>CM024755.1:33435172-33690862 GCA_014218235.1 Colocasia esculenta
CTAAGAGTCCAACTTGATAAGGAACTTAATCTCGACGAACATCGAGAGGCATTGCTAGTCCAATTGGAACTCTTAGATGAAAGGCGGTTAATGGCAGCCGATCTTGTACCCTCATATCAACGGAGAATCTCAACATCTTTTGAAAAGAAGGTGATTGAACGAAAATTCTAAGAGGGTGATATGGTGTTGAAACGCATTTTTATCAAACCTGGAGGTCTAAGGTCTAAACTACAACCAAATTGGGAAGGTCCATACATTGTGAAAGTGGTGTATCCAGGAAATGCCTACCGCCTAATCAATGCTAAGGGTGCAGAATTGTCACATCCGTGGAATGGGTTGTACCTCAAAAGATTATATCCCTAGGTCTATAGGCGTGAGGTCACAACACTTAGATTAGGGATAACCCCGTGTTAAGAGTCCGAAGTCCTTTTCCCAGTCATCAAGGGTTGCTCTAAGTTAGGACCAGCACCCACGCATGGCAAGGCCCGGGCGATTGCACTTAGTAGGTATCGTAGCTATGTAGGCCCTACTTTAGCCGATGCGATGGTCATTCTCTCCCCAAATCGGTCGAAGTGTAGGGGCAAGGGTCGTAAGGGCGAGGTTGTCAACCTTAAGCATACCCTGACGAGAGGAATTCTCAAACAGGGACGGTTAAATAACAAAGGCAAAGAAACAAGGAAGCAAAAGAAAAGATAGAAAAATACATGACAGAACAGGGGCATGGAAAAGAGCGGAAATGTAAGGCCCTCGAATTTTGTTACATTATTGTATTGCATGTAAATAATTCATGTTGTGTATGTATATATGTACGTATCTACGTATGTATTAATTAGTATACTTATGTGTGCATGTGTATAGATTAGGTATAAATAATGTATGTATTGTATGATGGTAGTGTGTACATGTTAATACATACATATGACACATATATAGGTATAAGATGTGCATGGTTTCTGCATGTTTTGGAGTTCTGGCTGAAGGCCAGATTGGCATCAATATCAATGGACACTTGAGTTGAGTAGGCGTCAACCCCATGGACGCCAACACTAAGTCCAGCGTCCAGCGATGTGGACGCCAAGTTCTCTGACCTGCATGCGTTGCAGAGCCCAGAATTCCGGGAGCAAGCTAGCTCACCCATTGGGGAGCTGTCCCCAACGGCTCTGAGCCTTTCCCATCACCACTCCGGTGTCCCCAAACCCCTCTGCTTTAAACCAACTCCTCCTGCACCAGAAAACCCCTCTTGACTCTTTGCAAAGAGGGGAGAGAAACCCTAGTTCGGAGCTGTGCAAAACTGAGCTTTGGAGGCCTCAATCCGGCGATCCAAGGCTTCATCCGGCGTTCTTTTGCAACTGGAGGCTAGAGGGAACCAAGGAGAAGGCTTCCCCACCACTGGCTTAGCACCTGCATCGACCAAGAACCCGGAGGAGTGGTGTTTTGGAGGCTTCTTGGGACTGCCAAAGGAGAGCTTCTCCGGCCATTTAGATCTCTTTGGAGTTTTTGCAAGAGGCAAGTACCCTACCCATAACGTCCCTGTATGTGTCTAGGATGGTTTTACTATTTTTATGTATTTTCCCTCGTGTCCTAGACCCCCAAATTCACCCCATCTTTGGAGCTCGGGTCTGTATTCTGCACAGACCTGACATTAACGGCAATATCCCTTGCCGCTAAGATCATGCTTAGCGTCCAGCGATTATGCCGTTGACATTGAATTAGCGGCCACAGCTTGCCGCCAATTTCATTTGAGCAGAACAGCAAGCTGTTTTGCCCTTCTATATGATTAATTTTGATATGTTTCACGATGAGGATATAATGTAAACTCTTATATGTATGTTATACTAGTAAATGTGGTGTGTGGATGATTTTGTGCAAGGTGGTAATGATAAAGTTTATTTATTTCATGGAAATACATGTATGATGAGTTGCTAATCTTGTCAACCCTAGTTTGTATGATTTAGGACGAGTCAGAATGTCCTACATTTTATGGGTCATGCATGTATTAGTCAGTCTCTGTTCTGAATTTCTGAGATTTTTCCCATGCTTGTGTGAATAGTGAAAATATTGTTTGGAAATAGAAATCATGCGTAGGTCATGATAAATCTTCGGTAAATCATATATTGCCCAAAAATTTTAGGAATATATTCTGTAGCTCCATGTCTGTTAGGGTTCAGACAGTGAATTGTTAAAAATTGTGATTTGTATTGAACTCCATGTTAAATCGAATTGTGGATAGCATGTGGAATTAATGTTAGATTTTCTGTAATTTCATTTTAGCTTAGAAAAATCTGAAATTTTGCATGTGGGATCCTAAACCCGAAATTAGCCTGTGGTTAAAATTTTAGGTCATTTGGACCAGTATATGATGCAATATGAATTTTTCATGTAAAAATGTGAAACTAATGCATGCATTTGTAAAATGATTTGACTTTGTATATAGCAACCTGATTAGTGAAATTTCCGGAGTGCTAAATTTCTGTAATTGTAGTGCCATGTTAGGAAAAATAGAGAAGTGTGCATGTGAGTGAGAAAGTGAATGAAATGAGAGTGACATGTGTAAACCTATGTGTTAAAATCGGTAAAAATGTGTAATGTGTAACTTGTGCCAATGTGACACTGCTTCCGCAGAGGGCAGTGGAACCATATCAGGGAAAAGTCCCCGTGAGAAGGTTCAATGTGTAGTGACCCTAAGGGCATTAGGGGGAAATCCTGGAGGTGGACAAGTACCACTGGTTAGGGTGGAGACTTGTTCTCCCGGTCTGCGCAGTCCAAGAGTCGCCATTGTATTGCCTAGATGGCGTCTATGTGATGTGATGTGTTGTGTCCTTCTTTGGTGGTTTGGACTATGTGTCACGGCACTAAATGTGAATGTGTAAATGTGAATGTGTAAATGTGTATGTGTTCATGTGAAAAATGTGAATGTGAACAATGTGTAAAAGTGCATGTGTAAAGTGTGAAATATGTGAATTTGAAATTGTGTAAAAATGTGAAACCAAAATATGAGGATGTGAGTTTGTAATCCATGTTATGACAATCTAAAATCATGCTGAAACAGTAGCTTTACTATGTTATGATCATGTTTATGTATGCAAAATGCCTAGAATCCATGCTAGGGATAATTGTTAAACATATATAAACAACTTCCATACTTGATTGTTCACATGTTGTGATTTAAATCGTTGTTGTAGCTCTCATGTGTTAGATTATGGTTGCTAAAGCATGTAAAACCAGCAAGTTTAAAGCATGTAAAATGGTTACGTATATGCGTAGGAATGTGTAGATTCCATGTTAGGTATGTTTCCTTTCATGCATGCTCGGAAATTCATGTTAATGGCTTTCATGTCTTGGTTGGTTGAAGGTAGATTTTATGTGAGGAATGAATAGAAAGCATGTGGTAGGTGATCCTATTTTAGGAAATCTGAAAGCATAGTCCATGTGTTTAAATTGTAGATTCACCATGATAGGTTGTAAAATTTAATGTCAAACTGCTATATGTTGTGTCTTGCGAACGTATATGTAGAACCTACTATGATATGTGCATGTACGGTATCTGTAGAATTACTTGCTGAGTCTTTTAGACTCACTACTTGCTTCGGCGTACAGGTGTAGTTGGTGACGAGACACTTGTGGAGGAGACGTTGGAGACCGACTCCGAGCGCGGAGATTAGAGTGTTGGAGCACTTGTGACATTTTGTGATTTTAGTATGTAAATGAACATTGTACTAGCATTATCATGGAAGAATGTAATAGTTATGGACATCTATGTATTTATTTCAGCAATTTAAATTATGAGGATTTTAGTTCTCTAAATGTTATCGAATCATGTATGTTAAATGTGGATGATGAATGAATGAAGACAGGGTCTTTTACTTCTGCTACTCTGTTCTTATATTCACGTGTATCTCAGCTGAATGTCATTGTTGGGTAAATGTCCCACTGTGATGACGCTCGCTATACTGACGTGGGTTGGTATAACCGTATCGGTATAATGAGGGTCGTCGCAGAGATTGGTATCAGAGCAACCGGTTGAGATTGCACATGAATATACCTAAGTCATCATCCCCATTACATGATAAGTCTACATAGGAATGTCCACATGTGTAAAATTAATTAATAATGAATGAAAAGTAGATAAGAAAATGGTTAGAAAACTTAGTAACCTAGCTCTAATGGTGGCTGAAATTTATTACAGGCATGGCTTCGAGAGGTAAGCGTGGCAGAGCGCCGGCCCGTGAGGACGAGCCGCAACGTGACGAACGGGCGGAGCAGCAGGCCCCGGCACTGCAAGGTCCTATACTTCCCCCACCGCCGCCTGTGGACTATGGAGTATTCATGCAAGGTCTGGTGCAAGCCATGCAGACGTAGGCTCATACCCAGGCAGCACTCCAGGCTCAGTTGGAGGCTCAGGTTAGACTAATAAAATGAACTATTATCTGTTTTATTTGAATGTGTGATATTATGTTGATTGTGTATTGCTTGATGTGTACTGTAGCAGGCTCAAGTACCAGCTCAGGACCATGGCGGACCTTCTACTATGGAGAGATTCAAGAGGATGCTACCACCCTCTTTTAAGGGGAGGGGGAGAGCGATCCGTTGTTGGCTGAAAGCTGGATGAGGGAGATAGAAGGATCTTCCGAGCCATAGGTGTGCAGATGATGATAAGGTTACATTGGCCACCTACATGCTACAGGTATGCTTTAATTTATGTTGTATGTTTGTTAAGTAGATTTGTTTAGATGGTGCTTATGAGCAGTGTACTGCAGGAAAGAGCTGATGTATGGTGGGCTTCGTTGCTGCGTACCCAGTTTGAGGACGGAGCTATCGACGTTGCTTGGCACGAGTTCGTGAGGCTCTTTCGGGCCAAGTTCGTCCCCGAGCATGTGCAAGATCAGATGGAGCAGGAATTCCTATCTTTGGCTCAAGGCTCCATGACTGTGCTGGAATATGAGGCAAGATTTTCTGAACTCTCTAAATATGCACCTCTATCATGGCAGACGAGCGCAGGAAGACAAGAAGTTCGTGATGGGACTCAAGCCATCACTGCGGACGAGACTCGTGGCATTTGACCACCGCACGTTGGACGAGGCCCTCAGTGCTGCTTGTAGGCAGGAGGGAGAGATGGAGCAATACCTGGAAGAAAAGAAAGCTTCGCAGAAGAGGCCAGTAGTGACTTCCAACGGCAAGACAAGAAGAAAGCAGTGTACCAGACACCGCAGCGATCCGTGGCAGTCGGCAGTTCTCAGGTACCTTCTGTACGTTCCCTGGTGAAGAAAGAGTGTCCCCACTGTGGGAAGACACATGGTGGTACCGAATGTTGGATGATTACGGCAAGTGCTTGAAGTGCGGAAGCAGCGACCACAAGATCAAGGATTGCCCAAGACTTCAGTAGGGAGTCCAGCGCGGAGCGCACCAGCCCCAGCACGGTAGCGGCAGCCGCGCCAGCTACAGGAAGACCAGGAAGGCCTCGAGCCCCAGCTCGAGTGTTGCTTTAGCTCGTGAGGACGCCGAGCAGGCGGAGCATGTCACCGAAGGTACGGTTTTACTTCTAGGTGTGCATGCTCGGGTTTGTTTGATACGGGTGCTACTCACTCGTTCATTTCCGAGCGGTTCGCTAGGCAGTTAGCCCTAGAGTCAAGTTAGAGTCTGAGGATTTAGAGGTCCCTTTGTCTGTGCACACCCCTACGGTACGGTATCGACTAGGAAGTGCATTCCGTCGTTACCTGTGTGCATTGAGGATAGAATCCTAGATGGGTGTTTCTTCTTGCTAAAGATGAAGGACTATAATGCTATTCTTGGTTGATTGGCTAGAGGAGCACTATGCGTTAGTGGATGTCGCCGGAAGAAGATTGTTTTCCGCATTCCTGGTGAGGATGAGTTCTCTCACCCCTTGCCAAGGAATTTGGCTGGAAAGTTAGTCATCTCTGCCATGAAGGCGATGCGCATGGTAAACAGGGTTGTGACGCTTTTCTTACCAGCGTGGTGTTAGTGCCAGAGGCTGATGAGTCACCTACTCTTGCAGAGATTGAGGTAGTGCAAGATTTTCCAGACGTCTTTCCTGATGATTTGTCTGGTTTGCCACCGGATAGAGAGATAGATTTACCATAGTTTTGCTACCTTGCACCGTCACCTCTCCTATCTCGAAGGCTCCATATCGGATGGCACCTGCGGAGTTAGCCGAGTTGAGGAGGCAGTTGCAAGAGTTGCTAGATAAGGGATTTATTCGCCCTAGTGTTTCCCCTTGGGGCGCACCTGTATTGTTAGTCAAGAAGAAAGACGGGTCACTTAGGTTATGCATTGACTACAGGAAGCTGAACCAAGTGACTGTGAAGAACAGGTATCCCTTACCTCGTATTGATGACTTGTTTGACCAGTTACGGGATGCATCAGTCTTTTCTAAGATTGATTTGCGATATGGTTATCATCAGTTGAGGATTCGGAGTGAGGATGTGTCCAAGACGGCGTTTAGAACCCGTTATGGACATTATGAGTTTTTGGTCCTTCCTTTCGGATTGACTAATGCCCCTGCAGCGTTCATGGATCTCATGAACAGGGTGTTTAGGCCTTACTTAGATAGATTTGTCGTGGTGTTTATTGATGATGTGTTGGTTTACTCTCCAGATGAGGCCACACACCGTCAACATTTGAGGTTAGTATTAGAGGTTCTTCGTGAGCACAAGTTGTACGCTAAGTTCAACAAGTGCGATATTTGGTTGCGCAAGGTTCATTTCCTCGGGCATGTTATCTCCGGTGCTGGTGTAGCAGTTGATCCAGCGAAGGTCCAGGCAGTTATGGATTGGGAGATTCCCAAGACCCCTTCGGAGATTCATAGTTTTATTGGTTTAGCTGGTTACTATCGGCGATTTATTGAGGGATTTTCATCCATCGCCGCCCCTTTGACTCAGCTTACTAGAAAGGGAGTGAAGTTTGTTTGGTCCGAGAAGTGTGAGAGTAGTTTTCAATTATTGAAGACTAAGCTCACGACAGCCCAGTGTTAGTCTTACCGAGCGGTGTAGAGGGTTTTGCTATCTACACGGATGCGTCTCGGATTGGGTTAGGCTGTGTGCTAATGCAGCAGGAAAGGGTAGTGGCTTATGCTTCTCGTCAGTTGAAGGAGCATGAGAGGAACTATCCGACTCATTACTTGGAGCTCGCAGCAGTGGTTCATGCACTAAAGATCTGGAGGCACTATCTTTATGGTGTCAGATTTGAGGTGTTTACCGACCACAAGAGCTTGACGTATCTTTTCTCCCAAAAGGAATTAAACCAGAGGCAGAGGAGATGGATTAAGTTCTTGAAGGACTATGACTTCGACCTTCAGTATCACCCTGGAAGGCGAATGTTGTAGCGGATGCTCTTAGTAGAAAGAGGCCATCTCTCCAGCAGGACTGGAAGATGTTGGAGATGCGGCTTGCGCGTGACTGAGTTAGAGAGAGCCATTTCTATGCCAGGCTTTTGTAGCTCAGTTATCTCTTAGGTCCTCGGTTTTGGATGAAGTGATCGAGCAACAGGAGCCGACCCTAGACTCTTAGAGTTAGTGGGCAAGGCAGGCATTGCTCGTGATGAGGACGGTGTGATTAGATTTCAGCACCGTGTTTGTGTCCCTGATTTAGTAGATGTCCGTGAGCATGTGTTAGCGGAGGCTCATAGATCGCGATTCTCTATTCATCCGGGTAACACAAAGATGTACCAGGATTTGAAGAGAACCTTTTGGTGGTCTGGCATGAAGAAGGATGTAGCGGATTATGTGTCTAGGTATTTAGTGTGTCAGCAAGTGAAGGCCGAGCGACAGCGACCATCCGGCCTTATGCAAAGGATGGACATCCCAGTGTGGAAGTGGGAAGCTGTCACTATGGACTTTGTTTCGGGTTTGCCTCGATCTAGAAGGGGCAATGACTCGATTTGGGTAGTTGTAGATAGATTCTCGAAGATTGCTCATTTCTTGCCTATGAAGAAGAAGCAGTCAGTAGAGAGTTTAGCTAGATTGTATGTTAGTAGTGTCATTAGATTGCATGTGTGCCGAAGTCGATCATTTCGGATCGAGATCCGAGATTTACTTCGAGGTTGTGGAGGGTCTTCAGGATGCTTTAGATTCGGAGCTAAAGCTCAGTTCGGCGTTTCATCCCCAGACTGATGGACAGTCCGAAAGGACTATCCAGACGCTCGAGGATATGTTGAGAGCGTGTGCTTGATTGGAAGGATGATTGGGAGCGTCATTTACCTCTAGTGGAGTTCGCATACAACAACAGCTTTCATGCAAGTATTGGTATGGCTCCATTTGAGGTGTTGTATGGTAGGCCCTGCAGATCTCCATTATGTTGGGAGGAGACTGGTGATAGGCAGCTGATCGGTCCGGAGTTAGTTCAGGAGACTTCGGATAAGGTCTAGCTTATCAGGAAGAGGCTTGTTGCGGCACAGGATAGGCAGAAGAGCTATGCCGACAATAGGAGGAAGGATCTTGAGTTCGAGGTTGGTGATCATGTCTTCTTGAAGATATCACCTACTCGAGGAGTCGTCAGATTTGGCAGGCATAGTAAGTTGAGCCCTAGGTTCATTGGCCCATATGAGATTCTCAGACGTTTGGGCAGCGTGGCATATGAGCTAGCATTACCCCCAGCTTTGGCTAGTGTTCACCCTGTGTTCCACGTTTCGATGCTCAGGAAGTATGTCCGAGATCCGTCTCATGTGATTAGTCATGAGCCAGTGGAGATTCAGCCAGATCTGTCGTATGTCGAGCAACCAGTAGCTATTCTTGACAGGAAGGTTCAGCATCTCCGGAACAAGAGTATTGCATCGGTGAAAGTTCTATGGCGGAACTTTTCACGAGAGGAGGCTACTTGGGAGCTTGAGGATGCGATGAAGAAGAAGTATCCCCTTTTGTTTGAGTAGCGTTGTTCTAACTTCGAGGACGAAGTTTCTTTTAAGGGGGAGAGGGTGTAAGGCCCTCGAATTTTGTTACATTATTGTATTGCATGAAATAATTCATGTTGTGTATGTATGTATATGTACGTATCTATGTATGTATTAATTAGTATACTTGTGGCATGTGTATAGATTAGGTATAAATAATGTATGTATTGTATGATGGTAGTGTGTACATGTTACATACATATGACACATAATAGGTATAAGATGTGCATGGTTTCTGCATGTTTTGGAGTTCTGGCCGAAGGCCAGATGGCGTCAATATCAATGGACGCTTGAGTTGAGTAGGTGTCAACCCCATGGACGCCAACACTAATCCAGCGTCCAGCGATGTGGACGCCAAGTTCTCTGACCTGCATGCATTGCAGAGCCCAGAATTCCGGGAGCAAGCTAGCTCACCCATTGGGGAGCTGTCCCCAACGGCTCTGAGCCTTTTCCATCACCACTCCATGGTCCCCAAACCCCTCTGCTTTAAACCAACTCCTCCTGCACCAGAAAACCCCTCTTGATTCTTTGCAAAGAGGAGAGAAAACCCTAGTTCGGAGGTGTGCAAAGACTGAGCTTTGGAGGCTTCAATCTGGCGATCCAAAGCTTCATCCGGCGTTCTTTTGCAACTGGAGGCTAGAGGGAACCAAGGAGAAGGCTTCCCCACAACTGGCTTAGCACCTGCATCGACCAAGAACCCGGAGGAGTGGGGTTTTGGAGGCTTCTTGGGACTGCCCAAGGAGAGCTTCTCCGGCCATTTAGATCTCTTTGGAGTTTTTGCAAGAGGCAATACCCTACCCATAACGTCCCTGTATGTGTCTAGGATGGTTTTACTATTTTTATTATTTCCTCGTGTCCTAGACCCCCAAATTCACCCCATCTTTGGAGCTCGGGTCTGTATTCTGCACAGACCTGACTTAACGGCAATATCCCTTGCCGCTAAGATCATGCTTAGCGTCCAGCGATTATGCTGTTGACATTGAATTAGCGGCCATAGCTTGCCGCCAAGTTCATCTGAGCAGAACATCAAGCTATTCTGCCCTTCTATATGATTAATTTCGATATGTTTCACGATGAGGATATAATGTAAACTCTTATATGTTATGTATACTAGTGAATGTGGTGTGTGGATGAATTTTGTGCAAGGTGGTAAATGATAAAGTTTATTTATTTCATGGAAATACATGTATGATGAGTTGCTAATCTTGTCAACCCTAGTTTGTATGATTTAGGACGAGTCAGAATGTCCTACATTTTATGGGTCATGCATGTATTAGTCAGTCTATGTTCTGAATTTCTGAGATTTTTCCCATGCTTGTGTGAATTAGTGGAAATATTGTTTGGGAAATAGAAATCATGCGTAGGTCATGATAAATCTTCGGTAAATCATATATTGCCCAAAATTTTCAGGAATAAATTCTGTAGCTCCATGTCTGTTAGGGTTCAGGCAGTGAATTGTGAAAAATTGTGATTTGTATTGAACTCCATGTTAATCGAATTGCGGATAGCATGTGGAATTAATGTTAATTTTCTGTAATTTCGTTTTAGCTTAGAAAAATCTGAAATTTTGCATGTGGGATCCTAAACCCGAATTAGCCTGTGGTTAAAATTTCAGGTCATTTGGACCAGTATATGATGCAATATGAATTTTCTATGTAAAAATGTGAAACTATGCATGCCTTTGTAAAATGATTTGACTTTGTATATAGCAACCTGATTAGTGAAATTTCCTGAGTGCTAAATTTCTGTAATTGTAGTGCCATGTTAGGAAAAACAGAGAAGTGTGCATGTGAGTGAGAAAGTGAATGAAATGAGAGTGACATGTGTAAACCTATGTGTTAAATCGGTAAAAATGTGTAATGTGTAACTTGTGCCAATGTGACACTGCTTCCGCAGAGGGCAGTGGAACCGTATCAGGGAAAAGTCCCCGTGAGAAGGTTCATGTGTAGTGACCCTAAGGGCATTAGGGGGAAATCCTGGAGGTGACAAGTACCACTGGTTAGGGTGGAGACTTGTTCTCCCGTCTGCACAGTCCAAGAGTCGCCATTGTATTGCCTAGATGGCGTCTATGTGATGTGATGTGTTGTGTCCTTCTTTGGTGGTTTGGACTATGTGTCACGGCACTAAATTGAATGTGTAAATGTGAATGTGTAATGTGAATGTGTTCATGGTAAATGTGAATGTGAACAATGTGTAAAAGTGCATGTGTAAAGTGTGAAATATGTGAATTGAAATTGTGTAAAAATGTGAAACCAAAATATGAGGATGTGAGTTTGTAATCCATGTTATGACAATCTGAATCATGCTGAAACATAGCTTTACTATGTTATGATCATGTTTATGTATGCAAAATGCCTAGAATCCATGCTAGGGATAATTGTTAAGCATATATAAACAACTTCCATACTTGATTGTTCACATGTTGTGATTTAAATCGTTGTTGTTGCTCTCATGTGTTAGATTATGGTTGCTAAAGCATGTAAAATCAGCAAGTTTAAATCATGTAAAATGGTTACGTATATGCGTAGGAATGTGTAGATTCCATGTTAGGTATGTTTCCTTTCATGCATGCTCGGAAATTCATGTTAATGGCTTTCATGTCTTGGTTGGTTGAAGGTAGATTTTATGTGAGGAATGAATAGAAAGCATGTGGTAGGTGATCCTATTTTAGGAAATCTGAAAGCATAGTCCATGTGTTTAAATTTGTAGATTCACCATGATAGGTTGTAAAATTTAATGTCAAACATGCTATATGCTGTGTCTTGCGAACGTGTATGTAGAACCTACTATGATATGTGCATGTACGGTATGTGTAGAATTACTTGCTGAGTCTTTTAGACTCACTACTTGCTTCGGCGTACAGGTGTAGTGGTGACGAGACACTTGTGGAGGAGACATTGGAGACCGACTCCGAGCGCGGAGATTAGAGTGTTGGAGCACTTGTGACATTTTGTGATTTTCATAGTATGTAAATTGAACATTGTACTAGCATTATCATGGAAGAATGTAATAGTTATGGACATCTATGTATTTGATTTCAGCAATTTAAATTATGAGGATTTTAGTTCTCTAAATGTTATCGAATCATGTATGTTAAATGTGGATGATGAATGAATGAAGACAGTGGTTCTTTTACTTCCGCTACTCTGTTCTTATATTCACGTGTATCTCAGCTGAATGTCATTGTTGGGTAAATGTCCCACTGTGATGACGCTCGCTATACCGACGTGGGTTGGTATAACCGTACCGGTATAATGAGGGTCGTCGCAGGAAAAGTCCCCGCGGGACGCTCATGAGCCCAGTCGTAAGCATGCCCCAGACAGTGCAAATCCATAAGAAAAGTCCACAAAGTCTCTACAAAACAGCCCTAATCTTTGAAGGGTATGCTGTGGGATGAAGCCGAACCCAACGTCCTTAAACCTATATTAGACTTTCCTTAAATAGTCTTCCATTTCCCTCTATAAGATCGGGTCATCTCTTAGGTATGGCCTAAGTAGCCACACTATCAACTAAGGGCAGCCGCCCATGGCATGTCACCCCTAAACGCATGTCCTACGTTAGTAAAGTTGTAACGTCACGCATTTTTCAGATCCCCGTGGATCCAGTTTAGCGGGTTTGGTGGCCAATGTGAGGCCCATTAGTGTTGTGTGTTTCTTATTAGATCCTTACGGGTTTGGTTATGGGTCTGTGTTGGTGTTCAGTACGCTGGACATCAACAGTGGGTTGGCGTCCAGGTGGGTGACGTCAACTTTGTGTTGGCGTCCATGGGTTGTCGTTAACATGTTTTGGCGTCCATCGATGTGGACGTCTACCGTTTATTTTAATGTGTTTTATTGCTTGAACTTGGCGTCGAGCGATGTGGACGCCTAGTTGTGGCGGTTTTGGTCAGCGGTGCAGGGTTGACGTTAACCTGAGGCGCCTGTGTTTTTAGGTAAACCCAAGCCTTCTTCTTTCCCCATTTTCTCCTCTCCTCTTCCCCCACCTGTCTTCTAGTACTTCTTCACTACTTCCGACGGTTGACGGGAGTACGTGGGAAGGCCGTGATGCGCGCAATAGCGGCAGATCGGGCGGGGAATGACGGATTGGAGGGTGGTGTTCTCGGAAGCTCCTGGGGTTTCAGAGCGATTTGAAGTTCTTTAGGAGTTTATTTGCGTTTCTGAGGTAGGGACTGGACCCCTTGACTTCTCTTGTTTGAATTGCCATGCTCCGTTTGTATAGATTACTTGTAATTGTGTTTTTGGGAAAAAGGGTTACCATGCGGGAAATGGGTGGTTTGATCGATCCAAGTATTGGATCTTGCTTCTCTGGTTTAATTATGGTATATACATGTAAGGGGGAGTGTTTCCCTTGTTTTTCTATTGTATTTATGGCTAGATTGCCCGTGTAATCGGGCTAGGGCCATTTTGTGTGTTCTGGCGGGTTCTGCAGTGAAGATCTTGGCGTCAACATCGGTTGACGCAGAGTTCTTCATTGGGAGATTAATGGCTAGGTATCTAGCCGTTGAGTGTGGGTAAACGGCCAAGTGGTGGTCGCTTACTTGGTGTTGACGGCAAGGGACATTATCGTCTATATTCTTTGGACGGCAATCGATGTCATTACCAACCTGTGCATGTGCGCAATGTGTTTTTAATGGCATTCTTGTTATAAGTGTTGCGGTGTATTAACACCTGTGGTGCTCTGGAGCACGGGGCTTTTGAGGTCAGTTTACCGGCTATGAGGTTGTGAAATATCACAGGGTTTTGATGTCGTGCAAGTGATTTGTATATGCATGGCATATCGTACGTTATCATGTTTATTATATATTAATTACTGTGGTGTTGTGGTGATGAGGTTCACGTCTGAACCTAGCCTCGATCTTCTAGAATCTTTTATAGATTATTCTGGATGGATAATTAGTGAAATACAAGTGTGATTATTATACGATTTATCGTCAGTGTTTAGTGTAACCTTCACTGTCACTTTGTGACCGATGACAGGTCGTGGTATTATTATTAATGTGGTTTATGTGTGTGATTGTGTAGGTTAGCTTGTGAGTCATAGGGTGACTGGAACAAACTATTCCTATCATATGTACCGTGATCGGTAACGAAAAGTATTTGTGTATATATCGTGGTTTGAGCTTGCCGAGTGTGGTGGTCCGGCGCCTATTCCGAAATGCCTCTCTAGTCGTGTACCCCAGGTTCTTTGTGAGCCAGGCACGTGTGTTTGTTGTGCTCGGGGTTGTCCGGGTACAGTGTGGTACCGTTGAGGTCTGTGTCGTCTTCCTGGACACCCTCACTCCTGTGTTTGAGTTGTACGTCCGGCTGAGGGAAAGATGACAGTAGGGCAGCGGGTTGTGTTGGTGGGTGTGCAGTCGCTTGTAGCGCGCTCGTAGTTGGGGGTACGGATACCAGTAGTCGACACTGGTCCCCAGCTAGTCCTGTTTTCCAGTGCCTCACTTTAGGGTGCTCCGGCCAGAGATCCTAGAGGTGCCAGGCATGGACCTGCAGTTGTGTGTCTGCAGGTGTGGTGTTGGTTGGTCTCCACAGTTGTTTGACTTGTTCTCGTGGAGCGGCAGTTGGACCTTTCGTCCGTGACTGTGAGGCTCAGAGGTTGTTCTTGTGTTGTGTTGTCCGGGTTGGATACTGGCCTGATCAGCCAGTAGACCGTTCCCGTGTGGTGGCATCGTTCTTCGCGACTCGTGCTTCGTTAGCTCCAGTTGTGGTTGTGGTAACATCGTTCCTTTCTGACTCGTGCTTTGCCACTGGCTCTGGTTCTTGAGTTTGTGACTCGTAGTCGATGTTTGACTCGTTCGAGGTGTGCCCTGGTGTTAGCACAGTTGTGACTGCGATTGTGGCTTGTGGTGTGCCCGAGTGGTGGCACAGTTTCAGCTATAGATGGTGAGTATTGTCTCACCACAAATGTGGTTTAGTTTGCTATGGTGTGCCCTGTTACGGCACTGGTTTACTTGTGGTTTCTGTGCTGGTGCCTTGTGGTAATAGGTACATGTACCCTGTATGGGTAATGGTTTGTGGTGGCACGTCGTATACCAGTCTTTCTGGTGTTGACGTGGAACTGTGTTTCGTGGAGGTCGTGTGGTGTGACCTTCCACACAATGTGCTTCACCCTCCCTCGGATAAGCTACCGTATATGGTTTTCATGTGTGATGGATTGGCCCGCTGTAGCCGATCATGTTACTTGGTGTATGTGGTTTCCGACATATTGTGGTTTGGGTATAAAGGGCCAGCTTTTGGTTAACAGCTCTGTTACCCACGTACTTGAGATTTGCCTGTGAAGCTTGTAGCTTAGGCAACCAGTCGTTGGAATAATGTGCCTGTGAGGCTTGCGGCCTAGGCATTTCAGTTGTTGAGAGGACTAGCCTATGGTTCCTCTTTCTTTATAAGGAATATGCATTTGTTTATCAATTATTGTTTAAGCTGTTATTTAAATATAAATGTTGTGAGCATGAAATAGTTTGGCTATTGGTGCTGCCAGTAAGACCCATTGGGGTTGAGGTGTCCGTGGTTACGGTGTTGTTTTGGGTAGCCCCTACTGAGCCAGTGACTTGTTGAGGCTCACTCCCCTACAGTTCTTTTCAGGGATTGCCGAGTGTTTGGCTTGCAGCGACGTTGTGTCAGACTTGTACCACCAGCAGTTGTGTAGTAGTTAGTGTTGTGTGAGCTTCTGCTCCCTCGGGGTATGCCCCAGGTAGTTGTACTTTTTAATTGGACATGTATTAATGTAATGGGACAGTTGTAAATTGTTATATGCAGGTATAAGCACATGTACTTTCTTGTGTCTTATACTGTTGTGGTTTGTCTTTTATATTCTTATTGGACACTTATGTGAGCTATCCCTTGCGAGACTTCGGTCCGTTCGTGGGAGGCGGATCTGGATATGGAGCCTTAATGGGCATAAATACCCCGGTCCATCACAAAAGTCCTCAATGAAAAGGGGAAGTGACCAAGACTCCTAACCAGCGGTTTGAATTGGTCTATGTGTTGTGGGCCAAAAGGGCGAGTACCTTCTGTCTCGCGCGCCTTATTTTAGGAAGGGTTAACATCGACTTTAGGCATCTTTCAAAAACTCTAAAAAAAATCAAATATTTAAAAACTCTAAAAAAATCAAATATTTCACAAAAAATCAAATATTTCAAAACTCCAAAAAAATCAAATATTTCAAAATTCCAAAAATCAAAGGTTTTCAAAACCCCAAAAATATTCATTCATTCATGCATGTCATTTATTTACTTATGTCTTTCGCCTATTTAATAAGGCTTAACCCCTTGACCATTTATCAAGATTGGTCACTCATCATGCTTAAGGCAAGGGGCTAAGTTGAAGAACGGATCTAACTTGTTTTCATGGTCTTCTTAAGTGTGTAGGGCACAGTAGAAGAAAGAAAGCGGCACTCATATCTCACTCGTCACTATCACACATTCACATTTCATAGCCAAAAGGGATTCCATTCTATTTCACACTATATCAACATCATCATCATGACATATGATATATATAAAAAGTGAAAAGAGTACAAGTCCTCAACCACTCTCCCTTGTACCCTCAGGCGGGCGAGAGGGTGGAGAGGCCATCTCCCTCGGTCCTATCGTGCTCCCCTCGGCCGCTCCCTCGCGTCGTCGTCCCTCCTCCTCATTCCTCCGTCGTCCGGATGAACTCATCAGGTAGTGCCCTACTGAGCCGCTAGGGGCACTACTCCTGCTGGCCGATGTGCGACTGCGGCTGACCAGCGATAGAGCTCTCTCCAGCCCCTTCATCTTTGATCTAAGCATCAGGATGGTCTGTCGCTCGCCCCAACTACGAACGGAGGTCGTCCACTTCTCAGAAAAGTCCCGTCACCTCGTCTGCCTGGGGGTGTAGGTGCACCTCCGCCATCTCCGTCTCTAGTGCAGCCGTCCACGCTAGAGAGTCTCTCAGCTCAGCCTCCTGCAAGTCAAAACATGTGCCAATAAGAGAAACAAAGTACAAGGAGCATGTAATTAATAACTCACCCGCTCAAGTAGCAGGGCCATGGCCTCCTCCGCCCGGGTCACTGCTGCTGCCAACTGACCCTCCAGCACGGAGCGGCCAGGCTCGTCTCGGGAGGTGGAAGCACCGCCCACCATCTGTTGGGCCCGCTCCAGCTCAGCACGCTACAAGTGAAAAACACAGGAGTCAGTTAACTAAAGTTAATAATAGAAGAGACAAGAAGTAGAGCACTCACCAGCTCAGTTACGGTCCACTGGAGGTAAAGTCAAGTTAGCCAAGGAATTAATGATTATAAAATTAGGAAAGGACTAAGTTAGTGACACTCACTGGGCGTCGGGTCCCCCTGTACACCTGGGCCCCGAACCTCCGTGCGTAGGCACGGAAGTAGTCCTCGTCGCTAGTGGCCTCGGAGGTCACCTCTCGGCCCCACTGCCGCCAGTCCTCGAGCTGCTCCCGAGCTCGCTCCCGAGCTCGCTCCCTCCAGTCTGTGATCTGATGGATGCCCCGGAAGTTGTGGCCCGGTCTCTCCCACTGTGTCTGCCGGGTCGGGAACTCCACCACTGCTTGGTGGAGCCCCAATGTAACACCCCGACGCGGAATATCGGAGCGGGATTACAGTTATTAAATAGTACAGAGCGGGAAAATAAATACAAACCATTGCACAAATGGAGTAATACTAAATGAACTCCAATTTCATTAATAATCCACCAAACTTCATTACAACCACTAATATCTCATCAACTTCATGAACTAACTATTACATCAACGTGTCAGAGCCAAAACTAGGGCCCAGAGCACTTTATTGAAAATCAAACTAATACATCAGGACTAACTGACTCATTCTATGCTAACTAACTACTAAAGCAAATGGTTTCTGAAATGGTCACTCCTGAGCATCATTCTCAGTCCTGTCCTCGTGAGTGTGGTCATCATCAGACTCACCTGAAACACATTTAATAAAAATGCAGGAAGAGCGAATAACGCCCAGTAGGACTTAATATCTCATGAACACAAGCATGGTTTAAATGATTAATGTCTTAATGGTAGGTTAACTAGAGAGAAGAGTCATGTAGATCAAGAAACAATAACGAGAGAACAATAGCATCTGGCACAGGGAAAATAGTTCAATGAGAATGATAATAGAATGGCCATGTAACGATATATCATGTAATTTACACAACGTGCTCTAGTAACGATAACGAGTGTACTGGTATAGATAGTACTTTGATTGTCATAGATTAATCTTGATAGTATGCTGGCACTGGATGCATGACGTAACGCATCCTTGATCATTTTAACTTCCATGGGCACTGGCACTTTTCGGGCTCTCCTCCCAGGACCTGATCGGGCCCCATTGCGCTGGCATTAGTCATTTCTTTATCTTAGACAATCACAAGAATAGCCAATAGAGTACCAAGAAGAGATAAGAGAGTACTAGAAGAGATAGATGAGAGCATAGAGAGAACGTGAACGGATGAGAAGATATAGAGAGCAGATGAGATAGGGGTATTATCGTAAAATCACATTAAACATTGATAGTAACGGTTGCACGGCACACCATTGCGGCCGGCGGTCTGGTAGAAGTCACCACCACCCACTAGCCATATTGTGTGCACTGGCTAGATGGTCCGGCGTGATCATAAGATAAGGGAAGAACACACTAAGGCCATGGATCGTACTGATTCCTAAGGTGTAACGGGTTTTAGGGTACAACCAACTCGTCGGCAATGGACGTACGCCAAAGCCAAGAAGACTTACGGAGGCCTTCACAAGGAGTTCCTGACCCAATTGAGAGTATTCCCGATGGAGAGGTGGTCCAAGTCAAGAGAAAGTGTATAGAAAATGGATCCGTCGTGCCTCGAGTGCTCGAAGCTGAGGGAAAACGATAACGGTATTTAAAATGTGCATATAAAACGAAGACAATTGTATTTAATAAAATAGGGTAATTTAGTCATTTAATTCTCTAATTTACCGAATACATTATTGCATAATTTATCAGGGTAAAAAGGCAATTAATAATGTTAGGTGTACGTGTAAGTGTAAGAAATCATGAGGATAAGTTAAGTCGTGCAAATGGCTTTTAAATAATTAATTTTATGTAATTATTGCCATTTATTAATTTTTTCAGGTCGAATTAACTATATCATGGTTTAATCATGGCTAAATAAAGGGTACATAGCCAAAACAGCAGGGCATATGCACAAATTTAACTTCTGGCCGCAAACTTCAAATCGCGGTAGGCCTACCCGCCGCGATTCAAGTCGCGACGGGCAGCTCGGTCGTGGTCTGAAGCCCGACCGGCCCGGTCTGGTCCACGTCAGGAATCGCAGCGGCTGAGGCCGCCGCATTTCTTAATGCATCGGACCCGCCAGCCGCGACCCCACTAGTATCGCGGCGGGTCGGGCCGCCGCCGCGATAACAGGGAGGGTCCGGCTATTTACCCTTTTTTCTTGGGTAAACCTGTTTGCTATAGGGCACTTCTAAATTGCATATAAAATCACACAGTTATCTAAAAAGCATGAAACTAGATTTAAATGAAAGTAGACACATAGACCTAATAACATGCACGATTAATTTGAAAATAGACAAGGTTTAGGCATGCTGTGAACAAGTGACATATCAGTAACCTAAACATGCGCAGATAGGGTTCCACGAATTAATTAGAGATGGATACATGATAAAAATTAGGCAAAGGGGCATTTGAAAGCTAACACAATGTAGTATTTATGAGAATTTTCTCATGGCATGGGGTCATGTGTGCCCAAGGTTTAAGAGTAAACATGAAGGGTCGGGTACATGGAACTGACAGGGATTCAAAGAATTTATTCTCCCTCATGGGAAATCGAAATGGAGCGAAACCAAAGGGCTTTTGCTTGGGATCATGAAGTCTTCTAGAGTAATTTTTACACGAATTTGGCTTGAGAGATTGCCTACCTTTTTTGCGGAGTAAGAAAACTAGGGTTTGATGACGAAAATAGGATGAAATCCCTTTCTCCAAGCCTTCTCCTCCAAGCTCCTCACGTCCAGAACTCCTTCTCTTCATTCCTCAGAGCTCCAACTACGGTCTATGGGTTGCTAGGGCCGGGTTTAGGGTGTTTTGATTGCCAATTAGAGTCCTTTCTATCTAAAACTCCTCCCTCTTATTAAAAATCCGAATTTCCATATTTATCTTCCCACTTTCTCTCATTTATCCATCTAATAAGGCTGGGAACAGATCTAATTTCGTGGGTAGAGGGTTAGGGTAAGTATAGGACTCCTTTTTAGGATATATATGGGTTATTTAGTATTTATCTTAATCCCTTTTCATTTATTTAATTAATTAGGTACGAATTTAACCTAATTACCTCTCATCCCATGATGGGCTCTTCACTTTTGGGGTCATTCTTTTAGGCTTGGACCAATAGCACAACCCATTCCTAACTTAATGGGCTTTGATTTAAATCATCCTAATTCTATTTATTCCCCTTTTTATTCAATTAAATCTATTTTCCTTATTTATAAAAATATAACAATTTTATTTTATTTGTTTTTTTCTTAAATCAAGGGTGCTACATCCTCCCCCTCTTAAAAAGATTTTGGTCCCCAAATTCATAGAATCATAAGAGGAAGAATGACTTACTGAATAACTCAGGATAATTCTGTCACATTAATGCTTCGAGCTCCCACGTAGCCTCTTCAACTTTGTGGTTTCTCCAGAGTATCTTGACCACAGATATGGGTCGGTTCCGAAGCTGTTGAATCTTCTTGTCCAAGATCTTCACGGGCCTTTCTTCATAGGTCATATCCTTATTCAGAATAATGTCATCATAGCTGATTACGTGTGACAGATCGTACACATATTTCCTTAGCATAGACACATGGAACACATTGTGCACTATTGAGAACTGGGGAGGTAGTGCTAGTTGGTACGCCACCTCGCCAACTCTATCCAACACTTCGAATTGACCTATGAATCTTGGTCTCAATTTGCCTTTCATCCCAAATTTTTGGAATCCTCTGGTTGGGGATATTTTCAGCATCATATGATCTCCAGTCTGAAACTCTAAATCTCTTCTTCGCTTATCAGCATAGCTCTTCTGCCTAGACTGAGCTATCTTAATCATGTCTCTGATAATCTGTATATCTCTGCTAGTGCTCTGCACCATGTCTGGTCCCAGCCATTGCTGTTCTCCTGCCTCATTCCAGCACACAGGTGATCTGCAACTTCTGCCATACAGTGCTTCAAACAGTGCCATTTTAATGCTGGCCTGATAACTGTTGTTGTAGGTGAATTCAATTAGGGACAGCTACTCATTCCAATAACCTTCAAAATCTATAGTGTAGGCACGAAGCATGTCTTCCACTATCTGATTTGTCCTTTCTGTCTGTCCATCCGTCTATGGGTGGAAAGCAGTGCTGAAATTGAGTTTAGTACCCAACGCTGTCTGAAGCCCCTTCCAAAATCTAGATGTGAATCTGGGGTCACGATCTGAGACAATGGACATGGAGACTCCATGTAATCTCACAATTTTCTTTACATACAAAGCTGCTAACACATCCACACTCCAGGTGCTCTTAATGGCAAGGAAATGGGCGGACTTAGTCAAACGGTCCACAATGACCCAGATAGCATCGAGTCCACCACGAGTTCAGGGTAAACCCATGATGAAATCCATACCGATGCTTTCCCATTTCTGCTAGGGTATGTCCAGGGGTCTAAGTACACCCGCAGGACGACGGTGCTCAGCTTTCACCTGTTGACAAGTGAGGCAGTGCGCGGCATGCTCAGCCACCTCACGCTTCATGTTTGGCCACCAAAATGACATTTTCATGTCTTGGTACATCTTGGTTGCTGTGAACAAGTGACATATCAGTAACCTAAACATGCACAGACAGGGTTTCACGAATTAATTAGAGATAGATACATGATAAAAATTAGGCAAACTAGGTGCGTTTGAAGGCTATCGCGTTCACTCTAGGTCGCGACCGTGTACCTGTCGCGTTCTCAAACAAGGTCGTGACCGTTGACCTGTCACGTTCCAGGTCGCGACGCCCAGCCTATCGCCTTCTCAGTCTGTGCACAGAACTCTAAAAAAATCACATTTTCATTGCCAATCTCAAATGCATACATCATATGAAAGCTGAAAATCATCATAAAGTGTTTGATACATCACTCTCACACTCCCAACGCATCAAATCTCTCAAAAACTCCAACAATACAATCAAGTCTCTCTCGCAAGTTCCCAGTCCCCACGTGGCCGGATCTCTCTGTACTCTCTGAGGTACGTCTGATATGTCTCCCTCTCGTTGTGCACTGTGGGTGGTAGGGCGTGACTGGCACACACGTGCCACATCACTAGCACGCTCCGCACGGCCTGCTCGTCCTCTGGGTCTCTCAAGCGCCTCACCTTCATAGGAGGCAAGTGTGATGGCTGAAGTAGCTTTGTCTGAGGCTTCCCGACCTGAAGGTAGCACCTATGCGGGTTGTAGAGAACCATTGCCATGTTCCCCACAAGTTGTAGGTCCAATCCAAGTCCAAGGGGAAGCCGTATGTCCACTCCGCGTAGCACCGCTATGTCCATAGCGAAGTGCTCCATCGGAAGTGTGCTGAGATATAGCCGCCATGCACTCCGTGTAATGACCCACTTCCACCCGGTATGGTTACACCAACCCACATCGGATGAGAGCAAGTCGCTACAGGGGAGAAAACCCCAACGATATTCGCATGGGCTGAGATATACCCAAATAGAAAGGAATAATGCAACGGAAATTAAATAACTCTTATTCCATCAACTTATAACCACATGCCACAGTCTATATAGTCCAAGAAAGAAATGACATAACATAATAACCACTAACATGTAGTCAGTTCCAATTACATAAACCAAAGTTCAAATTACATCACATACTAGTAAATGAAATACAATCTCCAATCTATTCTTCACACTCCTCGTCGGATCTTGCCAAGTCCTCAGCTGCTAAATCTCCTAAAATGTTTAGCAAGGGTGAGTCTACACAATAGGCTCAGCAAGCAACTTAAAACTTCAAACCATATACTTATCATACATGCTTTCTAACCATTTAACACTATTTAACTTACTAGAAATCAACAATTAAATTCATACATGCTCATGCTACAACATAGATGATTTAACATGGAATCATATTAATCAAACTATACTAACACATGTGAAACAATAATTCTAACATGGATGCTTATAACATGGAATCACTAGCATGGAAACATTCATATACTTACATATTTTCATTTCTTATTTTCACATAACACTGACTTATATTCAATTTATAACATAATACTGAACACATACTCATCAAGCAATTTCTATCTCATGGACATGATAACATACACCTACACATGGTACTAAGCATGATATTACAATTAACAAAATTCATATTAACACATGCATTAATTTCTCATGACATGCACACATGCACCTTTACCTTGGCTTTCACATGTACTTACTTTTACATTATCATTCACTTTCACTTTACACATGATTTCACGTGGTTTTCACTTTACACATTCACGTATCACATATCACTTCACTTGCGCGTACCACGTGCCACTTTCACACGTCACTTTACACATTCTACACATATTCATTTTACACGTTGTGAAGACATAGCCCAAACCACCACTAGAAAGATCACTTAACACATACATGTACATATACACGTACTTAATCACTAGGCAAAGTGATCAAGTCTTGGTCACTGCAGAACCGGGGGAAGCCCTCCCCACCATTACCAGTGGAACTTGTCCACCTCTAGGATTTCACATGACCATTGCCTCGGGTATCACGTAACACATTTGAGCTTTCCCGTAGGGGCACTACTACAGTACAGCTCCACGCAATATAGGGTGGTAGTATCTTATTGGCACACATTTATTTATCTTGTCACATTAACACATTACACACACACATGCCGCTTGTTCTCTCACTTCCCATGCACATGCACACACATATATCATGGAACATAAACTTATCACATTCAAATTCTCAGATCAACCATAAACAGTAATTGACAGAACCTAATCATGAGGCTAATCATATTTTCACACATAAATGAAATCTATTCTTAAAACATGGTACAGAAAGCTTCAGAAATGAATAGCCATTTGCACAGTACTCAAAATCATATCAAATTTTAACCACGGGTTAAATATAGCACAGGGAAGATATCTATAATTTTTCACAATTTTCAGAGCAGTCAAACTATTTTTAATAATTAACATAGATTACATGTAATTTAACAAGACTATTCATTTAAGCATGGTAGGCAGTAAGCAGTCGGTTCTAACAGGTCCAAAATATGAGAACGGTCACTCTAGGATCATGGAAATTTTCTATCACATTAACATGGAGTAAGACTAATTTTTTTATAAATAAATCACAGTCATAACATGCTTATTCCTTAATAACAGAAATTATTCTAATTAAAATCATGCTCAGCAATTTGGTAGATCCTCATGATATGACCTACAGACCATAACTGACAAACCCTAATTTTCACAACATGCATAGACCACCAAACAAGCGAAAATCACAGTACAAGGATTAACATGTATTTCTGCAGAAAACAGGTGAACTTGATGACAAAGTTCTTGCCGTCAGAATGAATTAACGGCAGGATCATCCACCGTCTACACAAGAACTTGGAGGCAACAAAATGGCCGTCTACCTCCTATCTGCGTATAGTGCAGACTTAACACAGAAAACATGTGAATTAAGGGGTCCAGGACACGATTTTAAAATCCGTAAAAATGTTAAAACCCTAAAGGACAAGTCTATGAAGTGAAACCATAAGTCACTTGCCTGCAATAAAATCTCTAGAGGGATTATTTGGTCGAAGAAGCCCTCCTCAGCCAAGCCAAGAATGTGGGATTTTGCAACTCCAATCAGGTCATCTTTCTCATGCAACTGGTTCTCTTGGAGTCGGGGAAGCTTCCTCAATAGTTGGAGTACCTCCCAGTCGAAGTAGACTGCCAGAAGACCTCTCCAACCGCCGGATCAATCTCGCCAAAGATCAGGTTTTCACACACACGAACCCTAAGTTTTCCTCAAGAGCCAAGGACCTAATCTCGCTGAAAACACAAGGTTTTATAGGTTTAAGGGTCGGGTTACACTTAGGGTTAGGTCATCCTGCCGTTGGGGTGGTTTCCTAATCAAGAACCCGGAAGAAACACTGTCGTTTTAGATCTGGAATCCAAAACGCATCCGGAGAAGTAAACGTCCAGTTTACTGCCGTTAACCAGAAGTCAACGTCCATCGATGTTGACGTTAGGATTTCTTGGTCACACAGTAAGCGGCACAATCTTTGCCGTTGACTCACCCTTAATGTCAAGAGATATTGATGTTAAGCAGAATTTCGGCTAGAACACAGAAATGGTTAAATAAACACACATACACAGAATAAACAACTACAATATGCACATCAATACTTAAATATTATATGCACAAAATAAACAATTATAATATTCACAGAATTAAATATAAATTACATACATAGTTAAACTATATCATATGCACAAATTTACATAAACATAATGCATGTAAAAAGTGAGGGCCTTACACTCCGAGTCTTCTTATCTGTTGTCCTGCACACAACATGATCGAAGAACTTGGCTACTCTGCCAATGAAGCACAACGGGTGGCACCCAAAGATCCGACTCTTCATAGTGGGGTTTTCTACGGGTTTAAATTTAATTCTCACTCCCAAGTAGCACTCCAAAAGGATCATAGAGCCATAGAGTGGACCCCTCGAAGCCGCCGATGTGAGTCCCGCATAAAGGAAGGCTAGGATCGCATGAGAGAGGGAGAGTCCCCGCCATACCCCGCTAATGGCACTCAAGTTCGCATGGTCTAAGAGGTGATCTCTGGACGAGAAGAGTACTACCCCACACAAGCATATAGCCATGGCTTTGGCTATCTCTTGGTAATTCCCGCACTTATTCTTGCAATGAGATATGACCCACTTAGACAAGGGGATTAGGTGAATATGTTGAGGGCTAATCATGGCAAATACATCTTTGGGATCCATCATGAATTCACCTAGGATGAGTTTAGGATCAATGGGCTCAACGGTATAACATGTTTTTTGCTCATCCCCCATGTGTAGTCTTGGGTAAGGCCATGAACGCTTCAACCTCCTCCAATAAGATGGTAGCCTCAAATTTTGGGAAAAGAAAGGTATGAGTTTGTGGGTGTCATAGCTCTATCAAAGCGGTGATGCTATGACAATCAAAGGAGATCTTATGGTAGTTATGGGCGGCTATCAAGATTCCCCCTAAACCCCACTCTCTCAAGGCGTGGATCACATGCATGGGTAGAACTTTGATCATGGGTGCTATCCAATTGAGCTTGGAGTATCGGCGGGAGCCAGGAAAGAGCTAGAGAAAGAAAAAAAAAAAGAAAAGAGAGGAGAAGAAGAAGAAGGTGCATTAATAGAGAAATTTAGAGTTGAAAATCTCATAAATTGAAAAACCACTTTACATACCTCTCTCACGTTGGCATTGTTACTCAAGTGATTAGGGACGTCTGTCAGCCTCAGGAGCTTGCTGTAGGACATCCGGGTGCGGTTGGGACCATCATAGGAAGCCTCTCCACCCATGGAAGCACATGGAGCTCTCTTCATGGCCATGAGAGACCTGAGAGCTTGAAGAGAAGAAGAGGAGTTCTGAACTCCAAATTTGGCTTCTCCACCCTTACTTATAGGCATTTAAGACTCCTAATCATGGTGGGAGAGGGTTTAGAAAGTCTAAAGGGAGTTAGAACCAGACTAGGGAGCTTTAGGAGTCCAAGTAGGAAGCAAACAGGGTGCTCTCGGGTTGCCAATTCTGCTCTGGACACAAAAACTGAGGTCGCGATGTATCGATACGTCGCCACCTGGTCACGAAGGGATCGTCGTCACGTTCTCAACCAGGTAGCGACAGTCATCCTGTCGCGTTCTGTATATGACATCTATTGGCTGATCCTTTGCATTGTCATGACTATTTTTGCCAATTCAAGATGTATTCTTGCACTTATGTTTAATTCTTCAATTGTTTTGTGCTTTATTGCCTTTTATTATCTTGAAAATCCATAAAAATAAAAAAAATGCAGAAAATTCAGAAAATCAGAAAAATTAGAAAAATAAAAAGACGGCTCGTCATGTAAGTTCAGGTAAGTATTTCTAACCCTAATCTCTGCATTACTATATGGTATCTACCCTACTATATCATCTCAAGGACTGGCTGGTTCTCAGTGTTCTGGGATCTGAGTTCCCCTTCAACAAAAATGAAGATGATCTAAGTGTGCACTGTTAGTCGTTGGATAAGCCGTTAGATGGTATGGCTTGGGAACGATGGATTCTATCACACGCCGGGGATGCGAAGTGTCTTGACCCTTGCTCATTTTGTCTAGCAATATTATCCTTGAGTATTTGTTATTTTTTCCCTTTTCTTTGCATCTTGTTTTTATGTTTTCTTTTATTTTGGCCCAGCATGCATCATGTAGAACTTTGAGCTTCATGTTTCATGATTAGTCAGAGCCAGCTTCGCAATGATGTCCAATCAGATCTTTATTTTCACAAGCAAAGAAATTCCATTCCATTCCGATTTGAATGTTCTCTTTGAGCTAGTTGCTTAGTCCAGTTTGCAAGTATGGTTCCTATTCATGATTCCTCTCATCCCCATTCTTTATATCAATCATCCCATTCCCCACTGATCTGCTCATTAGTCGTGAATCGCTCGAAGGCCAGAGTCGAATCGACCTGCCAGGACAGCACTTATCCTCTAATGAACGAAACCTGCAAGCCTAACATGGCCAGGGTACCTCTTCTTCAAGAGGTTGATCATTTCTTTTTCTTTTAATCTTTATCCGTCCTAGGTTGGAGCCATCCGTGCACTCTGTTCCAGCCATGTTTGAATATCGCCGGATGATTCTCGCTGCTTATTCGTTCAGAATGGGTGTCTCTTTACCTTGATGCCCGCTTTTCATCTCATTCTGCTTCATTCCCCTACATCGTCATTTCATGCCATCTCCATTCCACCATCGCTCCACTCCCTTGCAAAGCAGGCATCAAGGAGGGGCAATCTATAGACACCCATTTCTGGCCCATAAGCTGAACCAAATTCCTTGTCATATCATTGATGCCCCACTTTGGCTCATCATCGCCAAGCTGGCTTTATCCGATCATGGTATCTTCTAATTAGTTCATCGCCCTGGTGGGTTTTTCCTGGTCAAATCAATCTGTCTTCATCATCATCTCATAGCTCTCTGGGTTGAGAATCCAATGCTTTAAATCGTGTGCCAATCTGATACCCATGCAAGGAGATCAGACACTTTGATCGAGTCATGTGTTGAAAGAACATGAAGGCGACAATGTCCCTGTCGCGTTCACATTCAGAAGGCGACGCCCTTCATGTCGCGTTCATGCCTACACTGATTGCCTCTAGGACTAAATCAATCACCTTCAGAAGGTGACAGCTCGATACGTTACGTTCTCATTTGGCCTTTTAATTTCTTGAAAATTCGCCAGAAAATACTTCAAGACTTCCTTCTATGGAAGGCGACGTATCGAGGCATCGCTACCTAGTAGCGACACGGAGCCTGTCGCGTTCTGGTTTCCTTCACATAACCATGCAACATGGCCTTTCCTATTCCCACTTGGACCCTTGCTATTCATGAATAATCTGACTTTTGGTGGGTCTAGAGGTCTCCAAATCTTGCCAAGCTCGGAGGAGACCTTCCTCAGAACCTCCTTGCCATGTTCTGACTCCCCTTGCATGAGAAAAATTACCCAAACTCGGACTCCAGCTCATTATTCCTCTCCTAGCCCGTTCAGAAATAATGGCCTATAAAAGTGTCAATAAGGCACGGTTTTGGGCAAGGTCGGCGTCTGCTTCTTCCTCTCCCAGAGGGCTACGAATCTGCAATAGAACTCTTAACCTCCAGACGACCAGGAAGTGCCCACCAGGGCGATTTCTTCACCTCCATACTTTCTCTCTCCTATTCTTCATGTTTTTCCCTTCATGTATGCACGTCTAGATCGTTTCTTTTCGTAGTTTTGCATTAGATCACTCCACACACACCTATTTTAATCACCTAAAGGGGTTAGAACACCACCCCATGTGAGTTCCCTCCAATTCTTCATGTTCTTTCATTATTTTAGGATAGATTCTACATCAAACGAGTTTCTAATAGGTTTTCTAATGTTTTGATGTTCTTGTCAGGTTGAAGAAGACATCTCAGGCACAAGGCTCTTGCCCCTTGGCCGGTTGAGGAGCAAGAAGAACAAGAATCCACGGTTTCCCTCTTCTGCTGCAGAAGGCGACACACTACTGTTCACGTTCTTAAGAAGGCAACAGCCTTCTTGTCGCGTTCAGAGCACCATGTTCTCTTCTGCACTCTTCTTCCTCTTTCCAGAGTAGTTAGCACTTATTCTTCATACTACCATCTTTGCAACTACTTTCGTGGCGATCACGATCTTTTCTTTATTTTTATCATCTTTATTTAGGGATCAATTCCTGTGATTACACCTGGGTCAAGTCCTCCAGTAGGGGCAGGCACCTGTAGCTCACGGGGTCTCCTCGGGTCCCCAGGATAAGCTTCCCAATCACAAGGATCAGGAAGCGCCTCATGTCTCTATCTGCCACTGCTCCCTCCTCCTCCGCTAGTGTCGCCCTGGCATCCGCCGTCAGTCGGGCCATGTACTCCGCCTGGCCCATTCTAGTCTAGTGACGAGTGTCTGCCACCCCCAAACTCGCCTGCAGCCTCGTCCTCGGCACCAATGACGACCTCTCCCTCGTCACCTCTAAGCCCAGAAGCCTCTCCACTAGCTTCTGATAACATGTATAGGTCACCCCTGTCACCGCCTGGCCATCCACCCTCAAGTCGGTGATCCGTGCCACGTCCTCTAATGTGGGGATCATGTGACCCCACGGGAGGAGGAAGGCGTGGCACTCGGGGTCCCATCTCTCCTTTAGGGCTTGGCCAATAGCCGTTCCCCAGTTGTTTCACCTTGGGCAAAATGCTCTACAATAGGTGCTAAGCACCTTGATCAATCACACCATTATGTTAGGGTTTGGCCGCCTACCTTTTTGGGGCCTATCCAATCCACTGGACATCGCTGTGGAAGCCTCCTCTGCCATCCGCCGATGGCTAATGGTCCACTTGGACCTCTTCGGGTACCCATCACCGTCACCGCCTCCACCGCCCTCCATCGCCTTGGGGCCTACGCCGCCGGTCAGGGGTCACCGGAGAAGATAGAGGAGGAGCTATGTCGTCGTAAGAAGGATGAAGGAAGAGAGAGAAGTAGGAGAGGGAAAGAGGAAGATGCTTGTGGGGTCGGAATTCAAATCACCTCAGGTCTGTGATCGCGACAAGATGAGCGTCGCGTTCACTTCAAGTCGCGACAGGATACCTATCGTGTTCTTAATCTAGGTCGTGACCATTGATCTATCGCTTTCATGGTCGTGACGCCCAGCCTGTCGCCTTCTCAGTCTGTGCACAGAACCTTCTAAATTTTATATTTTAATTGCCAAACTCAAATGCATACATCATATAAATGCTGAAAATCATCATAAAATGTCTGATACATCACTCTTATGCTCCCAATATATCAAATCTCTCAAAAACAATTCAAAAAAAAAAAACAATCAAGTCTCTCTCACAAACTCTCGGTCCCCACGTGGCCGTATCTCTCTGTACTCTCTGAGGTACGCTTGATATGTCTCGTGCTCCTCGTGCACCGTGGGTGGTAGGGCGTGAGTAGCACACACATGCCACATCACTAGTGCGCTCTGCACGGTCTACTGGTCCTCTAGATCTCCCAAGCACCTCGCTTTCATGGGAGGCAAGTGTGACGACTGAAGTAGCTTTGTCCTAGGCTTCCCGACCTGAAGGTAGCACCTGTGCGGGTTGTAGAGAACCATCACCATGTTCCCCACAAGTTGTAGGTCCAATTCACGCCCAAGGGGAAGCCGTATGTCCACTCCACGTAGCGCCACTATGTCCATGGAGAAGTGCTCTATAGGAAGGGTGCTGAGGTATAGCCGCCATGCACTCCGAGTCTTCTTATCTGATGTCCTGCACACAACATGATCGAAGAACTTGGCCGCTCTGCCAATGAAGCACAAAGGGTGGCACCCAAAGATCCGGCTCTCTATAGTGAGGTTTTCTAAAGGCTTACACTTAATTCTCACTCCCAACCAGCACTCCAAAAGGATCATAGAGCCATAAAGTGGGCCCCCCGAAGCCGCCGATGTGAGTCCCGCATAAAGGAAGGCTAAGACCGCATGAGAGAGGGAGAGTCCCCGCCATACCCTGCTAATGGCACTCAAGTTCGCATGGTCTAAGAGGTGATCTCCGGATGAGAAGAGTACCACTCCGCACAAGCATATAGCCACGGCTTTGGCTATCTCTTGGTAATTCCCACATTTATTCTTGCAATGAGATATGATCCACTTAGACAAGGGAATTAGGTGAATGTATTGAGGGCTAATCATGGTATATACGTCTTTGAGATCCATCATAAATTCACCTAGGATGAGTTTTGGATCAATGGGCTCAACGGTATAACATGTTTTTTTGCTCATCTCCCCATGTAGTCTTGGGTAAGGCCATGAACGCTTCAACCTCCTCCAATAAGACGGTAGCCTCAAATTTTGGGAAAGGAAAGGTATGAGTTTGTGGGTGCCACAGCTCTATCAAAGTGGTTATGTTGTGCCAATCAAAGGAGATCTTATGGTAGTTCTGGGCGGCTATCAAGATACCCCCCTAAACCCCACTCTCTCAAGGTGCGGATCACATGCATGGGTAGAACTTTGATCATGGGTGCTATCCAATTGAGCTTAGAGTATTGGCGGGAGCCAGGAAAGAGCTATGGAAGGAGAAGAAAAAAGAAAAGAGAGGAGAAGAAGAAGAAGGTGCATTAATAGAGAATTCGGAACTTAAAATCTCAGAAAATTGAAAACCACTTTACATACCTCTCTCATGTTGGCATTGCTACTCAAGTGATTAGGGACCTCCGTCAGCCTCATGAGCTCGCTGTAGGACGTCCGGGCACGCTTGGGACCTTCATAAGAAGCCTCTCCACCCATAGGAGCACTTGGAGCTCTCTTCATGGCCTTGAGAGACTTGAGAGCTTGAAGAAGAGAAGGGGGTTCTGAACTCCGAATTTGGCCTCCCCACCCTTACTTATAGGCATTTAAGACTCCTATTCATGGTGGGAGAGGGTTTAGAAAGTCTAAAGGGAGTTGGAACCGGACTAGGGAGCTTTAGGAGTCCAAGTGGGAAGTAAATAGGGTGCTCTCAGGTGGCTAAATCCATTTTAGACACAGAAAATGAGGTCGCGACGTATCGATACATCGCCACCTAGTCGCGACAGAGTCATCGTCGCATTCTGATTAGGGTAGCGACAGTCATCCTGTCGCGTTCTGTGTTTGATATATGTTGGCTTGCTCTTTGCATTGTCATGACTATTTTTTTTGCCAATTTGAGATGTATTCTTGCACCTATGTTTAAATTCTTTAATTACTTTTAGTGCGAGTTGAGTTTTTTATCTTATTCTTTATTGTTTTATTATCTTGAAAATCCATAAAAATAAAAAAATCCAGAAAATCCAAAAAATAAAAAAAAATCAGAAAATCGAAAGATGGCTTGTCAGGTAAGTTCAGGTAAGTATTTCTAACCCTAATCTATGCATTACTATATGGTATCTACCCTACTATATCATCTCAAGGACCGGCTGGTTCTCAGTGTGTTCTGGGATCTGAGTTCCCCTTCAACAAAATTGAGGATGATCTAAGTGCGCACTGTTAGTCGTTGGATAGGTCGTTAGATGGTATGGCTTGGGAACGATGGATTATATCACACGCCGGGGATACGAAGTGTCTTGACCCTTGCTCATTTTGTCTAGCAATATTATCCTTGAGTATTTGTTATTTTTCCCCTTTTCTTTGCATCTTGTTTTTATGTTTTCTTTTCTTTTAGCCCAACATGCATCATGTAGAACTTTGAGCTCCACGTTTCACGATTAGTCAAAGCCAGCTTCGCAATGATGTTTAATCAGATCTTCATTTTCACAAGCAAAGAAATTCCATTCCATTCCGAATTTGAAAGTTCTCTTCGAGCTAGTTGCTCAGTCCAGTTTGCCAGAATGGTTCCTATTCAGGATTCCTCTCATCCCCATTCTTTATATCAATCATCCCATTCCCCACTGATCTGCTCATTAGTCGTGAATCGCTTGAAGGCCTGAGTCGAATCGACCCGCCAGGACAGTACTTATCCCCTGATGAACGAAACCTACAAGCCTAACATGGCCAGGGTACCTCTTCATCAAGAGGTTGATCATTTCTTTTCTTTTAATCTTTATTTGTCCTAGGTTGGAGCCATCCGTGCACTCTATTCCAGCCATGTTCGAGGATCGCTGGATAATTCTCGCTGCTTATTCGTTCAAAATGGGTGTCTCTTTACCTTGATGCCTACTTTTCATCTCATTCCACTTCATTCCCCTACATCATCATTTCATGCCATTTTCTGTCCACTATCGCTCCACTCTCTTGCAAAGTAGGCATCAAGGAGGGGCAATCTGTAGACACCCATTTCTGGCTCATAAGTTGAGCCAAATTTCTTGTCATATCATTGATGCCCCACGTTGGCTCATCATCACCAAGTTGGCTTTATCTGATCATGGTATCTTCTTATTAGTTCATCACCCTGGTGGATTCTTCCTGGTCAAATCAATCAGTCTTCATCATTATCTTGTAGCTCTTTGAGTTGGGGATCCAACGCTTCAAACCGTGTGTCAATCTGATACCCATGCAAGGAGATTAGGCACTTTGAGTGAGTCATATGGTGAGAGATCCTGAAGGCAACAACATCCATGTCGCGTTCACATTCAGAAGGCGACGCCCTTCATGTCGCATTCATGCCACCATCGATTGCCTCCAGGACTAAATCGATCACCTTCAGAAGGCGACACCTCGATACGTTGCATTCTCATTTGGCCTTTTAATTCCCTGAAAATTCGCCAAAAAATACTTCAGGACTTCCTTCTCTAGAAGGTGACGTATTGAGGCGACGCTACCTGGTAGCAACACTGAGCCTGTCGCGTTCTGGTTTCCTTTACAGAACCATGCAACGTGGCCTTTCCTATTCCCACTTGGACCCCTACTAGTCATGAATAATCCAACTTTTGGTGGGTCTAGAGGTCTCCAAATCTTGCCAAACTCGGAGGAGACCTTCCTTAGAGCCTCCTTGCCATGTTCTGACTCCCCTTGCATGAGCATAATTACCCAAACTTGGACTTCAACTCATTATTCCTTTCCCAGCCAGTTCAAGAATAATTGCCTATAAAAGTGTCAATAGAGCATGGTTTTGAGGGAGGTCAGCATCTGCTTCTTCCTCTCCCAAAGAGCTACGAATCTCTAGAAGAACTCTTAGCCTCCAGACGGCCAGGAAGTGCCCACCAGGGCGATTTCTTCACCTCTACACTTTCTCTCTCCTATTCTTCATGTTTTTCCCTTCATGTATGCACATCTAGATCATTTTCCTTTCATAGTTTTGCATTAGATCACTCCACACACACCTGTTTAAAACACCTAGAGGAGTTAAAACACCACCCCACATGAGTTCCCTCCAATTCTTCATGTTCTTTCATTATTTTGGGATAGATTCTACATCAAACGAGTTTCTAATGGGTTTCTCGTTGTTTTGATGTTCTTGGCAGGTTAAAGAATACATATCAGGCACGAAGCTCTTGCCCCTTGGTCGGTTGAGGAGCAGGAAGAACAAGAATCCATAATTTTCATCCTCTGTTGCAGAAGGCGACACACTTCTGGTCGCGTTCTCCAGAAGGCGACAACCTTCTTGTCGCGTTCACAGAACTAGGTTCCTTCTGAACTTTTCTTCCTCTTTCCAAGGTAGTTAGAACTTACTCTTCATCATATCATCTTTGCAACTACTTTGGTGGTGATCACAGTCTTTTCTTTATTTTCATCATCAATCTTTGGGGATCAATTCCCGTGAGTATAGAGAATAGCCAAGAACCCGAGCTTCTTCCCCAACCTTGCTCTATTGTGACCTGTGCATAGACCTCTCTTAGATCCATTCAAAGGTAGGTGTTCTCAGGCTTAATCTAAATGTAGCACATACAAATGGAAAGAGCATCGAGTCTAGTTTCATATGTATGTGTTTTCCCCAATTTTTATGAACCATGTGAGTCATATTAAGCGTTTTCCAAGAGTCGTGCATGATTAGGGCTTTATGTGTTCTTACTGTGTTTCACGTAAATCGAGGCCAAATTGGGTCAAACCAAAATCGTAGGTCTCTTCTACTCATTGTCCCTAACATTTTATGTTCAAGGTTTTGTCCAAGAATCCCTATATTTTGAGTTATAAGTCTATCATGAAGGGTTGTAGCATTTTTCTAGGTTTCAAGCAAGATCCAAGAATGCAACCACTTCAAACGTCGCATTTCTCTTTGCATGAATGCGACGTACTTCTACATCGCGATTCAGGTAAAGGCGACCGAACACCTAGTCGTGTTTTTGTGTTGACCAGTCAGCCATGACACATAAAACTAGGTGCCGCATGGGTTTCTATACCCGTCTTGAATGCGACAGCATGTGCCGCCGCGATTTGGTTGTTTTCCCGCCCAAGTTTTTCTACACTATTTTTATATTCAGATTTTGACGTTAATTACTAAACGCAATGGGTAGACCCGTCGTGATTCATAGGTCATAACAACATATCGGCCTATCGCGACAAGAAGGCAACAGACCCAACCGTCGCATTTTTGATTCAATAATCGCGACGATTTGTCTCGTCGCGATTTGAACGCGATAGGTGGGTCCGTCGCGATTCTGTAACTTTGCACAGAGTCTTGTTTCAACTGTGTACTGTCCTTTGAAGTGCGACAACTGAACCCATCGCAATTTAAAGACCAACCTGAGACTGTTTTCTTGAGTTGTACAATCAACTATATGCATGTCCTACTATCATATCATGTCATACAGTCATTCAATGGCCTAAAAGTGATCAACCTACATGAAAACTATAAGAATATGAACTTCTATTCTAAGTGATCTTAATGATTGTTTGATTGTATCTATCCTATGATTGATATGAGTTATGTCCATACTCCATCTTGTTCATAACTAAAAAGTGTTATATGTTAAAATTACAACAACCATGTGATAGAATGAATTGCATACATGCCATGCTTGCTTGTTATAAGCTTTCCATCTTGTTTTAAACCGATGGATTGTGGATTGAGACACGTTCTACACGACACATTGCACATATAGGTAGCCCTCTCTTGGGGATTTGGAAACTCTCGGCCGGTCATTCCGTATCAACAGACTAGTGACATTTTCTCTAAGACCTCTGTAATTCTCCGTACTCCATGGATTCCCTCATGGATACCAAGTTGGTTGTACCATCAAAGTACCCAGAAGATAGAATGCACATATATTCTTATCTACTTCTCGTGAGAGTGATTTGACACATTGAAACCAAGCCATTAAATGTAAAGATTGAACTAAAGTAATTAAGCCGTTATGCTACCGAAATTTACTCAGGATCATGTCCCCTTGCCTTGTTCTCTATAATCATTGGCATGATCTTTAGTACATATTGTCTATTGATTGGAATTCGTATTGGCCATAAATGAATGAATGGAATTAGCAGAAACTCTTGGAACTTCGGTTCATAACCATGCCTGTGCAAATAGGGCCCAGTTTGGTCCTAGGAGGAGCACCTAAAATACTTATAAATCGCGAGAGTATATGATCCATTGAGGTGTCTGACAATCACCTAATTGACTGCAAGATTGATCTGGGTAGTTTCCACACTGTTATTGAATGATTGATTGATTGATTGAACTGTTATATGTGAAACAGCCAAATCTAATGTACATGTCATCGCTATTGAATCCAATATGTCATTGTCCACTGGAATTCTATGGAATTCAACTTGAGAGATATCCATTGTACAAGTTATTGAATAATGAATCTCTTCCATTGATAAATGATCGTACTGTCATCCATCTCATTGTTAATCGTTCCGTCCCACATGAGAATTGTCATTGAATTTGTTTACTGAACCATCCTCGTACATGTTATAGCTTAGAATTGTCACTATCGTTATTGTCATGAGTATTGCATGTTAATATCTTACATGTTAACATGTTAATTACGTATAGCATGCCCTTACCATGAGATATAAATCCTAATGGGCGCTAGTGCACTCACACCTGCTTTCCTTAATATTTTCAGGTGATGATTTTGAGAAACTAGAGAATGATGGGACTGGGGAAGAGTGATGAGCTTCTCAAGCATACCTGTCATGTCAGCCATAATATTTAGAGTCTGTAATAGTTAGATTTACTTTTCTTAGGGAGTATGTACTTTGAATACAATAATGTCCCTATGTTTGGCTCTGATTATGTAAGGTTGTAGTTTGATTTGATGGAAATGAAATAAAGGATTATTTGGCTGGCATTATTATTGTCTTAAATCTTTTGTTATGCTTAGATGTCTCTCTGAATTGCTTGACTGTGATACTCATACTTGTATCGCTCACGCTCTCGACGTTTATTTCTGCTGCTAAATGTCAGGCCGTGACAAGCCTCAATCCTCTAAACCAAGAACAAATCATGCGGCCTTAGAGGAGCCTCGATCCTCTGAACCAAGAACAAATCATGACCTTAGAGGAGCCTCAATCTTCTAAATTAAGAACAAATCACATCCTTAGAGGAGCCTCAATCCTTTAAACCAAGAACAAATCATGGCCCTTGAGGAGCCTCAATCCTCTAAACCAAGAACAAATTCTTATGGCTCTTAGGGAAGCCTTAATTCACTATAGTCAAATCTAAATTCTAATGGCTCCCAGAGAAGCCTCTAATTCCCTACCGACCATAAATCCAAACTCTTGGCCAACACACCATCAAGGTCCGCCAACTCAGTTAAAATCCAAACGTAAATTCTAATGGCTCTCAGGGAAGCCTTTAATTCCCTACCATACACAAATTCAAATTCTAACGGCCCTCAGGGAAGCCTTTAATTCCCTACCGACTACAAACCCAAGCTTTTTTCCAACACACCATGAAGGTCGGTCAACCCAGCCAAATCCAAATCTAAATCCAAAATTCTCACAGCTCTCCGGGAAGCCTTTACTTCCCTACCGCTTCTAGACCCATCCACGGCTCTTAGGGAAGCTTTAAATCCCTACTTCAAATAAATACACCATGGCTCACATATTAGAAAGAGTCATATACTTCTAAAAAAAAGAGGAGAAAAGAAAAGAATGGGGCTTAAAATAGAGGTGCCCCAGTAGACTTAGTTACTCTCATTTTGAGGATGGCTAAGGGTAAAAAGATTTAAAACCTAGCTGTGGTGAAAGCCCAAAATGGCACCTCAGGAAAAAATAGGTAAACCCCTCAATGTGAAAACTTGTAAGGGCATGTTGGGAAAAGCTAGAGGGGGCCAACCTTGGTGAAAATCCGCAAAGAGCGCTAAGGTTGGTAATGTGAAAAAAGAAGAAGAAGAAGAATAAAATCTACTAGTCACACTGTTATGGGCATTCCATGTTCATGATGGTAGGCCAAATCAAAAAATCACGAGCTCGAGGGAGCCTCAATCTCCTCATCAAAATTATGGCCCTGGAGAAACCTTAATTCTCTAACATAAGCATGTTACGGCCCTAGAGGAGCCTTAATCCCTAAATGAAGTAATTCATGGCTTTTGGGGAAGCCTTAAAACCTCTGCCATCAATAAAATGACAATGCTGATGGTGAAAGTCAAAAGCACAGTGGATATAGCAAACAAAGGTCCTCATCTCAAAAAAGGCCCTTGGGATAGCCAACAAGAGAGAAGTCAAAGTAAATGGATGGCACCTACTGATGCCAAAAATGAAATCCCTTAAGCGGGTCTACGCTCCAGTGTCCCCCCCCCCCCTCTCAGGAGGTCGACCTCAGCTTCCAACGCGGCAATGGCATCATGGATCTTGCCCTTTGCTACCTCCAAGGAAGGTAGTCTACTAGCTAATGCCTCAAGGTGTTGTGCATCCTCAGCGGCTGACTGATCCAAATGCAATGCCAATTCGAATACCATGCCAGGGAAAAGATGGAACAAATACACCATGCTGTCAGGACCAGAAAGAATATCGCCTTCCAGAGCAAGTCATTGAGCGCGAGTCAAGGGAATGAGACCGTCATCATCATCACCGACCAAGCATATGAAGATACAAATGCCATAACAAACTCATCTGAGGGAAGATGCCGAGGATAGCCGTTAGGGCATTGAAAGTAAAAATTCCCTTCACTATGGATCACCCAGCTCAGATCGATGGCACAGTGTCATCAGAGGCTATAGCAAGATGTTATAGTGCAGTCTGGGTATGACTCCGGTCTAAGCTAGAAAGTCTCTCAGGCGTAACCAATATGGATTCCATGATAGGCATCTTTTAACGGGATGCAGAAGGCTCCAATGAAGCAGCACGAATTGCAAAATGGCTGCAATCTCGGCCATAAGCAAGACAACCTCAGCCTTTCTGGATATCCTGATACAAATCCATTACTATCTGGGTACAGGCAAAGATGAAAGAAAAGAATTGCAACATGCTTGAAAATGAAAATGGCACAAAATTTGAATGGCAAAAGACATTGGTTTGACAATTGCCTGTTGACATGGTACTAGCCACTTGCCGCGTGGGGGACATTTGTTGCACCAAATTTGATCTGGTTCCCCTCAAGAACAAAGATAAAGGGAGGAAAAAAATCACATACAAACAAAAAAAGAAGAAGGAAAAAAAAAAGGAGGCAAGGGAGGTCTCACCTCCTCCGCTACTGCTGTCAGGGCCACTACCGCCGCCCACAGCCACCTCTGCCGCCGCTGTTGCCGCGACCGCTACTGTTGTCGCTGCTGCTGCTCACGGCCCGCCCAGCTATTGCCTCCACTGCTCCCACAAGCCGCTGCCGCCGCTGGAAGAAGAAGAGGAAGGGGCCATCGCCCCCTGTTGAGCTGTAGCCGCCACCTGCTCCATCAGTGCCGTTGTTGCTGAGCACCGTCATCGTCGTTGCTACTAGTGGACACCGCCCCCTCCCCCCCCCCCCCCCCCCTCTTGCCTTAGCCACGATGGAAAGGGGAGAGGGAGAAGGCTGTGGTTTCCTCCTCCCTCTTTTGTGAGGCCCCAAGGGCATATACAGAAAAGAAAAACAAAAGGGGTAGCAAAGAAAGAAAGAAAAAGAAGAAAAGGGGAAATATGTAGAAGTCAAGTGATCGGAATGGGCATACACAAATGACCGGGACGGCGCAAATGACTAGGACAGTGCAAATAATCGAGATGAGACCTCTTCCCATTCTCTATAAAAGGAGGGGGGGTCGGCCCAAGCAGAGGAGGAGGAGGAAGAAAAGCAAGGTTCTGGAAAGAACTACAATATAGTCTGGGAGAAGGGTCTGCAAGGTAGCCCTAAGAAAAATTGTGCAAGGCACAATATTATTTTCTCAAGTCTTGATAAAGGTCCATTGGGCTTCCTCATTGCGCCAACTTCTCTTATTGTGTCAAACTTGCTTATTGGGTAGGACTTATGAATTTCATGCCATGAACTACTAAAAGACCATGCTCATATTATTTGAGGCTTAATGGGCCTACTGAGCTTAACGGGCTGATGTTTAATGTATCTTCACATATGCTCTTATGCTTAACATGTTAATGAGTCTATTAGGCTAATTTCATCACTTTAATCATGCTCAATATGTGCAATTACATTAGTTTCATGCTCCTTAATGATTAAATTTTCACTAAAAATCAACCAATTGCATGTGAAAGTTTAACAAATTATTTCATAATCATTTTGATTTCATTTAAGATCATCTCAAAATAACAAACAAACCATGAATCACGTCATTTTTTATCCACCTTAAGTTAATCGTCTCTTAAATCAAATAAAGAAATCAAAATTTTCATTTAATCCATATAATATTAATCTTGATAAATAGATGACAAAATAATTAAATAAATGAAATAATTGCTTCTAAGATAAATAAAAATGAGAATAATAAATAAAAATCATAAAAATGAAATAAAAAATAGAAAATTCCAAAAAAAATATGTGTGCCTGCAGCCTTATTTGCCTTACGCGTAATTCATTTTCTTGTGAGTTAAGTTCTTTTATTTCAAAGGAGATGTCTCATGGTTAATCAAGGGTATTCAGTCATTGTACTGATATATTTAACATTGGTCACGGCCAGTGGGGAGAGGTCAAACGAACCTATGAAAACACAATACAAAAGATCAAAAGATTTGTTTTAATATTTTTATAAGATTTGTTAAAAAAATGTTCTCACACCTCTTAAGGTTCCCCAAAAATAAACTATATGCTGATTTGGTTGTGAATGAACCATCCTGAGTGAACTTCCAAATCAAACTGTCCTGTGATTTTGTAGCCACTTGGGGGAGTCGGATCTGGAGGATAGCCTTAGCATGAGCTGGATTGAAAAGACTGTTTACTAAGTTTGCATTCCATTTGCCACTCTAAATTAATTCTGCCACCTTTTGAAGTAACTGACCTTGAAAATGTTGAACTGGCTTGGGTCTTTCAAAGTTTTTCGGGATCCAATTGTCTTTCCATATATTAACACTAAAACCATTGTTGATTATCCAAAGACTACCCCCTTGTAAGATCTTCTTGCACAGCTAGGAGACTCCTCCAAATGTGTGAGGAGTGTTTTTTGCAATTGGATTCCCAAAATCATGAATTAGGGAAGTATTTTGTCTTAAAGATAGGACCCCACCGACCATGTGATTCATTGAGTAGTCTGCATGCCAATTTCATAACTGAGGCTCTGTTAAAAAGTTGCAGGTTTCTAAAGCCCAGACCACTCTCGGATTTAGGCTGCTGCATCTTGTGCCAAGTAACTGAGGGGATTTTGGGGGATCTATTTCTTTTGCCCCACTAGAACGTCCTTTGGATCTTCATCAGATTTACAATGACCGTTGTGGGGATAAGTGTGGCAGTCATCGTCGTTTGAACCCGTTAACCTAATAACGAGTCCGACCTAATTCTGCCTCTCGCGAACAAGCCGAAGTCTCGCTAGGGATACCATTACAAATGTCTGTGAGAACATAAAAGAAATGGATAAATATACATAAGCTTGCACATAATTACACAATCTCATGCATATTTATATGAAATTTATATAGTCTGGTCTCAACTTAAGCCAATAGAAAATAAAAGTACAACATGCTGAGACATACCCCGAGGTGAAGAACAAAAGACATTACACTATTGGTGGGGTAGGCCTACCTCTTCTATGACACGGCTCAGAACTACACGAGGGCTGAAAACTCTCCTGCTCTTCTTCATCTGAATGGGGATAGTAGGGGTGTGAGTATCACAAGTCATCGACTTAGTAGGAAAACTCCCTCAAAACCACAGTAATGGAAGTAACGCGAGTAGCAGGAGTAAACAACTAATATGTAATTTAAATAATAGAATTAAATATATAGGAATATAATTGTTATAAGTAAATAAATAGAAAGCCAAGTACAAGTGCATGAGCTAGCAAGGAACAATGCTACACTCAGGTCATGAAGTCTGGTTTGCAACACCAGTAACTGATTAGAACAAGCAACATAGGACTACTTATCAATCTCGTAGCTACGAACATAAGGTCCAACTATGGCTCCACCTCTACAAGCCCAAGAAACTTGTGGAGTCCAACCAACACCACCTGCAGCCCAACCACGTTGTAGACCTACACCTAACACACCTCTAGGGGTTTCGGAGCCCCTAGAGTGAGGATGTGAAATACGGGCCTAGCTGAGGCCAATACGTCTATTAGTATTTGTCCCCCAACCACAGCCCGCTACAAGCGACTAAACAGAAAGTCAAACTACACCACAAGTTGCGACCCTACTACTATCTTTCCCTTAGTCAGATGCACAGTTTGACAAATGAGTGAGGGTGTCCAGCAAGACAACACAGACCTCGACTATACTCATTGTACCAAGATAGGCCCCGAGCACTAATGTGTCTGACTCATAGAGAATCTAGAGTACCCGACCAAAAAGACATTCCAGATAAGCACTGGACCACCAAACTTGACAAACCACAATAGTTGACAGTTAATTGTTACCATTTATCAATTAGCTACACACAAACCTACTAGAAAAGTGGGTTATTCTCGATAAAACATATTTAAGTGAATTTTCGAATGCATTTTCCTAGTAAGAAAATGCCAGAAATCGGGATTCCTTAGATCCACACTGCAGACTAGAGACTTAATGGATTCAGGAAACAAAATGCGACAGGGGTAACTGTTGCATTAATATTGTGACACCCTGATACGCCACGTTTTGGATGAGAATGCATCGGGGGAAGAGTTGCTATCTGAACGTGACTGTCCTGCCTATCGCATTCTCAGGCAGAATGTATAGCTTATGGATTTCACCTAGAAAACCTCAAGGAAACTCTAGTTTCATATTCTTCACCCATTGTAATAGACTATTTTCACAAGAAACCATTAATATATTGCAAAACATCTATTTACATGCATTAAACCACACAAATAATGCAAAAGAGCAAGAGAATTCCCCTACTGACGCGACGAATGCGAAGAACAATGTTTGATCGACGTTTCCATGCTCCAATCACCCTCTTTACATGGAAATCACGCAGAACCATCAACTCCCAAGCAGGAATCGCCAAAAACTACCTCTGGGAGCCACTCCTCAGTCGAACAGGGCCATTTGCCCTATTTGGTCAGTGAACAGGTGTTTAAAACATCGAAGATTGAGAACGCATCGAGGTCTGCCGTTGCGTTCTTGAATGCAACGCAATGCCATGTGGCAGCTCAGCATGTGCCACTCATCGCACATGTAGTCGAAGAGCCTAGACAGGTGGTTTAGAGATCGCGACATGGGTGAAGGCCATTTTATGAATGCGATGCCCTCCCTAGTCGCACTCTCAAATAGGGCCAAAAACACATCTCAATGGCCACACACTAGCCAAAACATCACATAAATTTCACTAAACTAGAATCCGAACGACCACGATGTTACATCACCACCATCTAAAGAGAAATTTCATCCCCAAAATTTAGAAAGTAACCACACTAGAAAGCATATAATTAACCATCTATATAACTACCACTTAAAAAGAATTTAAAACTTACTCAAACAAGTGTGGATATGTCTTATGTATTTCCTCTACTAGTTTCCAAGAGTCCTCACCTCCTTGCTTGTTTTCCCATCTAACTTTCAATAATTCGATTTCCTTATTTCTCAATTTCTATGTTCTTTTTCCTATAATCTAAACCAGATATTTTGGCATGGTCATGGCCGTAAATCATCTCTAGTGTAACTAACCACATGTGAATGATCACGGATATACCTCCTTAGCATAGAAACATGAAACACATCTTATACATCTATAAAGTCTGTTGGAAACTCTAATTTGTAGGTTGTTTCTTCAATTCTCTCTAGAATCTGGAACGGACCCACATATCTCGAGCTCAATTTACCCTTTTTACTGAACCTCAAAACACCTTTAGTTGGAGAAACATTAAAAAATACATAATCTCCAATCTCAAATTGCAATGGTCTACGTTGTGAAACTGCATAACTCTTTTGTTTGCTCTAAGCTACTTGAAGCTTTTCCTTTATAAATCTTACTATTTCTGCACATTACTACACTAATTTTGACCCCAAAACTTGCCTTCTCGTACTTCGTTCTAATTTAGTGGTGTTCTACCAGGCCTTCCATAAAAAGCTTCATACGGTGCATTCTAATACTTACATAATAACTATTGTTGCAGTGAACTCCACCATTTCTAAGTGATGCTCCCAACTACCTCCCCAAACTAAGCAACAAGATCGCAACATGTCTTCTAATGTATGAATTGTCCTTTCTATTTGTCCATCTATCTGGGGATGATATGTGGAACTATATCTCAATTCTGTGCTGATTACATGCTAAAAACTCCTCCAGAAAGTTGATGTAAGTCTCGAATCTCCATTTGGAACTATGATTACTGGAATTCCATGCAATGGTACTATCTTGTCTACATGTAATTAGTCTAGCCAGTCCACTGTCCATGACATATTCACAGCTAACAATCTACATATTGTCAATCTGTCAATAAGAACTCAGATTTCATTTTGATATGTTGTTGTTCTCGGCAATCTCATAACCAAATTCATGGCAATATCATCCCATTTCCACTGCGGAATCGGTAACGATTGTAATAGTCCTCCAGGTCTTTGATGTTTTATTTTAACTTGCTATCATGTCAAACATTTGACTACAAATTCTACTCTCTCTCTTCATATTCGGCCACCAAAAATGCCTCTTCAAATCTTGATACAATTTTGTATTATCTGGATGAATTGAATATATGGATTTATGTGCTTCCTCTAACAATTTCTATTTCATTTCACTTCTTCTGGAACATATAATCAACATCTGAACCTCACCATACAATCATCAGCAATAGTGACTCCCTCCATCTTTACAATTTCAGTTAAATTCTCATCGATCCTCCACACTTTGATTACCTGATAATACAATGATGGTTCCTCTGTAGTATTGGCTAATATAGCTTGCCGCTGACTGTTGGGAACAAATAAAGAATTCTCTGCCGCATCTTCATGCAATTTCCATTCCTTAATCATCATCTGTCGTAGAACTATTTTCCTACTCAGTGCATCTGCAACCACATTTACCTTACCTGGATGATATGTTAAGCTAAAATCATAATCCTTCAAGTATTCTATCCACCTATGTTGTCTGAGATTCAAATCTTTTTGGGAGAAAATATACTTTAAGCTCTGATGATCTGTAAAAAAATCTAAAATCTCTCACCATATAGATAATGCCTCCAAGCCTTCAATGCAAAAGCTACTGTTGCAAGTTCTAAATCATGGGTTGAGTAATTCTCTTCATGGTACTTCAATTGCCTAGATACATACACCACAACCTTTCCATGCTCCATTAACATTACCCTGAGTCCTCTCCTAGAAGCGTCTGTGTACAACACAAATCTTTCGCTTCCTGATGGTAACTCTAGTATGGGTGCTATATTCAATCTGTTTTTCAATTTCATAAAGCTTTGTCGACATTCTAATATCCACACAAATGATACACCTTTTCTGGTCAACCTTGTCATTGGAGTTGCAATCTTCGAGAAGTCCTAAATGAATCGCATGTAATATCCCGCTAAACCTAAGAAGCTTTTGATCACTGTTACTATTTTTGGTTCTTCCCATTTCAGTACTGCTTCAACCTTAGCTAGATCTACTACTACACCTTCCGCAAAAATTACATGACCTTAAAATTGGACTTCTTTCAACCAAAACTCACATTTATTGAACTTGGCATACAAATGATGCTCTCACGAAGTTTGCAAAGTGATCCTCAAATGATCTGCATGTTCCTTTTCTAACGACGAATACACTAAGATATCATCAATAAAAACCATAATAAACTTATATAAATATGGATGGGGTATTCTATTTATCAAATTCGTAAATACTAACAGTGCATTTGTCAATCCAAAGGGCATAACCACAAACTCATAATGGCCATATCATGTCTTGAAAGTTGTCTTAACAATATTTTATTCTCTAATCTTCAACTGGTGATATCCCGACCTCAAATCAATTTTGGAAAACATCTTAGCTAATTGTAACTGATCAAATAAATCATCTATTCTCAGAAGTGGATACTTATTCTTGATGCTGGCCTTATTTAGCTACTGATAATCTATGCACAACCTGAGACTACTATCTTTCTTTCTAACAAATAATACTGGAGCTCCTCAAAGAGAATGACTGGGTCTGATAAAACCTTTCTCTAAAAGTTCCTATAATTGTCTCTTCAATTCTTTCAACTCTATTGGTGCCATCATATATGGTGCTTTAGACATCTTCATTGTACCTGACTGCAATTCTATAGTGAAATCTACTTCTTGATACGAGGCCAACCCTGACAAATCTTCTAGAAACACATCTATAAACTCCCTCACCACTAGAACATTCTCTATAGACTTATCAGACTCTACCAAACTCACAGAAGCTAAATACACTTCACACCCAGCATTAATCAACTTCCTAGCTTTAAGTGCTGAAATAATAAATTTCGGAGTGTAAAATGACATACGTTGAAACTGAAACACTGATCGACTGGAATGACAAAATATGACTCTTTTATTTATGCAATCAACTACTGCCCCATAGGCCTACAAACAATTCATTCCCATAATAACATCATAATCTTCAATTGCAAAGCATACAATCTAGCTAGCAACTGGTTTTCTTGAATCATTATAGGAACCTCATCTAAATAACTAGAAGTGAGCATGAAACCACTCGAAGGAATCTCCACAATCAATTCACAATGTTTCTCTTCCACATGATTTACCATACTATCCATAATGTCTTCGAAAATAAATAAATGAGACCCATCGAGATCAACCAATATTCTTGCATAAGATTCAAATATAGGTAATATACCTTCAATTAGAATATACACCTCCGCCTGGGCTCTGGTAACTACCATGACTCGTCTTCGACCTCTTTGAAATGACGGACCTCTGCCTCGCTCTATTATCGGTTGCTCTTGTTGCTGTTGCTGAGGTGCTAGTCCATATTCCCTCAGATAGGGATGATTCTTGATCAAATGCCCTAGCTGCCCATAATTGTGATACATGTTGTGACGGAACGCCTCGGCCAAGCCCGTTAAACCGATAACGTACTTGATCCGAGTCCGCCTCCCGCGAACGGGCCGAAGCCTCGCAAGGGATACCAAACCACAGTCCGTGTAAACACAAAGGAACACACCATTTTATATATATAATTCACAAGTTACATAGCCAAATTTCCACAAAAACTGAAAAGAAGTACAAGAGCATGGGGCATACCCCGAGGTACAACTGAAGAAAGTAAACAACTAACTAAACTACACTGCTGGAGTACTACACAGCTGAAACTACACTGCTGGAGTACTACACAGCTGAAACTACACCGCTGGAGGTACTGACCCTGCACCGCTACGGCGCGGCCCTGAGCTGGACGACGGTCGTGAAACGTCCTCCTCGCTCTCACCTGTGGGGGTAGGGGTGAGCCTCTCTAGTCACTGGCTCAGTAGGGAACTCCCCCAAAACTGAGCAACCAAACACCACAGGTACGAATAGTAAACAGTACCAACAATTTATAGAACAGCTAAGCAGGTAAGTAAAGCTGTAAAAGTACTCACCGTCTGCCGACTACGAGAAACAACAGTAATAATTAAATGGCAAACCAGTACAGGTGTACAAGCTAAAGTAGAGACAGCCAACACGAGCCACGTGAACTGGTTCGCGACACCAGAAACTGACTCGGACAAACTAACACAGGTCTACCTCTCAGTCTCGCAGCCACGGACGAAAGGTCCAGCTGCCTCTCCACGTAAAAAAGTCAAGCAACTGTGGAGACCAACTAAACACCACCACCTGCAGACCACACGGTCGCAGGCCCATGCCTGGCACCTCCAGAGACCCTGGCCTGGGCTCGCTAGAGTGAGGCACTGGAAAAGGACTAGCTGGGGACCAGTGTCGACTACTGATGTCCGTACCCCCAACTACGAGCGCGCTACAAGTGACTAAAAACAAACTCAAGTGTCACTGTCCCACTGTCGTCTTTCCCTCAGCCGGACGTGCAACTCAACACAGGAGTGAGGGTGTCCAGGTCAGACGACACAGACCTCGACGGTACAACATAAGTACCGGGACAAAGCCCCGAGCTAACAGCCTGGCTCACAAAGAACCTGGGGCACCCAACTGGAGAGGTAACCACGGTAGGCGTCGTACTACTCGCCACGTACACAAAACCACGTTCACGTCACACACAAACCACGTGAAACCTCACGTAAACCACAAGTAACCATGGTCCACTACACGTGAACCCAACTGACTCGCGTAAACAACACGCAGTCACTGAAGTAAGCAACTAACTGCATACCTTGTATGCTAAGCACGAGAACCAAGTGCACTCAGTGCACTCATGTGTCAACACACATGCATTATCGATAAATGTTGTAATTAGTCATTTCTGTTCATAATCAGTAGGCGGCAACATCGACTGCCGCTTACAACAAGTCAACGGCAAGGGACCTGGCCGTTAACATCTTGGTTGAGGAGCTTGGCGACAAACGATGTTGACGCCAAGTTCTCCGGCCTTATACCCTGCAGAAACCCTAATCCGGCTCTGCGGGTTTTCTAACCGTTCTAACTACAAAAAGACATACAAATGCAGTTCCTTTAGCATGCCAGAACCCAATACAATCCATTACAACATGCTTCGTACATTAAACTACTCAAACCACCCATTAACCCCGCATGGTGCAACTTGATCCGAAAACGCATTATCATGCTGATTCAAGTGGGTTTGTTATGTTTTAATGTTTCTACGGAGCTACCAGGGTTCGTCCCCTACCTCAGAACATGCTAGAACCTCCCGCAATCACCCGGTTCACGCCGAGCCCTCCGCGAGCTCCCACGGGAATTGCACCATGATATGGCGTTTCCTCGAGCAATTCGGCGACGCCACGCGTTCTACGATCGTCCAACCACTCTTCGGAACCAGTTAGAAGCTTCAGAGACACGGGGGCAGTAAGCTGGGGCAAGAGGGAAAGAGAGTAAGCTGAGAGAACTGCTCTCGGGTGAGCCTATAACCTGCAGAATTCTCAGGTTGGCATCAACCCCTATGCCGCCAACAGCAACCGCCACCCTTAGCGTCCACATCTACTGCCGCCAAGTTCTAGCAGTCAACGTCCACTAACCTGGACGCCAACCAGTCAACGGCCACCCCTGGCCGCCAACTCCAACTGAACAGCAGCAGGTCCTATTTCATTTCAGGACCAACCCTGCACTTCACCTGCTCAAATCATACATTCGCACCACACATTCCACACAACCAACTCACATTGGCCTCACAACGGCCTACACAACCAACACACACATGATCCGCATGGATCCGAAAGGCACGCGACGTTACACATGTAGCCTAGAGGAATCACTAGCTACCTAGTTGTACTCTGTTATGACTCCTCAGGTTCTGACCTATATTCTATGCCCTACTGTTGTGGCTGTCTTCCACCTCCTCTATATCAAAACACGTTCTTCAATTTTGATCCCCACTTAGCAAATCCTAAACCTGGCGATGATGCTCCAAATGACGCTTTACCCTTTCTGATTCCTAGGGAATGCTATGAAAACCAAAAACTCTCAGACTCACCTGATTGCCTAGACCAAACAGTCCTTTCCAGAATAACTTCTCTTTGCACCGATGCCTTCACAGTCTCGCACATGAGGGGTATCATTACATCTTGCAACTCTGGCATCCTCTAATAAAGTACTCTACCATCATAGAAACATTTGTAATCACATAAGATGCATACCTACTCAATGCCATAAATCTCATCTGATACTCCAACACCGACAAATTCCATTACTATAATGTCCTAAGTTGCTCTCTCTTTGCTTGTTGAACTTGAACTAGAAAGAAAGCGTCATTGAAAATTCAAATAAACTTTGACCAAGTAATAGCATCTTCAGTTTTCCCTACAAAAATAGTCTGCATTTTTAATCTCCACCACTCTTGTACAAATCCACACAACTGATAAGTAGCCAAAATCACTATGTCTGCTGGCCGACACCTCATGGTGACAAAAACCCTTTTAACCTCATGTATCTAATGCTCAGCTACATCTGGATTCGGATCTCCTGAGTAAGTAGGCAGTTGTAACCTCAAAAAATATCTTCAGCAATGTCGTAGGCTCCTATAGAACAATTGGAGGCATAGGTTCTGCTAGGGGTGCGAGATCGACTGTCAGTACTGCTACTCCTAGTGGTGGGGGTAGTACCATTGGTGGTGCCTACTCAACTAGTGGGGGCTCTATTACAGCTGGTTGTGCTGGCATCTACTGATCTAACCTTGCATGAACCTCAGTAATACTCTACCATAGCCTTTCAATAAGCTGATGTGTAGATTATCCTAGATCATCTCCTCCATCTCTCCAATCTCTTCTCTCAACCATTTTAAATCCTGAAATAATATTATTTCCACACCACACAACCACAAATCAATAAGAAACCAGGAGCCAGCTACTAGCAATGGGTTTAAGCTGTGATCAAGACTATGTAAATCTTCCTATCTTTTTATATTCATAGGACCTTGCTCTGATACCAACTGTAGCGGTTCTCATCGTTCGAACTCGTTAACCCAATAATGAGCCCGACCCGACTCCGCCTCTGCGAATAGGTCGAAGCCTCGCTAGGGATACCATTACAAATATTCGTGAGAACATAAAAGAAACGACCAAATATACATAAGCTTGCACATAATTACACAGTCTCATGTTTATTTATATGAAGTTTATATAGTCTGGTCTTAACTCAAGCCAACAAAAAATAAAAGTATAGCATCCTGAGGCATAACCTGAGGTAAAGAACAAAAGAGATTACACTATTGGTGGGGTAGGCCCGCCTCTGATACAACGCAGCTCAGAACTAGATGAGGGATGAGAGATCTCCTTCTCTCCTTCACTTGAAAGGGGGAAGTAGGGGTGTGAGCCTTACAAGTCACTAGCTCAGTAGGGACACTTCCTCAAAACCACAGTAATAGACGTAATGCGAGTGCTAGGAGTAAACAACTAACATGTAATTTAAATAATATAATTAAATATATAGGACTATAAATACTATAAGTAAATAAACAAAAAATCACGCATGTGCACGAGCTAGTGAGGAACAACGCTACACTCGGAACACGAAATTTGGTTCGTGACACCAGCAACTAACCTAGATAAGAAACACAAGACTTCCTCTCAGTCTCATAGCAATGGACAGAAGGTCCACCTGCAGCTCATCCTCTTCGGCTTGGTTTGATAGTGGGGTAGAGGGGGGGTAACCCGATACCGCACTTTGGGGTGGGGGGTCGCTTAACCGCGGGCAACCCCCCTTACCCCCCTTTAACTTGGGTTAGCTCTGTCCCACCTCTTGAGGTGGGGCAGAGGGTGGGTAGGGTGGGTACGTTTTTTTTTTTGGGGGGGGGGGGGGAAATAAAAAAAATTTAAATTTTAAATAATATTTTATTATATATCTCTTAAAATCAAAATTTTTATTTTTTAATAAAGATAAATAGAGTCAAAGTAAGAAGTTGACTAAAAAAAAAGTAACCAAGAATCCATCTAACCAACAATCAAAGTGAGGTAGGAAAAAAAGGGAGTTAGTTGACCCCTGGTTAGTCTACCCTTGGGTAGACTAACTGTAGCGACCCTGGATACATATGCCCAATAAAGCTCCACATCCAGACCCTCCTCCCGCGCACGGACCGAAGTCTCGCAAGGGATAGCTCATACACGTGTCTAGTAGGAATATAAAAGACAACCACAAGAGCATAACATGTAAGAAAGTACATGCATTTATACTCCTTTATATTAACTTACATTGTCTCAATATATTATTACATGTTCAAGAGAAAAGTACAACTACATGGGGCATACCCCGAGGGAGCAAAGCTCACACAACTATAACTACTACTCAACTGCTGGTGGTACAAGTCTGCCACAAGATTGCGGCACACCAAACCCATGGCTAACACCTGGAAAGAACTGTAAGGGAGTGGGCCTCAACAAGTCACAGGCTCAGCAAGGACATCCAAAAACAACAACAAACTAGGAACACAATAGGAACCGAGACCTCAACCACTAAGGGTCTCACTAGTAGCACTAACCGGAGAACGACTGTAATAAAAACGTGCTAGCAATTAACAAAAATAAACTGCATTAAAATGTAAACCCACTAATTTCTACCACAGTCACCGAAGTGAGTAAACCACGAGCCACACATGTCAACTACCAACGAAAGACAACTAGACTAGTAGCCAAGGGCCAGTCCACCGCACACTGCAGTAACCAAATACCACAAAAAACTACCCTTAAAGGGTAAAAACACGATAAGTGGAAGGTCACACGACATGACCTTCACGGAGCACAACCCCACAACAACACCTGCAATGTCGGCACCCAACGTGCCATAAAAACCAACTACCCACGAAGGGTATAGGTACCTGAAACCACAAGGTACCACAGCTAAACCACAACCGGAGAGTCACCTCTCACAACCACGACCACTGGAAAGCTCGAGTTGGAAGGAACGACACCACCACGCGAGTACAAACTATTGGTTCATGACGCCAATATCCAACCCAAACAACACCACACAAGAACTACCACTCAGTCTCGCAGTCACGGACGTAAGGTCCAACTGCCGCTCCATAACCACATTGTAAAGCCAAAGAAATGTGGAGACCAACCAACATCACACCTGCAGACCATACTATTAAAGGCCCATGTCTGGCACCTTTAGAGACTTTGGCCTGAGCTCCCTAAAGTGAGGCACTGGAAATAAAAGACTAGCTGGGGCCCAGTACGTCTACTGGTGTTCGTATCCCCAACCACGAGCATGCTACAAGCGACCAAACACAAACCCACAACTCACAAGTTGTTTTCCCACTGCCGTCTTTTCCTCAATCGGACATACAACTCAAACACAGGAGTGAGGGTGTCCAGGAAGATGACACAAACTTCTACGGTACACATAATACCATGACAAACCCCGAGCACAACGTACCACAACGTGCCTGGCTCATACAGAACATGGGGTACCCGACTGAAGAGGCATTCCATAATAGGTGCCGGACCACCAAGCTCGGCAAACACACAAGCCACGCTGATCTCTTACCACATTCATAAACCTGTATTCGCAAACCATGATATTACACATTCTAAACTTGCTTGTCATTGGTCAACACATGACCTCCATAGCAACCACATACCATACTACACATAAACCACTTAACATTAACACAATAACATAGTTAGCGTAACTAAACATGATTAAAATAAACATAATCTAATATACTTATCTTAAGACATGCTTTACTAACATTAAACTCACTTAAACATCTTAATAGCACACTAGAAAACCAGGGCTAGGTCAACACAAGACCCTCACTGCCCAACCTTCACAGTGCACCTATGGAAGCTGAAATGCGACGGACACAGACGTCGCCTCTACAAATCGCGATGGCCCAACACGTCTCCTTCAAGCCAATCGGTATTCAAGTCATCAGTTGACGCTCAAATCACGACTCTTCGCCACGTCGCCATCCAACCAATCAATTACTGAACCACATGAATGCGACGGGACAACCCGACACCTCTCCACCAATCGATAGAGGAAACTCATGAACGTGACATCCCATTGTGTCGCCACCAAACCAATTGAAAGCATGACGGCGACGTACACACATGCGACGTGTTCATACCAATCGATATGAACCCACCAATCGAAAGAGAAACACGACGGACATTCTCGTCACGTTCATAAAGAACGCTATGAGTCAAACCGTCGCCTTCTTAGGTAAAACCATCAGACCTCCTTCTCCTCACCCAGAAATCCATGCAAACACCCTTACACTGAACTTTAAATCTCTAAAACAACATATAACTATAGTACTCTATCATAGCATTTTGTATCAAGCTCTAAGCTATTCAAATCAAATTAAAACACAAGGGAAGTCTCCCTACCAACTTGAAGAACACATAAATATCGTGAAGAACGCCACACCGCTAACATGTCCACGCTCCGGATGCCCTCTTCGCGTAGAAACTTCACTGGACCAGCCACCTGGAAGCCAAAACGCCAAGAATCGCTGCAAAACCTCCTCCCCTTGACCGGACAGAGCCACTACTGCTTTGTCTGACTCAAAACACTATATTAAATGCAAAACTAAATCGCAACATAGGCAGTCATTGCATTTAAAAGAGCTTAAACGCAATCAACCTCACCATCGCCAATCGAAACTGGATGCCAGAAAGGTGGTTCAAAGAACATGGCGTAGGCAACAGTCGCGTCACTAATAGCGACGTACCAACCTGACACGTTCAAAAATAACATAACTGTAAGACCCTCGAATTTTGTTGTATTATTGTGTTGCATGTAAATGATTCGTGTCGTATAGGTACGTATGTATGTATCTACGTATGTACTAGTGGTATACTTACGTGTGTATGTGTATAGCTTAGATATAAATGATGTATGTAATGCTTGATGGTAGGAAGTGCATTCCGTCGTTACCTGTGTGCATTGAGGATAGAGTCCTAGATGGGTGTTTCTTCTTGATAAAGATGAAGAACTATGATGCTATTCTTGGTCTGGATTGGCTAGAGGAGCACTATGAATTGTGGATTGTCGTCGGAAGAGGATTGTTTTCCGCATTCCTGGTGAGGATGAGTTCTCTCACCCCTTTCCAAGGAACTGGGCGGGAAAGATGGTCATCTCTGCCATGAAGGCGATGCGCATGGTGAACAAGGGTTGTGACGCTTTTCTTGCCAGCGTGGTGTTAGAACCAGAGGATGATGAGTCACCTACTCTTGCGGAGATTGAGGTAGTGCAGGATTTTCCAGATGTCTTTCCTGATGATTTGTATGGATTGCCACCGGATAGAGAGATAGAGTTTACCATAGAGTTGCTTCCAGGCACCTCTCCTATCTCGAAGGCTCCATATCGGATGGCACCTGCGAAGTTAGCCGAGTTGAGGAGGCAGTTGCAGGAGTTGCTTGATAAGGGATTTATTCACCCTAGTGTTTCCCCTTGGGGCGCACCTGTATTATTCGTCAAGAAGAAAGACGGGTCACGTAGGTTGTGCATTGACTATAGGAAGTTGAACCAAGTGACTGTGAAGAACAGGTATCCCTTACCTCGTATTGATGACTTGTTTGACCAGTTGCGAGATGCATCGGTCTTTTCTAAGATTGACTTGCGATCTGGTTATCATCAGTTGAGGATTCGGAGTGAGGATGTGTCCAAGACGGCGTTTAGAACCCGTTATGGACATTATGAGTTCTTGGTCCTTCCTTTCGGATTGACCAATGCCCCTGCAGCGTTCATGGATCTCATGAACCGGGGGTTTAGGCCTTATTTAGATAGCTTTGTTGTAGTGTTTATTGACGATGTGTTGGTCTACTCTCCGGATGAGGCCACGCACCGTCAGCATCTGAGGTTAGTGTTAGAGGTTCTTCGTGAGCACAAGCTGTATGCGAAATTCAGCAAGTGCGATTTTTGGTTGCGCAAGGTTCATTTCCTCGGGCATGTTATCTCCGGCGCTGGTGTTACAGTTGATCCAGCGAAGGTCCAGGCAGTTATGGATTGGGAGGTTCCCAAGACCCCTTCGGAGATTCGTAGTTTTATTGGGTTAGCTGGTTACTATCGGCGATTCATTGAGGGTTTCTCATCCATCGCCGCCCCCTTGACAAAGCTGACCAGGAAGGGTGAGAAGTTCGTATGGTCTGAGGCATGTGAGCGTAGCTTCCAGCTATTGAAGGCTAAGCTTACTTCTGCTCCGGTATTGGTATTGCCTAGTGGTCTAGAGGGCTTTGCCATTTATACAGATGCGTCTCAGATTGGTTTAGGCTGTGTGCTAATGCAGCAAGAAAGGGTAGTGGCTTACGCTTCTCGTCAGTTGAAGGAGCATGAGAAGAACTATCCGACTCAAGACTTAGAGCTCACAGCAGTGGTTCATGCACTAAAGATCTGGAGGCACTATCTTTATGGTGTCAGATTTGAGGTGTTTACCGACCACAAGAGCTTGAAGTATCTTTTCTCCCAAAAGGAATTAAACTTGAGGCAGAGAAGATGGATTGAGTTCTTGAAGGACTATGACTTCGACCTTCAGCATCACCCTGGAAAGGCGAATGTCGTAGCGGATGCGCTTAGTAGAAAGAGGTCTTCGGTCCAGCAGGATTGGAAGATGTTGGAGGATGCGGCGTACTCTATGACCGAGTTAGAGCCATCGCTGTGTCAGACTTTTGTAGCTCAGCTATCCCTTAGATCCTTGGTTTTGGATGAGGTGATCGAGCAACAGGAAGCCGACCCTAGATTGTTAGAATTAGTGGGTAAGGCGGGCATTGCTCGTGATGAGGACGGTGTGATTAGAATTCAGCACCGTGTTTGTGTCCCTGATTTAGTAGATGTCCGTGAGCATGTGTTAGCGGAGGCTCATAGATCGCGATTCTCTATTCATCCGGGTAACACTAAGATGTATCAAGACCTGAAGAGATCATTTTGGTGGTCCGGCATGAAGAAGGATGTTGCGGATTATGTGTCTAGATGTCTAGTATGTCAGCAAGTGAAGGCCGAGTGACAGCGACCATCCGGCCTTATGCAGAGGATGGATAACCCAGTGTGGAAGTGGGAAGCTGTCACTATGGACTTCGTTTCGGGTTTGCCTCGATCTAGAAGGGGCAATGACTCGATTTGGGTAGTTGTAGATAGATTCTCGAAGACTACTCATTTCTTGCCTATGAAGAAGAAGCAGTCAGTAGAGAGTTTAGCTAGATTGTATGTTAGTAGTGTCATTAGATTGCATGGTGTGCCGAAGTCGATCATTTCGGATCGAGATCCGAGATTCACTTCGAGATTGTGGAAGGGTCTTCAGGATGCTTTAGGTTCGGAGCTGAAGCTCAGTTCGGCGTTTCATCCCCAGACCGATGGACAGTCCGAGAGGACTATCCAAACGCTCGAGGATATGTTGAGAGCGTGTGTTCTGGATTGGAAGGATGATTAGGAGTGTCATTTACCTCTTGTGGAGTTCGCATACAACAACAGCTTTCATGTGAGTATTGGTATGGCTCCATTCGAGGCGTTGTATGGTAGGCCCTGCAGATCTCCTTTGTGTTGGGAGGAGACTGGTGATAGGTAATTGATCGGACCGGAGTTAGTTCAGGAAACTTCGGATAAGATCCAGCTTATCAGGAAGAGGCTTGTTGCGGCACAGGATAGGCAGAAGAGTTATGCCGACAACAGGAGAAAGGATTTGGAGTTCGAGGTTGGCGATCATGTCTTCTTGAAGATATCGCCTACTCGAGGTGTTGTCAGATTTTGCAGGCATAGTAAGTTGAGCCCTAGGTTCATTGGCCCATATGAGATTCTTAGACGTTTGGGCAGCGTGGCATATGAGCTAGCATTACCCCCAGCTTTGGCTAGCGTTCACCCTGTATTCCACGTATCTATGCTCAGGAAGTATGTCCGAGATCCGTCTCATGTGATTAGTCATGAGCCAGTGGATATACAGCCAGATCTTTTGTATGTCGAGCAACCAGTAGCTATTCTTGACCGGAAGGTTCAGCATCTCACTCCGAAACAAGAGTATTGCATCGGTGAAGGTCCTATGGCGGAACTTCTCACGAGAGGAGGCTACTTGGGAGCTTGAGGATGCGATGAAGAAGAAGTATCCCCTTTTGTTTGAGTAGTGTCGTTCTAACTTCGAGGACGAAGTTTGTTTTAAGGGGGAGAGGGTGTAAGACCCTCGAATTTTGTTGTATTATTGTGTTGCATGTAAATGATTCGTGTCGTATAGGTACGTATGTATGTATCTACGTATGTACTAGTGGTATACTTACGTGTGTATGTGTATAGCTTAGATATAAATGATGTATGTAATGCTTGATGGTAGTGTGTACATGATAACGTATACATATAGCATGTATATAGGTGTAAAAGGTGCATGGTTTCTGCATGTTTTAGACTTCTGCCCGAAGGCCATATTGGCGTCAATAGCAGGACGTCGATGAGGTGTCAGCGTCCACCCATGGACGCCAACACTAATCCCAGTGTCCAACGATATGGATGCCAACTTCTCTGGCCTGCATGCGCAGCAGAGCCGGAAATTTCGGAAGCAAGGCAGCTCACTCATTGGGGAGATGTCTCCCAATGGTCTGAGAGCCATCTTGTCACCCCTGCGTGGGAGAGAAGCCTCTCCCATATATCTAAACCTGAATCTGCTTCCCCAACCCTCTCTTCACCCTTTTGCAAGAGAGAAAGAAGAGAAGAAACCCTAGTTCTGAACTGAGGAAAACCCCCACTTTGGAACCCAAAATCCCTCAACCTGAAGATTGTTCCGGGGATCAGCTGCTTCAAGGAGGTTGCTGGATCGACGAGGAAGGCCTCCCCGACCTCGGAAGGCACTGGAGCTCGTTCAGGAACCCGGAGTCAAGCATTTCTAAGAGCTTCTTGAGACAGCCCAAGGAGAGCTTCACCGAGCCCTAGATCCATTGGTGCATTTTTCTAAAGGCAAGTACCCCATTCATAACGTCCCCGTATGTGTCTAGGTTGGTTTTACTATTTTTGTACATTTTCCCTCGTGTCCTAGACCCTCAGATTCACCCCATCTTTGGAGCTCGGGTCTGTGTTCTGCACAGACCTGCATTGACGACAAAGTCCCTGGTTGCTAAGATCATGCTTAGCGTCCATCGACTATGACGTTGACCTTGAATCAGCGGCCAGAGACCGCCGCCAAGTTCATCTGGACAGAACAGTAAACTGTTCTGCCCTCCTATACGATTATTTTCGATATGTTTCACGATGAGGATATACTGTAAATCATTTATATGTATGTACAATGTTGAGGTGATGGATGTGGTGTGTGTGGATGGATTATCATGAATGTTAGGACTTAATTAATTCATGAAAATATATGTGTGATGAGTTTTAATCGTGTTAAACCATGTTTGCATGATTTAGGACAAGTCTAAATGCCCTAATTCGTGAGGATTGTGCATGTGAAGTTCAGTCCCTGTCCTAAAATTTTGGGATTATCTTCATGCTTAAGTGAATTATTGCAAATTTGTTTAGGAAAATAGGGATCATGCTAGGTCTTGATAAATCTTCCATAAATAAACGAATGGTCCAATAAATTCGGGAATAAATTCTATAGTTCCATGCCTGTTAGGGTTCAGACAGTGAGTGGATAAAACTGTGTTTGTGTTTAACTCCATGTTAAATCGAATTGTGCATAGTATGTGAAATTAATGTTAGATTTTCTGTAATTCCGTCTTAGTTCAGAAAAATCTAAAAATTTGTATGAGAAATCCTAAACCCGAAATCAGTCTGTGGTTAAAATTTCAGGCCATTTGGACCAGTATATGATGCAATATCAATTTTCCATGAAAAAATGTGAAACTAATGCATGCCTTGTAAAATAATTCGATTTTGTATGTGTCAACTTGATTTGTGAAATCTCCTGAACACTAGATTTCTGTGATTATAGTGACATGTCAGGAAAATAGAGCACCATGTGTGTAAATGAGTGAATGAGTAAAATGTAAATGTCATGTGCTAAACTAAGTGCGTAAATCGGTAAGATGTGTAATGTGAAAATTGTGCCAAGTGTGACATTGCTTCCACAGAGGGCAGTGGAACCGTATCAGGGAAAAGTCCCCCTGAGAAGGTTCAATGTGTAAGTGACCCTAAGGGCATTAGGGGGAAATTCTGGAGGTGGACAAGTACCACTGGTTAGGGTGGAGACTTGTTTTCCCGATCTGCGCAGTCCAAGAGTCGCCATTGTATTGCCTAGATGGCGTCTATGTGATGTGATGTGTTTGTGTCCTTCTTTGGCGGTTTGGACTATATGTCATGGCACTAAATGTGAAAGTGTAAATGTGTAAATGTGTATGTGTTCATGTGTTAATGTGTAAGTGAACAATGTGTAATGTGTATGTGTAAAGCGCAATTTAAGTGAATTGGAAATTTGTGTAAAGAAAATGTGAAACCAAAAATGTGAAGATATGATATTGTAAATCCATGTTGTGACAAATCTGAAACCATGCTAAATCAGTAGCTTCCTTATGTTATGATCATGTTTACATGTACAAGTGTCTCGAACCCATGCTAGGGACAAATAAATGAGTATGTGTACACAATTCCATATTCGGTTGTTCACATGTTGTGTCTTAAATAACATTGTAGCTCTCATGTGTAGGTTATGGTTACTAAAGCATGTGAAAACCAGCAAGCTTAAGCATGTGAAAATGGTTAGGTATATGTATAAGAACATGTAGATTCCATGCTAGTTGTGTTCCCTCTCATGTACGCGCGGAATTCATGTTAATGGCTTTCATGTTTTGGCCAAAATGCAAAGTAGAATTTCATGAGTAGGAATGATTAGAGAGCATGTGTTAGGAAATTCATTTCGTTAAGGAAATCTGAAAGCATGTATCATGTGTTTACTGATAGAACTATCATGATAGATTGTTCGTTTCAAGGTTTAAGCATGCTACATGTTGAGTCTTTTTGCAATTGTGTGTGTAGAGCCTACTATGACATGTACATGTATGGTATGAGTGGTGTTACTTGCTGAGTCTTTTAGACTCACTACTTGCTTCGGCGTACAGGTGTAGTTGGTGACGTGGCACCGTTGGAGGAGACGGTGGAGACGGACTCCGAGCGCAGAGATTAGACTGTTGGAGCAGTTGTACCCTTTTGTGTTTTCATAGTATGTAAAAGTGACATTGTACTAGAACTATCATGAGAGAATTGTATAAGTGTGGACATCTATGTATTTAATTTTCAGCAATTTAAATTATGTGAACTTTTAAGTTCTTTAATGTTATTGCAATTTCATGTATGTTAAATGTGGATGATGAATGAATGAAGACAGTAGTTCTTTTTACTTCCGCTACTCTGTTCATATATTCACGTGTATCTCAGCTGAATGTATCGTTGGGTAAATGTCCCACTGTGATGACGCTTGCTATACCGACGTGGTTTGGTATAACCGTACCGGTATAATGAGGGCCGTCACAGAGATTGGTATTAGAGAAACCGGTTGAGATTGCACATGAATATATCTAAGTCATCATCTTCATTGCATGCTAAGTATGTCCACATGTGTAGAAAACACTAATAAGAAGTGAAAGATAGATAAGAAAATGGTTAGAAAACTTAGTAACCTAGCTCTAATGGTGGCTGAACTTTTATTACAGCCATGGCTTCGAGAGGTAGGCGTGGCGGAGCGTCGGCCCGTGAGGACGAGCCGCGACGTGACGAGTGGGCGGAGCAACAGGCCCCGGCACCGCAAGGCCCTGTACTTCCCCCACCGCCGCCTGTGGACTATGGAGTATTCATGCAAGGTCTGGTGTAAGCCATGCAGACCCAGGCTCATACCCAGGCAGCACTCCAGGCACAGTTGGAGGCTCAGGTTAGACTAATGAAATGATTAATTGTCTGTTTTAAATTGCTTATGTGATATTATGTTGATTGTATATTGCTTGATGTGTGATGTAGCAGGCTCAAGGACCAGCTCAGGACCATGGTGGACCTTCTACCATGGAGAGATTCAAGAGGATGACCCCACCCTCTTTTAAAGGGGAGAGTGATCCATTAATGGCAGAGAGTTGGTTCAGGGAGACAGAGAAAATCTTCCGAGCCATCAGGTGCCCTGATGAGGATAAAGTGACATTAGCCACCTACATGCTACATGTAGGCTTTTAATTTTGTATGTTTGTATGTTCTGCTTAAGTTAGAATTTGTTAGTTGGTGCTTATGAAGGTGTATTGCAGGAGAGAGCGGATGTATGGTGGTCCTCCCTACTACGTACACGCTTTGAGGACGGAGCAGTAGGCATGGCGTGGGACGCGTTCGTGAGGCTCTTTTGAGCCAAGTTCATCCCAGAGCATATCCAGGACAAGATGGAGCAGGAATTTCTCTCCCTGACGCAAGGCTCCATGACTGTGCTGGAATACGAGGCAAGGTTTTCTGAACTTTCTAAGTATGCACCGCATATCGTAGAGGATGAGCACAGGAAGACAAAGAAGTTCGTGATGGGACTCAAGCCATCACTGCGGACGAGACTCGTGGCGTTTGACCACCGCACATTGGACGAGGCCCTCAGCACTGCCTGCAGGCAGGAGGGAGAGATGGAGCAATATCTGGAGGAAAAGAAGGCTTCGCAGAAGAGGCCAGCAGCGACATTCCAGCGGCAAGACAAGAAGAAAATGGTGTACCAGACACCGCAGCGATCCGGGACAGTCAGCAGCTCTCAGGTACCTTCTGTACGTTCCCCTGGTGTGAAGAAAGAGTGTCCCCATTGCGGGAAGACACACGGTGGTTCCGAGTGTTGGTTGGTAGCGGGTAGATGCTTGAAGTGCGGGAGCAGCGACCACAAGATCAAAGATTGCCTAAGACTTCAGCAAGGAGCTCAGCGAGGCGTGCCAGCCCCAGCAGTAGCGGCAGCCGCGCCAGCTACAGGAAGACCAGGAAGGCCTCGAGCCCCAGCTCGAGTGTTTGCTTTAGCTCGTGAGGACGCCGAGCAGGCGGAGCATGTCACCGAAGGTACGGTTTTGCTTTTAGGTGTGCACGCTCGGGTTTTGTTTGATACGGGTGCTACTCACTCGTTCATTTCCGAGCGGTTCGCTAGGCAGTTAGCCATAGAGTCAGGTGTAGAGTCTGAGGATTTAGAGGTCCCTTTGTCTGTGCACACCCCTGCGGGTACGGTATCGACTAGGAAGTGCATTCCATCGTTACCTGTGTGCATTGAGGATAGAGTCCTAGATGGGTGTTTCTTCTTGCTAAAGATGAAGAACTATGATACTATTCTTGGTCTGGATTGGCTAGAGGAGCACTATGCATTAGTGGATTGTCATCGGAAGAGGATTGTTTTCCGCATTCCTGGTGAGGATGAGTTCTCTCACCCCTTTCCAAGGAACTGGGCGGGAAAGATGGTCATCTCTGCCATGAAGGCGATGCGCATGGTGAACAAGGGTTGTGACGCTTTTCTTGCCAGTGTGGTGTTAGTACCAGAGGCTGATGAGTCACCTACTCTTGCGGAGATTGAGGTAGTGCAGGATTTTCCAGATGTCTTTCCTGATGATTTGTATGGATTGCCACCGGATAGAGAGAGAGCTTACCATAGAGTTGCTTCCAGACACCTCTCCTATCTCGAAGGCTCCATATCGGATGGCACCTGCGGAGTTAGCCGAGTTGAGGAGGCAGTTGCAGGAGTTGCTTGATAAGGGATTTATTCGCCCTAGTGTTTCCCCTTGGGGCGCACCTGTATTATTCGTCAAGAAGAAAGACGGGTCACTTAGGTTGTGCATTGACTATAGGAAGTTGAACCAAGTGACTGTGAAGAACAGGTATCCCTTACCTCGTATTGATGACTTGTTTGACCAGTTGCGAGATGCATCGGTCTTTTCTAAGATTGACTTGCGATCTGGTTATCATCAGTTGAGGATTCGGAGTGAGGATGTGTCCAAGACGGCGTTTAGAACCCGTTATGGACATTATGAGTTCTTGGTCCTTCCTTTCGGATTGACCAATGCCCCTGCAGCGTTCATGGATCTCATGAACCGGGTGTTTAGGCCTTATTTAGATAGCTTTGTTGTAGTGTTTATTGATGATGTGTTGGTCTACTCTCCGGATGAGGCCACGCACCGTCAGCATCTAAGGTTAGTGTTAGAGGTTCTTCGTGAGCACAAGCTGTATGCGAAATTCAGCAAGTGCGATTTTTGGTTGCGCGAGGTTCATTTCCTCGGGCATGTTATCTCCGGCGCTGGTGTTGCAGTTGATCCAGCGAAGGTCCAGGCAGTTATGGATTGGGAGGTTCCCAAGATCCCTTCAGAGATTCGTAGTTTTATTGGGTTAGCTGGTTACTATCGGCGATTCATTGAGGGTTTCTCATCCATCGCCGCCCCCTTGACAAAGCTGACCAGGAAGGGTGAGAAGTTCGTATGGTCTGAGGCATGTGAGCGTAGCTTCCAGCTATTGAAGGCTAAGCTTACTTCTACTCCGGTATTGGTATTGCCTAGTGGTCTAGAGGGCTTTGCCATTTATACGGATGCGTCTCAGATTGGTTTAGGCTGTGTGCTAATGCAGTAAGAAAGGGTAGTGGCTTATGCTTCTCGTCAGTTGAAGGAGCATGAGAAGAACTATCCGACTCATGACTTAGAGCTCGCAGCAGTGGTTCATGCACTAAAGATCTGGAGGCACTATCTTTATGGTGTCAGATTTGAGGTGTTTACCGACCACAAGAGCTTGAAGTATCATTTCTCCCAAAAGGAATTAAACCTGAGGCAGAGAAGATGGATTGAGTTCTTGAAGGACTATGACTTCGACCTTCAGTATCACCCTGGAAAGGCGAATGTCGTAGCGGATGCGCTTAGTAGAAAGAGGTCTTCACTCCAGCAGGATTGGAAGATGTTGGAGGATGCAGCGTACTCTATGACCTAGTTAGAGCCATCGCTGTGTCAGACTTTTGTAGCTCAGCTATCCCTTAGATCCTTGATTTTGGATGAGGTGATCGAGCAACAGGAAGCCGACCCTAGATTGTTAGAATTAGTGGGTAAGGCGGGCATTGCTCGTGATGAGGACGGTGTGATTAGAATTCAGCACCATGTTTGTGTCCCTGATTTAGTAGATGTCTGTGAGCATGTGTTAGCGGAGGCTCATAGATCGCGATTCTCTATTCATCCGGGTAACACTAAGATGTATCAAGACCTGAAGAGATCATTTTGGTGGTCCGGCATGAAGAAGGATGTTGCGGATTATGTGTCTAGATGTCTAGTATGTCAGCAAGTGAAGGCCGAGCGATAGCGACATCTGGCCTTATGCAGAGGATGGATATCCCAGTGTGGAAGTGGGAAGCTGTCACTATGGACTTCGTTTCGGGTTTGCCTCAATCTAGAAGGGGCAATGACTCGATTTGGGTAGTTGTAGATAGATTCTCGAAGACTACTCATTTCTTGCCTATGAAGAAGAAGCAGTCAGTAGAGAGTTTAGCTAGATTGTATGTTAGTAGTGTCATTAGATTGCATGGTGTGCCGAAGTCGATCATTTCGGATCGAGATCCGAGATTCACTTCGAGATTGTGGAAGGGTCTTCAGGATGCTTTAGGTTCGGAGCTGAAGCTCAGTTCGGCGTTTCATCCCCAGACCGATGGACAGTCCGAGAGGACTATCCAGACGCTCGAGGATATGTTGAGAGCGTGTGTTCTGGATTGGAAAGATGATTGGGAGCGTCATTTACCTCTTGTGGAGTTCGCATACAACAACAACTTTCATGCAAGTATTGGTATGGCTCCATTCGAGGCGTTGTATGGTAGGCCCTGCAGATCTCCTTTGTGTTGGGAGGAGACTGGTGATAGGCAGTTGATCGGACCGGAGTTAGTTCAGGAAACTTCGGATAAGATCCAGCTTATCAGGAAGAGGCTTGTTGCGGCACAGGATAGGCAGAAGAGTTATGCCGACAACAGGAGAAAGGATTTGGAGTTCGAGGTTGGCGATCATGTCTTCTTGAAGATATCGCCTACTCGAGGTGTTGTCAGATTTGGCAGGCATAGTAAGTTGAGCCCTCGGTTCATTGGCCCATATGAGATTCTCAGACGTTTGGGCAGCGTGGCATATGAGCTAGCATTACCCCTAGCTTTGGCTAGCGTTCACCCTGTATTCCACGTATCTATGCTCAGGAAGTATGTCCGAGATCCGTCTCATGTGATTAGTCATGAGCCAGTGGATATCCAGCCAGATCTTTCGTATGTCGAGCAACCAGTAGCTATTCTTGACCGGAAGGCTCAGCATCTCCGGAACAAGAGTATTGCGTTGGTGAAGGTCCTATGGCGGAACTTCTCACGAGAGGAGGCTACTTGGGAGCTTGAGGATGCTATGAAGAAGAAGTATCCCCTTTTGTTTGAGTAGTGTCGTTCTAACTTCGAGGACGAAGTTTGTTTTAAGGGGGAGAGGGTGTAAGACCCTCGAATTTTGTTGTATTATTGTGTTGCATGTAAATGATTCGTGTCGTATAGGTACGTATGTATGTATCTACGTATTTACTAGTGGTATACTTACGTGTGTATGTGTATAGCATAGATATAAATGATGTATGTAATGCTTGATGGTAGTGTGTACATGATAACGTATACATATAGCATGTATATAGGTGTAAAAGGTGCATGGTTTCTGCATGTTTTAGACTTCTGCCCGAAGGCCATATTGGCATCAATAGCAAGACGTCGATGAGGTGTCAGCGTCCACCCATGGACGCCAACACTAATCCCAGCGTCCAACGATATGGACGCCAACTTCTCTGGCCTGCATGCGTAGCAGAGCCGGAAATTCCGGAAGCAAGGCAGCTCACCCATTGGGGAGATGTCTCCCAACGGTCTGAGAGCCATCTTGTCACCCCTGCGTGGGAGAGAAGCCTCTCCCATATATCTAAACCCGAATCTGCTTCCCCAACCCTCTCTTCACCCTTTTGCAAGAGAGAAAGAAGAGAAGAAACCCTAGTTCTGAACTGAGGAAAACCCCCACTTTGGAACCCAAAATCCCTCAACCTGAAGATTGTTCCGGGGATCTGCTGCTTCAAGGAGGTTGCTGGATCGACGAGGAAGGCCTCCCCGACCTCGGAAGGCACTGGAGCTCTCTCAGGAACCCGGAGTCAAGCATTTCTAAGAGCTTCTTGAGACAGCCCAAGGAGAGCTTCACCGAGCCCTAGATCCATTGGTGCATTTTTCTAAAGGCAGGTACCCCATTCATAACGTCCCCGTATGTGTCTAGGTTGGTTTTACTATTTTTGTACATTTTCCCTCGTGTCCTAGACCCTCAGATTCACCCCATCTTTGGAGCTCGGGTCTGTGTTCTGCACAGACCTGCATTGACGGCAAAGTCCCTGGTCGCTAAGATCATGCTTAGCGTCCATCGACTATGACGTTGACCTTGAATCAGCAGCCAGAGACCGCCGCCAAGTTCATTTGGACAGAACAGTAAACTGTTCTGCCCTCCTATACGATTATTTTCGATATGTTTCACGATGAGGATATACTGTAAATCATTTATATGTATGTACAATGTTGAGGTGATGGATGTGGTGTGTGTGGATGGATTATCATTAATGTTAGGACTTAATTAATTCATGAAAATATATGTGTGATGAGTTTTAATCGTGTTAAACCATGTTTGCATGATTTAGGACAAGTCTAAATGCCCTAATTCGTGAGGATTGTGCATGTGAAGTTCAGTCCCTGTCCTAAAATTTTGAGATTATCTTCATGCTTGAGTGAATTATTGCAAATTTGTTTAGGAAAATAGGGATCATGCTAGGTCTTGATAAATCTTCCATAAATAAATGAATGGTCCAATAAATTCGGGAATAAATTCTGTAGTTCCATGCCTGTTAGGGTTCAGACAGTGAGTGGATAAAACTGTGTTTGTGTTTAACTCCATGTTAAATCGAATTGTGCATAGTATGTGAAATTAATGTTAGATTTTCTGTAATTCCGTCTTAGTTCAGAAAAATCTGAAAATTTGTATGAGAAATCCTAAACCCGAAATCAGTCTGTGGTTAAAAGTTCAGGCCATTTGGACCAGTATATGATGCAATATCAATTTTCCATGAAAAATGTGAAACTAATGCATACCTTGTAAAATAATTCGATTTTGTATGTGTCAACTTGATTTGTGAAATCTCCTGAACACTAGATTTCTGTGATTATAGTGACATGTCAGGAAAACAGAGCACCATGTGTGTAAATGAGTGAATGAGTAAAATGTAAATGTCATGTGCTAAACTAAGTGCGTAAATCGGTAAGATGTGTAATGTGAAAATTGTGCCAAGTGTGACATTGCTTCCATAGAGGGCAGTGGAACCGTATCAGGGAAAAGTCCCCCTGAGAAGGTTCAATGTGTAAGTGACCCTAAGGGTATTAGGGGGAAATCCTGGAGGTGGACAAGTACCACTGGTTAGGGTGGAGACTTGTTCTCCCAGTCTGCGCAGTCCAAGAGTCGCCATTGTATTGCCTAGATGGCGTCTATGTGATGTGATGTGTTTGTGTCCTTCTTTGGTGGTTTGGACTATATGTCACGGCACTAAATGTGAAAGTGTAAATGTGTAAATGTGTATGTGTTAATGTGTTAATGTGTAAGTGAACAATGTGTAATGTGTATGTGTAAAGCGCAATTTAAGTGAATTGGAAATTTGTGTAAAGAAAATGTGAAACCAAAAATGTGAAGATATGATATTGTAAATCCATGTTGTGACAAATCTGAAACCATGCTAAATCAGTAGCTTCCTTATGTTATGATCATGTTTACATGTACAAGTGTCTAGAACCCATGCTAGGGACAAATAAATGAGTATGTGTACACAATTCCATATTCGGTTGTTCATATGTTGTGTCTTAAATAACGTTGTAGCTCTCATGTGTAGGTTATGGTTACTAAAGCATGTGAAAACCAGAAAGCTTAAGCATGTGAAAATGTTTAGGTATATGTATAAGAACATGTAGATTCCATGCTAGTTGTGTTCCCTCTCATGTACGCGCGGAATTCATGTTAATGGCTTTCATGTTTTGGCCAAAATGCAAAGTAGAATTTCATGAGTAGGAATGATTAGAGAGCATGTGTTAGGAAATTCATTTCGTTAAGGAAATCTGAAAGCATGTATCATGTGTTTACTGATAGAACTATCATGATAGATTGTTCGTTTCAAGGTTTAAGCATGCTACATGTTGAGTCTTTTTGCAATTGTGTGTGTAGAGCCTACTATGACATGTACGTGTATGGTATGAGTGGTGTTACTTGTTGAGTCTTTTAGACTCGCTACTTGCTTCGGCGTACAGGTGTAGTTTGTGACGTGGCACCGTTGGAGGAGACGGTGGAGACGGACTCCTAGCGCGGAGATTAGACTGTTGGAGCAGTTGTACCCTTTTGTGTTTTCATAGTATGTAAAAGTGACATTGTACTAGAACTATCATGAGAGAATTGTATAAGTGTGGACATCTATGTATTTAATTTTCAGCAATTTAAATTATGTGAACTTTTAAGTTCTTTAATGTTATTGCAATTTCATGTATGTTAAATGTGGATGATGAATGAATGAAGACAGTAGTTCTTTTTACTTTCGCTACTCTGTTCGTATATTCACGTGTATCTCAGCTGAATGTATCGTTGGGTAAATGCCCCACTGTGATGACGCTTGCTATACCGACGTGGGTTGGTATAACCGTACCGGTATAATGAGGGCCGTCACAATAACAATCGATCCGATAATCAATATGAAGAACGCGACATAGGATGTCGTCGCATTCAAAATGTGACATCCTACCCTGTTGCCTTCTTCACCAGAAAACCTGTGAGCTGTTTAGGCTCAAACGTCCTGCCCACAACACCCACACCACGCACGGCAACCTCAACCAAGGCTCAATAATGCCACATTAGCCATGAGCACCACACACAAACCATTAAACCCGAATCCAAATGGCCACGATGCTACACTAACCAGGTGCTAAAGAGGCACCACAAGTACAAGAAAACTGTAGAGTCCAACCAACACCACTTGTAGCCCAACCACGCTGCAGACCTACACCTAACACACCTCTAGAGGCTCCGAGCCCCTAGAGTGAGGCTGTAGAACACGAGATTAGCTGGGACCTAGTACGTCTACTGGTGTCCGTCCCCTAACCACGAGCGTGTTACAAGCGACTGGACAGATAGACAACCACATCACAAGTCGCTGCCCCACTGCCTTCTTTTTCTCAATCGAATGTATAATTCGAGAAACGAGTGATGGTGTCCAGGAAGACGACATAGACCTCAACAGTACTCATTATACCGGGATAGACCCTGAGCACTAACGTGCCTGGCTGACAGAGAATCTGGGGTATCCGACTAGAGATGCATTCCAGATAAGCACTAGACCACCAAACTTGGCAAACCACAATAGTTCATAGTTAATTGTCATCATTTACGGATTAACCACACATAGTCCGACTAGCAAAGTGGGTCATTCTCGATAAAAGACATTTAAGTGAATATTCGAATGCATTTTCCTAGTAAGAAAATGCGAGAAATTGGGATTCCTTGGATCCATACTGTAGACTGGAGACCTAAAGGCTCCAATAACCAAAATCCCACAGGGGAAACTATCGCGTTAATAACGCGACGCCCTGATACCCCCCCCCCCCCCCGTTCTGGATGAGAACATGTCAGGGGCAGAAGCTGCTATTTGAACGAGAGAGTCCTACCTGTCGCGTTCTTAGGCAGAACGCACAACTTACAAATTTCACCCAAAAAACCTCAAGAAAACTCGACTTTCACATTCTTCACCCACTGTAATTGACTATTTCGACAAGAAACCATTCATGTATTGCAAAACATCCATTTACATGCATTAAACCATGCAAACAATGCAAAAGAGCATGAGAATTCCCCTACCCACGTGAAGAATGTGATAACAATGCTCGATCGGTGTTTCCACACTCCAATCACTCTCCTCACATGGGAAATCATGCAAAACCATCAACTCCCGAGCTAGAATTGCCAAAAACACCCTCTGGGAGCCACTCCTCAATCGAACAAGGTCGTTTGCGCTATTTAGTCAGCAAACAAGTGTTTAAAACATCAGAGATCGAGAACGCGTCGGGGTTTGCCATCGTGTTTAGAATATGACATATGGAGCCGTTGCATTCTTAAATGCAACGCCACACGGCAGCCCAATGCGCGCCATGCATCACATATGCATTCGAGAACCTACACAAGTGGTTCGGAGATCGCGACATGGGTGAAGGTCGCGTTATGAACGCGATGCCTCCCCAGTCGCGTTCTCAAACAGAAAACTTGAGTGCTATGTGGGTCAAAATTTTTGACCCACAACACCCACACAACACACCAAAGCTCAAAACACATCTCAATGACCACGCACTGACCCAAAAATCACATAAAATTCACTAAATTAGAATCCAAATGACCGCGACGTTACAATAAGAGTGGTCCCCATTATGTGAACTAGGATGGCATTTAGCACAGATTTTACTAGGATAGTTTTGCCTGTCATTGTGAATGGGTTACCCTTCCACAAACTAAGGTGGCTCTTGCACTATTGTCCTTTAGGAATTGAAAATGTTCTACCTTGGATCTTCCAAAAAATAAAGGACTACCCAAGTATAGGGAGTTTTTGTCCATATTCGTGAAACCAATAATGCTCTTTAACTGCAACTGAAGAGCCTATGTGACACTAGGGCTAAAACAAAATGCTAACTTGTTTTTATTAATGATCTGACCTGACCAAGATCAGAAGGTATCCAACATATTATATCTCCTTAAGCTCTTGAAACTCTGTAGTACCAAACCAAACATGAAGATATTGTCTGCATATAAGATGTGAGTTATGGATGGAGCATTGACATTAATTTTGAAACCCTCTTAATTTTCTCTCATCTACATTTTTGGCACACAGGCAAGAGTAGGGGTGAACACGGTTCGGTTCGGTTCGGTTTGGCTGATTTTTTGGTCGACCCGAACCGAACCGAATTCCAAAACCGAAATCTAATTCTTTTTATTACAAAGCTGCACACCTGTCCTGATAGTTAAAGCGCTACCTTTTCATGTAGGTGATTTGGTGTTCGAAACTGAGTTTTGACATATTTTTTTATAGAAAATATCAGTTTTGGCACATTTTTTTACAAAAAAATCCGTTCGCAAGCGCCCAGTTTCGAGCCCAGGGTTTAGGGTTTAGAATGTGCTAACCAACTGTCCTATATCATGTTTGGGTTATTATTGTACATGTTTTATATATATTCGATTTATTCGGTTTCAGAAAATAAAATTGAACTGAACTGTGTGGGGGTCCAAACCGAACCGAACTGGTCGGTTCGGTTCGATTTGAACCGAATTATAAACAGTCCCAGGCAAGAGAGAGCTTCAACACATTTGATAAAGATGTAGGGGGATAAGACATCAACCGCTTCTTAGATGCTTTCCAGGATATTTCCTTGAATAGCCCCTTCAACTTAAGGCAATTTCTTCAAAGTCAATCAGGGAAAAGAAATAAGAAATAAGTTTCATAAGTTTTTCCGATAAAGCATTGGAACCAAAAAGAGCAAGGAATTGGATTTTGCGCATCCGGGGAATCGAACCCCGGTCAGTATCGTGGGAGGGTACTATGATACCACTACACCAGATGCGCCATTTGGTGGAAGTGAATTGTCTTATTTTACAAATAAAAAAAACTCAAAAATTTTATGATGATGCATTGATGCCACACATTCTCGTACATAGTGACCGAAGGTGTTTCACAGCAAGAGGAAGCTTATACAGCTGCATGTTCGGCCGTTGTACGTTACTACAAGGCAGGTTAATAACCAACCATGTCCCGTGTCTTCCTCCATTCACATCCTTACACAGCTGTTCGGAAAGGCCGATAGAAGCCACCACATAGGTTGGAACACAGGAGAGCAGACCGCTTTCATGAGCATTATGCTTCATCTCTAGTTAAGAGAGTGTGTGTGTGCGCACGCGTGTTCATGAATTTTTGCCTTTTATGAAGTGAAGAGGATTTTTTTGGGGGGTTTTTTCAAAGAAAAGAAAAGTTAGAATTCCCAAATAAAAATAAACATCGTTGTGCTCCATTTTCTCAATATTCAGGATTTACATGATTCCTAGCGTTGTCTTATTTGTTGCATCTTACAACCACTTTGTGGGGTGGAGACATTGCGGATGGTCACGTATATCTATGCATAGTACAAAGATTTTTCTACTTCTTATTTGTCTTCGTTAACTTGAGAAACGTTTTCTATGGGAGCCCAATTTGGATGGGGTGACTTAGCCCAACTAGTAAGAAAAAGAGGGAAAAAATCCTTAATCAGAGGAGGAGGGGGAACATAAACTTAGGGGCACAGTAGTGCTCTATCCCAAGCAAGTCAAGTAAACCATGCATGAATACATCACCATTATATTTTGGGAGAATTACCGATCAATCTCTATAATTTTTTGAGACCTATTTTAGGTCCTTGGCAACTGTGTAAATCTTTTAGAAAATTATTGAGTTACATATTTATTTCTGTAATTATAAGTATATAAGTCAGATACCTAAAAATAAATCTCTAAAAAATAGGGACTGATTTATATTTAACAGCAGATAAAACAAATCACTACGACTATTCTTCTATCCCCTTCCGAGACAAGAAGGGGAAGATTATGATATTGATGCCAGAGATGCATTGCATCATGGTGCTAAATTTTCGAAACATCTCTTCTTTTGTGGTTCTAGGAAGAGATCAAGAATATAAAAATATTTCCCCTCTTCTCAGAGCAGCGAGCATGGGGCAACTTCGGCTGGGAAGTACTCTTGAAGTCCAAACACCTCGTCAATTAACTTAATAGGATCACCACATTGTTTACCATATGGTATGAACTTAATGCGGATGTCCTGAATCCAGTTTTAGGGATCTCCAAGGTGCTATCCAAGGTGCTATGGCTGCTCCTGTGAGATGCCACTGGATGAGTTCAAAATGCATCTCCAGGGATAACAGTATGACAAATGTTGTACATCCAATTAGATGGTTTACATTTACATGTGTAGATTAGGAATCTCCGAAGAAACCCAGCTTTCACATTGGGAATACCGTCTTAAGTATATCGGTGAAACTAATCTGGAAGATGCAAAGTTCATTGCAAAATGGTTTTAACAGCTGCTCGCCCAAGACTGTCCTAATTCCACTAAGGAAGCACTGCAAGGGATAACCCACATATTCAATGATGTTTTCTTTAGATGAGATCAATTAACAGCGAGGATGAGAACCATAATAAGGCAGAAATTGGATGTTATAACTTCAGTTTCTTAAATAAATCGATTCGAGGAAAGGCAAGGCTACGACAAGAGAATAAACCAACTTGGAGGGAAGCATATAAAAGAACTGAGGACAAATTTAGGGGAAAGATCCTAATGAGTATATTTTCATTTTTAAATGCGTAAAATTAAAATCCTCAAGTTTTTCAAAAGTTTTACAAACTCCCATCCAATCCAACACCATGTGATCATGAAAATACGGATCAAATGAAACAAAGAATTCTCCTGCATCGTCTATGATCTATAACTCGCAACAAATTAACACCACTTCACATTCGCATGCAAAGCACAACACAAACATGGATTGTTCATTAATGCAAAATCATGAACGGCGGGGATGCTGGAGGCAACTAGCATCTACAACAGCACAATCATTCATTTTTGGATCCACGGTAAGAAAGTAAACAGATCATTCCATCATGTTTCTGCACATTCTAACGTCGGTGCTTATATTCCAATATAAAAAATTTCTCCATAACAAGAAAGGCGTATAAATGGAGAAAGATTCTCTGTGTATATATAATATCAGATAAATATATACGATAAATCCTCCCTTTGATGGCAGACTGAAAAAAATTCTCCGCCTCGTTCCATCCACGTAATGTCTTATCCACATCTTTCTTAAACTCTCTCCTGCGGAGAAAAGTTGAAGACGTGTCAAGTAACATCATTTAAGACACAAAAAAAGAGCAAACTAACCAGAAGTCAATTTTCAGGAACCATAGATGTTGAATATTTTTTTTTTTTTACCAAAGGAGGAGCTAATGCTCCAATATAGTAGAATAATAAGGAAACAAAGTACATCAAATAGGGACAAACCCTTGCATCACAAAGAACACTAGGAAACATTACAACAAAGAAGACGACGGACGGAGAATCTGTAGAAACATTAGATGCCCAATACAAGTAAAATACAAGAAAGCCAATCCAATGAAAGGATCAAACAAAAATAGACCTAGCTTGACCATTGCCAGATAGGACTTAAGGTAGAGGCCTTCTGCATTGGAGATGGGCTGCATATAACGAAAGCAGCAATGAAGCAAGGGTCGCTCGGATGATGCACTCTTTGAAAGGATGTGCGGATAATTCTCAAAACACGAGCTAGACCTGCAACTCCATAACCCTAAATTTGGGGAATCCATAGACTTGATAGCCCCCAAACAGTACCTCGAAGACTTGGCAAGCACGAGCAGGTTGAGAAGATCCTTGAGGATGATGTAGCACGTAGACTTGGTAAGAAGATGAAACTAGGCAAAACTTTTAATAGAAGCCAAGCGTAGTGCAGATGCGAGGATCCCAAAAGGTGCGAATTAGGCGGCTAACAGGGGTAGCTGCAAGTAGAAGAGGCGGCGAAGAGCAGAACAAACGACAAAACATGGTGCTACTGGGAGCAAAGGATGTGGTGGGTTTTTAGGAAGGATCTCCTTGCTAGACCGGAAAAAGGAGCGAGAACAAGGGGGAGACGGTGAGGGGTCAGAACGGCACAGGAGAAGACAAGGCAGCGATTTGAAAGCCGGAGAAACAAAGTCAGGGCGAAGGCGGCAACACTCTGTACTGGACTAAGAAAGAAACAAGACAAACAAGGAGTCTAGAGTGGGAAGAAACAAGGGAAAGAAACTGGGAGGGGGAAACAAGTGGAGCATGGACTGGGGGTGGGGGGAAGGGGAGTTCCTATAGAGGCAACTACCCCCACCCGAGGCAGGTCCCGCGGCGGCAACTAGGGTTTCCCCTTTCCGCCCCATGAACTCTTTATTGGTAACCTCCCTGCAAACTCCTTTACCATGGATGTCGAATAAATGTTGAAGGCCTCATACTCAATGTATGCCACAACCTTACAATACGTCAAACAAATGAAAGATTAGGTGGATTGTAGCCTTACATGTTTAAATATAGGGTAAATTAATTAAGAGTTCTTGACTGTAACATGGGATAACATTTACTGTAATAAGTTATAATTCTGTCAGAGACTAAAAAATAAATCAAATATTTGATAGAGATATCTAATTAATTTATCCTTAAACATATCTAATCACATCATTCTTGTTCACTAATCTAGTCCGTGCTTTTCACTTCCATACATATATAAACATATAAAAGGCTGAGACTCAACAACTGGATGAAAAATACTAGATTATTTTCTAATAAATTATGGAAATAGGTAATATTTTCTTTTATTTAGCATTAAAAGGCTTTGACTAGTATGCACAAGCTGTTTAAAATATAATAAAAAATGCATATAATTTCATGAAACTAAAGAGGCAATTAAACTACACCCGTGTGCATACGGTCCACGATTGATGAGGAGAAGCAAGTGAAATAGAAAAGATTCATACAATTCCCTAAACTATAACAGATAGCAAAGGTAGGAAACTATTGCCGGGGAAGAAAATTCTTATTGGCTGTGAGACCATTCATTTAGCAATAAAATGCAAAAATGCCAACATTAATCTAGACAATTCCTGTTAGCAATACAATGAGTAAAGCATAAACACTAGTCTATTAACCTTTCATCATGGAAAATCACCTTCATATGGCACAATGAACGAAAAAATCGGCAGCTAAGATATTCTGGTAGGTGCAGCAAGCCATGTGGGCTACGTCCATTTTTTGATAATTTTGTAGTTACTTATTCAGAAGAAAATATTTTGAAGGGATACATAAAAATAATCCGAGGAAGTTCTCCCATCAATTAGTTTTCCTATGGAGTACCTCTAATATGAGTCACTATACAAGTTGATAGACTTTCAAAGGATATTTTTCTTAAATTTGGTACTAAGTCTATATGGTTCCAATGTATACAGTCCTCCCTGCCCAATCACCATATAGGAGACATTATGAGAAACATGCTTCTAGTCTCTGAATGTACTTAATGTTAATATAGAAATGACGTATCCTTGCCTTGTACAACAAGAAGCCTCATTCGGAAAAAGAGAAGGGGGGACTATCAAAATTTGTTTAACATTATTCACACCTCCAAGGAAAAACGCAGATGGCTCATTCTTGAAACCAATACATGCAAGACCACCGATGCTAATGAAATTTGAAGTACAAGCCTTAATAAATATGGCTTTAATAAGGTTAAAAACTTATCATCAAATTATTCATGAGTGGTTGAAATCTCAAGAGTTACAGCACCGACTGCTGAGCATCTCCGCCATCGCCCCAATTCAATCATCCCTGAGCATTCAGTCCTTGAGTATGCCCTATGTAGCAGTCACCTAGAAGCCACCAATATTCTTCCAAAAGACGAGCACTCCGATTACAGTTAATCCCTAATGTGAAGATGACTCAGATATTCCTTTATGTCATCTAGCACAGACGATTAGCTGAAAAGAGATACCATATTCTTCATCTAAAGAAAAATCTAGTGCCAACATTACATTACTGTTTCACAGTGTCATGCACTAAATTCTATATATTGCCTCTGGAAAAGCTGACATCCCTTGAAATTAAAAAGAATATCTCATTCAATTGTATTACAAATTCTCTTTCTATGGTTCATTCATATAACCCCTGCTGGACATGCAAATACAATCGGAAACATTCAGGGGGAACGAGAGAACGAGATTGGTTAATCCATTTATAATGGTCAGCAGTAAGAGAAGAGCAGCCATTAACTGAGTGCTAATGCACTTTGACAGCAGCACTACTAATATATGACAAAATCAACATGAATCTATTCACAATGTTTTTTAAAGAGCTGTGGCAGCAATTCCCTAATTCACTTATGTGAGCAAGCGTTTGTATCTTACTAAGAAAACTATATGGTTCTGCTATTTCTCTGGAAGCACAAGGATTGGTACTCATGTTTCTTTTCACTGTTGAGAATGAAATGAAACTAGGAGCTGCATGTTGCTTAATCATGTTGTCCTTGGTAGAGAAGCTGTACTAATAGCAACCAATTTTCTATCCTTTGAACGCTCAATCACTCATAGCAGATTAATTAAGAAGAAAGGGAAAGAAAGACAGATCACGAAAAACTCTATCCAGTGAAAATAAGGAGAAATTCAACAATCCTAAGCTGCAATATTCCAATGTCCAACACCAAAAGGAGGGAATGAAGTGCTACCAATGGAAAAATCTTCTCTACTCATGCATCATATATAAAAGACAGTTATTTTTATATTGCAACCAAACAACTCAAATAATGGAAGACAAAATCATCTTCGATGCATGACTCATTGTTTCTCCTTGAATTTAGGAAAAAAACCATAAATGTCATTACTTGCACAAACTTGAGAAAAACATAGTTACTCTACAACCTTGTTTGGATCATGCACAGACAACAAAACTTTCTAAGCAAACTATTTCAGAACCTATAAAACAACATATTAGAAAGAAGCAGCTTTAGGGTCAAGAAGTAATATGAGGAAGGAAAGAAAAGGAGCATGAATTATTGCAGAATTAATAAGATGATCTATTGAGTCCAAGGTAACACCAAAAATGTTCATTTTTAGATTATTAGTGGGAATACTTTAGTTTATAGTATACCTCGAGCACAACATATTGTGTACTTACGTATAAGATACCCTTGTTTGTCAATTAAGAAATTAATCTGATGTCTTTTCTCCCTCTCAACTTGGTATCAAAGTCTTAGGTCTTTGGGTCGCCACCCACCTTTCTCCTTCCTATACTGACCCTCCTCCTCCCTAGTTCTTCCTTTTAGTTTTTGCATGAAATGAGGACCAATGTGGGCCAATGTTGGGCACGCAACCACATGAGGACGATCCATGCGTGATGAAGACTAGCGAAGTCCAACACTAGTTCGGCGACTATGCATAAGGATGACCCACGCGCAATGAAGACTAGTAGAGGCCAATATTGGGCACACAATCACATGTGAGGACTAGCAGGGATCAACACGAGTCATACGACCATGCGTAAGAACGACCCATGCGGCTAGGCATCCGCCCGTAGCTCATAGGCAAACCAACTGTAGAGCCAGACGACAGCTCGTGTAGGTCACATGCCAAGCTTGTTGTGGCTGAGGCGAGGATGATTGAGCACACACAGGCTAGCTCAGTCAGACCATCAGTTGTGTAGTTGCGAGCAACCATCGGTCATCGAACATCATTGTGGTTGTCTTGACCCTACCCACATGCTTGGTAGCATGTTGCCATAGTTGTAGTTCTCTGTCTTGCTGTCGCAGGATTCAACACTTTCTCTTCATCTAGCCAGTAGATGTTAGAGGGATTTCTCATCCTCGTTATGTTTAGCGCATAAGAATGCTCTTCTAGTTCCTTTGCTCTTATGTTCTGGCCACTCTTGTCTCGACAATGAAACTGTGTCTTCTTCTCATCTTGTTGTATGTGTCGTGTTCATCATGGGAAACTTTTCTAGACTTGATGACAATCTCCGACATGTTCAGGACAATTTGTTGGCTAACACTGCTATACAACTGACAAATGCCTTTTTGTGCATGCTATGGGCGAGCATCACACCTCATATTGATGTTGGATCTTTTACAACTGTATAACTAACTGTCACTGGAAATATAGGAAGCACGTCTGTACTATCCACTACTGGACGTTGTTGTGGACATGGTCTTGGTCATCAACCATGCACATATTATGGAAGGTCTGGTCATCAATCCGATTTCTGGTGGAAGAAGCATGGAAAGGGAAGCAGCAAATTAAACATAATGGCTAATTTTGGAGTTATTTTTTATCAGTCGACAACCGTTCTGCAACAGTCTGACTCTTCAACTACGGTTCCTTCTTGCAAGATGGTGGAGTTAGTTAGTCCCAAGAGGAATATGAGGCCATCCATCGTATTATCAAAAGATTAGCAAATACTTCTTCCTCTTCATTTCATGTTATTACTCCATCAAGTAGTGCACTTGTTGTTCACAATTCTTACTAGATTGTGGACTCCAGAGCCTTTTGTCATATGATAAGTGACCGCTCCCTTTTCTTCTCACTTGTCATTTCTAGTTCTCATACGCTAGTTATTGTAGCCGATGGCTCTCACTCATCAATTGCAAACAAAGGCATAATTTGTTTATCTAATCGTACCTTGAGTGTTGTTGTTTATATCCCTAAGTTTCCTGTCAATCTTCTTCCCATTAGCATGCTAACTCACTCCTTGAATTGTTTAGTGATATTCTATCCTCCTTATTGTATCTTTTAGGACCTCCGAATGAAGAAGATGCTTGGTGAGGGGTATGAATCTGGTGCACTTTACTATCTTGCTACAAATAAACCTCCCCTGTCTTCTCGGCCTTTGTCAGTTAGTGAGGATGCATATCAATGGCATTGTAGACTGGGTCTCCTTCCCTTTTGAAGCTTCAGACAACTGTGTCGATCCCTTCTATAGTCAATAAACTCCAGTATGATGATTGTGAGTTGGGTAAACACCATGGTGCATCTTTTCCTTTGAATCGTAATAAAAGGAGTACTTCTCCCTTTCAGCTAGTTCACTTTGATATCTGGGGGCCTTCTCCTATTCCATCCAGATTTGAATTTCATTATTTTATCACTTTTATAGATGACTCTCTTGTATGAGTTGCATGTTCCTTCTCAAGTGGAGGTCTGATGGTCTGTCTATATTCCAAAAATTTTACACTGAAATAAAAACCAAGTATTTTGCATCGATCGAAATTGTACGCATTGACAATGCCTTGGAATACCCTAAAGACCAATTTGCTACTTTTTGTTCCATGCATGGAATTGTTCATCAAACATTCTACTTTTACATATCTCAATATAATGACATTGTTGAGGGGAAGAATTGTCATATTCTTGATATTGTTTGTACTCTTCTATTTCATATGCATGTACCTAAACAGTTTTAGGGAGATGCAGTTCTTACCTCATACCATCTTATAAATCGTGTTGCAAGTAAAGTGTTGGATGGACGATCGCCATTTTTGTCTTTATATCCAGACCTTTCTCCCTTTCCTCTTGTTCCCCGCCTATTTGGATGTAAATGCTTTGTTCACTCTCTTAGTCGAGGTCATCATAAATTATCTCCTAAATCAGTTCCCCATGTTTTTCTTGGCTACTCTTTAACTCAAAAAGGGTACCGTTCCAAGAAACCTTATACGTCTGCTAATGTTACTTTCTTTGAGGCAGTACCCTTCTATTCTCCTTCCTTTGAGTTATGGGCTATTCCCTCAATTATGAAGAGTAGCTCGAGTCCAGCGATACATAATGTAGGCTCTTCTATCTCATGGTACTTAGATCCTTATGTATCGCTGGACTCGAGCTACTCTTGTTGCCTATCGTTGGGTGTTTACTGTGAAGTACTCTCCTGATGGTGCCACTGATAAATATAAAGCCAAACTTGTTGCCAAAAGATTCACTCAAACTCATGGGGCCACTATTTTAAAACTCTCTCTCCTGTGGCTTACTTGAATTTAGTATGGGTGCTTTTTATAGTTGCCATTAATCAAGGTTGACAGATGCTTCAAATGGATGTAAAGCATGTCTTTTATATGATGATCTCTAGGAGGAAGTGTATATGGAGCAACCTCCAAGGCATGTTCCTCAGGGGGAGTTGGTAATGCAAGCAGAAGAATGGCTATTTATGGTTTGAAATAGAGTCATCGTGCTTGGTTTGATAAATTTAGTAAAATTGCATTTGAGATTAGTCTAAAAAGAAGTCAAGCTGATCAATCTTGTCTTTGTTTGTCACTCCTCTACTGGTATTGTTATCTTAATTGTTTATGTTGATGAATTGCTTCTTACTGGTAGTGACACAAGTGGGTTGGAGGAAGCTCGAAAGTATCTTGAACACTTTGTTATTAAGAATCTTGGCAGCTAGCACTATTTTTTAGGCATTGAGATAGCCTATGAACGAAAATATGCGTCTCTCTCTTAAAGGAAATATGCTTTAGATCTTTAAGAGACGGGCCTCCTTGCATGCAAACCAGGAAAAACTCCTATAGATCCTTGGTAGGAACTCGATGTTGAAAGCAATCCGAACATTAATGATGTTGCAAGATATCGACGATTGCGTGAAAAGTTGATTTATTTGACTATCACTAGACTTGATATTGTTTTTATTGTTGGGGTAGTGAGTTAGTTTATGTAGACACCAAAAGTATGTCATTGAAAAGCATCATTGAAAATTTTGCATTATCTTAAAGCTTCACCAGGGAAAGGCTTACCATATAGAAAGAATGATCACTCAAGACAAACTTTTTCAGATGTTGATTATGCAGGATCCAAACTGGATAGATGATCTATGTCAGGTTTTTGCATATATGTTGGTGGAAATTTGGTTACCTAGAGAAGTAAAAAATAAAGTGTGGTGGCCCATTCTAGGTGCTGATTAGAGTATCGGGCTATGGCTCAAACTGCATACAAAATGATGTGATTACAAAGTCTTATGACAGATTTTGGAGTCTCTTAGAGCATATGAAAATGCATTATGATAATCCCACACAATTCAAATTGCCAAGAATCCAACTTTTCATGAGCGGATCAAGCACATTGAGGTGGACTTTCATTTTGTAAGAGATGTCATGTCCCAAGAGATTTACATTCCATTTACTCTTATAGAAGACTAGTTGGCATATTTGTTTACAAAAGATCTTGGAGTGTCTTAGTTTAGTACTCTATAGAAAGTTAAGCATCTTTGACACATATGCTCCAGCTTGATGGGGAGTGTTAGATTATTAATAGGAATACTTTAATTTATGGTATACCTAGAGTACAATATATTGTGTACTCAGGTATAAGATACCTTGTTTGTCAATTAAGAAATTAATCTGATGTCTTTTCTCCCTCCCACCTAACTTGGGTAGGGTTAGCAAGATGGAAAAAATTGTTAGTGCTCATAAATGGAAGCTTATATGTACTTTTATGAAACTATATAGACATGGATCATCTTTCCATTGAGAACAAGAAGCAAATTATCCTATCCATCCTTGGCACAAATTAAAATATGATGTATGTTTGAATATGGTTCCATAAATAAATAGGATATTAGATCAATATTTCAAGGCTGACTTTAAGAAAAAAACATTAACTAACTATCTGATACCAATAATAATTAGTAAAGTTACAGTGTCAAATAGTCATATTCCATCATTGATATTAGACAAGTTGCACATCAAATAGTTCAATATGGGTTTTGGACATGCATATCCCATGCATCTAAGCTAAAGCCGATATCCATTTGTGTGCCTACCATAAAATGAGAATTGTTATTGGTCTATCTTTGTCAAGTTAATAGCTACTTGCAAATAATGCATAAGAATCATGGTGACGTTGTGCAAGGTTGGTGAACTTGGAAAAAAGCTTATACCATTAGTGTAGAAAATCTCTCCTCTAGAGAAAACATGAAGTTTGACAAAGTCATGGCCTTTATCATTTATTGCACCAAACTAAGTAACTCATATGCTAAAGTCAAATATGATGGCCAACTAAAAGAACTACATAATCTGAAATGTAGGAAAGACAATCAAAATGTTACTTGCAGATAACAAACAATGTACCAGGCCTGAAGACAAAAGTATGGAACCTCAAATAAATTTCCTTGAAGCTTAAAATAAAATGTTTGATACAAAGTCTTGTTACGGTTCCCTTTTTGGCAGTGTATATCACATATTTTCAAATGGTGTCCACAAGACTTCTCCTAGAGCCAAATCCTAGAGACTTTCTTTAGATCATTCCCACATCTTTTTTTGGAATATTATCAGCTATAGTAATCTCAGAAGTATCTTCCAAAATAGTCCGTTCTTCCTCATTTAATAGGAAATATTATCAACTGAAACCCACTCATTAATGAGATGTACAAAATTTATTAAGTCAATCTCAATGCTATCAGTCAAATTGTAGCTCATGGCCAATACATGATGATATCATTTTTTGTATATCTATTTCAATCAATAACATATCAGATTATATATCATGTCAATATTGGCATTCAACAGTAAATTAAAAGCATTGTGGCATCAAGATCTTTTTTCGCATAGTCAATTGTTTGGTGCATGAGTGTTGAATATTTAGCCACTTGCCCTCTATCTCTTAGATGTAGGTGTGGATTGTGATTCTCTAAGATTTTCTTCTTAGTGGTCAACCATTTTACCCAAAATAGTATAAGGTCGAGGATGCATAATTTTTCTCACCGTCCTTGCTAGAAATAACAAAAGCGGCCCTTATAAATTTTATAGCTTTACTTAGTTCTTCTCAAATAGGGAGCTAAGTGTAATGCTTTAATGTATCTAGGAAAGTCGCAGAAGTGACATCCAACTCCAAATAGAAAGAGATGTTCACCCTTACGCTCATCATTGAACTGTATTGATCAAGCTTGCATATAATATTCCCAAATAAGAAGTCAATATATAATGTTATGCCTAGTAATAGTTGTGGCGTGTCCACTACTACACAGTCCCCAATGGAGTAGACATCAAAAGAGGAAAAAAGTAAATGAGCTGGATGATGATTTGTAGCCATCTATTTGATACTAATATTGCAACATGCAATAACACTGACATTCTCCAGTAGATCAGATAAGCTACACCATATAAGTAATCTAGAGTGAATTTTAATATATTACATGAACATATTACCAAATCTCTTGAGGATGGTGGGTGATGGGGCTGGTCTACAATACCCATAAAGGCCGACTAGGTCTAGCCTGGGTGCTCAAGATGGTGTTGGAGGACAGGAACGAAGTCTGCTAAAGTTAGAGAGAGAGAGAGAGAACCAAGAAATCTCGACTTCATCCCTCGTCCCCTTTTACCTAGTGTTGTATTTATAGGGTTGAAGAAATTGGAGGCAAAGGCATAGTTGCCACCCAGGCAATTGCATGCGTGGGCCATCCCCTATGGCACTCGGGGTGCCATTGACCATGGCAGGTCGTACAAAGGGCATGAGGTGGTCTCTACGTGCAGGCCATCTCTTAGGGCAAATACAAGGTGGTCACACCCTGCGACATGCCATATGGTCGACCAATGTTCCCCTACAGGAAGCCCAGACACGGGATGGCTAAGTCTTGACCTTTAACCTAGGCTGGCATAAGTCGGCTTGCTTTGGGATCAGGTCGTACCGACCACGGGGGCATGGGTCAACCTACTTTTGGGCTAGGGTGAACCAACCATCATGACATGGGTCGACCTACTCTTGGGTCAGGCCGGATTGACCATCGAAGCATGGGCACTGACCTATCCTGCTAGGCCTTGACCTCATTCCACTAGTAGGATGACTGAGCCTCAGCCTATGACTTGGGCCAACATGGGCTGGGCCCCTCCTAGGCTCAGTTGGACTGACCATCATAGTGCATGCTGACTTGTCCTTTTGGGCTCAAATTACGTTCAGGTCTAGGCCAAGTCGGTCCATCCACTGAGTAGGTAGTTGGCTCAACCATAAGGCCCTAAGCCCCCAATCTGGAGTTAGGTCTTGCAGTCGAGACCTTGGTACGGAGTAAGCCTTTGCTTGGTCAACTGGTTCACTGTGCCACCCGCAAGGCATGCCCTGGGTTGGGTCAATTTTATGCACTAGGCCTATGTTGTAAAGGCCAGTATCGATGTCGCACGACAATTGTACCAAAGATCCCCCTTGGGGCGAGCATCTGCCGATGGGGGACAGTTCTCCCAAGGTATTAAAACTAGTCAGATCGGGATTAGATTGGCTGATCCAGATCAGGTTTGACCCGTGATCGATCTGATTCGGGGCAACCCTGCCAATTATTATTTTTTATTGGTTGTCGGTGGAGGTCATCTTACTCTTCAATTCTATATTGCTTTGACAATAAGTTTGCAAATTTTCATAATGTCAATTTTGGTATTTTGATGTTTTTGAGCCTATGTCCTAATATCCTACTAGATTTTGATAAGTAGGCAGTGCCTTAGGTAAGGTTTTATCTACATAAGTTAGTCTAAAACCAATTTGATAAGTTATATGAGAAAAATCTTTAGATAAATCTCTTGTTAATGGTACATCTTATCTTATTCTTTTATATTTGTAGGTTTATGTAGCTCAAACTATCTTCCAAAACTTGTCAAAGGAGAAAGGAAAAAATCATAGATTTTCTTAGATTATCTTATCTTCATATCAAAAAGGTCCTTGAAAAGTACAATGGGCTAACATCTATAGATAGAAATGCATTACTGTAGATTAACAATAATTTGCACAACAGAATTGTGTAAATTTAGTATATAAACCTACCATTATATAATGTGTGGTTCCAATAAATGTAACTTTATTCATTTTCTTCACAAAAATGATGTATCATGTACTTCATTTTGATGTATTTCAATTAATAAATGCAATCCTTATATTTTCTATTTTTTATTTTTTAACATTTTATTTGGGGCTGAACTAGCCACCTTTGGCTCGACTGGGATTTTCCCAGATCAGTTGTTCTCAGATCAAGATCAGTTGACCCAATCGATTTCGGCCCAATTAATACTGATCCCTGGGTTCTTGAACCTTGAGTTGTCCTTTGCATGGAGTTGTGGCTCCATCCTATTCGGGCCTATAAAAGGGGATGCTTACTATTGCCAAGATCAAACTACCACTACGTTAAAACTCGAGTTGTGTATAGAGATCACTATCTTTCTCTTTAACTTGGCTATGAACCACATTGTGGGTTTGGGCTTGTCAGACTTTATGACTTCGCCCTCTAGACCTCACGCCATGCAACATTACTCTGGAGAGATGTAGACTTGCCCTCTAGATCTACCACGCCAGCAATCTCGTCCCAACGACACTCTTAGGTATTGAACCCATGACCTTTCCCTCATACCACTTGTCGCTAGAATCAAGCTACCACTAGGCTAAAACTCGAGTTGTAAATAAGGATCACCATCTTCCCCTTTAACTTGACCATCAACCAAACTGTGGGTTGGACTTGTCAGATCCTGTAACTTGGCCCTCCAGGCCTCACGCTATGTAATGTTACTCAAGAGAGACATCAACTTGGCCCTCCAAATTAACCTACCATGCCAACACTTACATCTTCAGTTGGTTGCACTTTCATTGCTACTAATTCTCGAGCGCCCTCGGCCTAGGCTGTCCTCGAAAGTTGTCAAGGCTTGATTGTCTGTCAAGTAAGTTTGACTTTCCCTCTCCTTTGTCTGCATGTCCAGTTGTTCCATTTGGGGGTCGAGGGAGAGTGGGAGCTCTTCTGATGTTAGGTTGGGGTTGACTTTGGCTGACTCGACCCTTGTTCTTCTTTGGCTTCTTTGTTGTTCACTTCTAGTTAGTTCTCAAGGTCGTCGATGGTACTGAGGTCCTTAGTTAGGTGATTCTCTGAGGCAACTACTCGATCCAAGTCCATATTTTTAGATGCCTATTCAGTTATGGCCAACGAGTGGGGTAGTGAGTCTAAGGGGGTGAGACCTTCTTGCCGAAAGCGGTCACCCAAGGAGGCCACTTAGTTGAGTTTAACCTTTGACGAATAGGACCACTCATTAATTAGGGGTGGCAAGACCCTCTCGTCGAGGCATCTAGTCCATTGGGCAAGCCACATCCAACATCTCTGAGAAGGACCTCTAGGTGCTCCAGGCAGTACCGGATCCCTACAAACTTTAAGCTCATAGTTCCTCAGGCTAGCGAGCACACTCACATGAGCTGAAAAGGCTTCGTATGCATGTGCAAGGAAGCTATCCGAGTCGGCTTTTGCTTCCTCATGTCACCATTTGTGGCAGATATTCTCAGCCACATCGACACATGGCTGGTAGGTTATCTTCACCTTCACTATTATTTGTGGTTAGATCAGGAAAGCCGAGCCCTGTGTTAGGCAATTTCTTTCCTGCCACTCTTTTCGGCGTAGCCTAGCACACAAGGACTGGATTTCTATGGCCGAGAAGGCCGAACAAGTGTTGGTGATCGGTCTACCCTTTCTTGGTCCACGGTTAGAAGGGGAGATTCTTCTTCGTCAAGCCAAGGCTGGTAAGGAATTTTCATTCCTAACTACATGGGTTGAGAAGATCCCTAAGGCCTGCTTGATAGCTTCTAAGTTTAGTGGTCTGATGGAGCTCACCGTATGGGCCTTGTTTGAAGGCAAATAGTCGATCTAGCTGTTGCTGATCGAGGAGAACTTGGAGTAGTCTTGTTTGTCCTCTCCTTGGCCAAAGACTAAGATAGGTCTAACTGAGTTAAAGATTTTACTATTTCGTCTTGGTGGGCGGGACTAACCTCTACACTTGTCTTGTAGGGCCGATAGATGTCGTTGCTCTATAGAAGGCAGGCAGACATGGTGAGAAATAGTCCTGGCCCACAAAAGCTAAGGAGTTCACTGCCAAAGTGCAGTCAAAGACAACAACTAGTGGGGGTAGGAAAAGACCTTAGCTCGAGGAGGATACTATTGGGGACTTGGAGAGGGGAAGCTTATGACACGCCAGAGGCTGAAGTCTTTGCCATTGATGGCCCATGGTGTTGAGGCTATAGCAGTTGAGGGAGTAGCAACAATATCCCGACCCTGGCCTCAGAGGTGGCAGTTCAATGATGACCACGATCTGGACAACCTAGGAGTGATCAACAAGCTGACCCAAGCCTGCCTCCTTCCTCTTCGTCACACCACCATGGAGAAGTCCCCTGTGGCAGGTATCTTATAGAATGTGATGAGAGAGGGGGGGGGATCAAATGTTGGATGCTTCCTACATTTGAGGGAGTGTTTTGATGAGCTCCTCTAACTAACAAAGTCCTACGGCCGAGAAACTAAGGTGATTAAGGAGGTCGGACACTGAAATCCCAGTTGTAGAAACTTAAAGATCGAGTAAGGGCAGCTTGAAGTTGTTTCTCTTCTTGACGGCCCGAGATGGTGGCATGTCGAGGACTACAAGGACTTGCAAGGGGTGGCTACGCATTCCCTGCTGGCTAATGAGGAAACCAAGGAACTTCCCCAAAGTCCCTCTTAAAGGACACACTTTTCTAGATTGAGCTTCATCTTGTAACCCCCTTAGCATTGAGAAGGTTTGGCAAAGGTCAGCTATGGTCACTGGCAAGTCGACTCATCATAAGTATGTTGTTGACATAGATAGGAGTGAGAACGATTTTGTTTGGTTTGTTTTGAAGAGATTTTTTCTCAAATAAAATCAAATTGAATTAAGGCAACTTAAACCAAACCAAACCGAATGACTTTGAAACAAAACAAAATGAAGTGAGACCAAATCAAATTAGTTTGATTTGGTTCAGTTTGAACAATGATTGATAAATCTCACTACCGATAATTATGTATTTGTCAAAGACAACTAACATGCCATTATTTTCTTTATTCCAAAAAACTCATACAAATTATATACAACTTTCCAAGTCAATAAAGTTGAGACAAATTAATAGCATAACCACTAGCAATGCACTAAATGGCTAATAAAAATTTTACTAACCTGACTAAATGCAAGGATGTTTTAATCAAAACGTGAAACCAGTGACTGGTTCTTGCTTGTGATACAATCAAACATATTTAGAATTAGGGCTATGTATTTAAATAAATTTAGAAAAATTACCTTTGAAATTAGGTTGTATGGTTCAATTTTGGATTTTGAAAAATCAAAATCAAAATCAAACCAAACTGAAAAAATACAGCATGGTTTAAACCCAAATATATATTTTTTAAAATTTCAAATCAAACCAAAGCGAACCAAGTCTATCACGTTGGTTTTGTTCTTGTGTTGAACCCGAATAATGCTTACCCCTAGACATAGACCTCCATATTCACATCTGGTTCACCACCTGCTAGTATGTGGTTCCGACGTTCTTTAACTCGACAGACATTTGAGTGTAACAGTGGACATAAGGTTGGTGATGAATGCGGTCTTCTCCTCATCAGCTGGATGCATCCAGATCTGGTGGTACCTCGAATATGCATCTAGGAAGCTTAGCAACTCATGCCCTGAGGTCGCATTGGCCAATTGGTAGACCCTAGGTAGAGGGTAACTGTCCATTGGACATATCTTGTTTAGGTCGATGAAGTCGATGAATATCTGCCACTTGCACAACACCTTCTTAACCAGAATGACATTCGCGATCCAAATTGGACACTGCACTTCTCAGAGTAGCTAGGTCTACCTCTCGATGTGAGCTACTCAACATGTTGGGGGAATATCTAACTTCTGGAAGCAATTATAGAACAACATAATTAGATGCACTTCCATTATCAATGAGGATGCATCTTACATCATATTGGTGGTGGCCGAGATGACCAATGCATTAGAATTGAAGGTTTTCACATCCTTCAGGTCTTCGACGAGAAGGAGATTGTACAATTATACTCAGGTGAAGATCACTTCTGATCATCAACTTGATACTTCTCATGTAGGTGGGCCTTCCTCTTGCCTGAGGTCTTCCCAGTCACTAATGAGTCGCCCATAATCATTGCGAGGATCCCTTCGATAGGTCGGTTGTCATCTTGCCTGATCGGGGTTGGGGCTTCACCTCCTATCTTCGCCTCGGCGTTGATGAGCCTCGAATTTCCTATCAATGATCCTAGATCTCAAACTAGAAATTGCAGCAATCGTCATTGTTGTGCTCATAGACCTAATGGAACTCACATTATTTGGTCTTATCTCACTGCTTTGGGTCCCCCTTCAGCTTTTCTAGCAATTGAATGTAGGGCTTCTCATTGATCTCCATCACGATCTGGGACAACGAGACAATGAAGCTCAGAGTTGGCGGTCGGCCTTGCCAAGGGGGGTCATACTAATCATCCCTCCTAGGCTTCTTTCCATCGATGGTAATGGTAGATCGTTCTCCTTTTTTCTTCAACTGAAGTGACCAACACATAAGCATTCATGATGGCATTTGGGTTGGAGAACCAATTGGCTTTGTTAATCAAGTTGGCGAAGGTTGTAGGCAGCTTCTTGGCCAACGAACCCCTAAGCTTAAGGTTGGTAGTGCCACCTGTGAGAGCTCAAACGATATTCTTCATGTCAAGCCCTAGGATCTATAAAGCCTTAGCATGGAACCATGAGACACCCCCACAACGACTCCCCTGGCCTTTGGTGGATTGTAAGGAGGAAGGCCGAGCTCTTCATTGAATGGGCGTATCTGATGAAGCGCTCTAGGAACTTCGCTCCGAGCATTTAGAATGCTGAAATGAAGTAGGGCACCAACATCTTGAACCAAGAGGTGGCTCCACCCTTGATGAGAGTTGTGAATGCTCTGCACTTGACCTCGTTCAATGCTCCCTGGAAAGAGAGGAGCATGTTGAATTGGTCGAGGTGATCTGATCGGTCTATAGTCCCATCATACAGCTTCATTCTGGGCATCTCCAGATACCTAAGGTGCATGACTGATAGGATCCCTTTAATTAAAAGGAACCTTAGATTAACAACTAATGGAGAGTCTACGTAGCGAAGCTTCCTAGTCAAATGCTAGACCTCCTTCCGCATCTCTTCGAACTTTTGCTTCAGTTCCTCCTCAGACAAAGGAGCTGTCAGAGTTGGAGTGGGGAAGGAACCTTCTGAGATTGGACATACTTGGTCGTGACAAGGAGGCAAAGAAGTGCTGCTTAATGCCCAAACCTTAGTGTCTAATGTATATCTGATTAAGTAGGAGGGGGAGGTGGCGAAGCAACCACCGATGGTGGATCCTAGGCAACCTCTAAGGTGCCTCTAGCCCAAAATGACAAGGCTAGCTGGTGGGTGAGAGGTCCGACCAGCTCAAGGAGAGTCGTCAGCCCCCAGATTACATCTTTAAGCTTAACCACCTACCGAGATAGAAAAGAAAACTACTCGAAGAAAACCAATGGGAGGCGGCTCTGAGTTCTAGTGTTCTCTTCAACTTCCTAGGGATCAACATCCTCCGAATGGGAAAAACTCTTGCTTCTAGTGAGAGCCATGTAGGGTGTAAGCGAGTCGAACCGAGCCGAGTACTACGTTGTTCACGCGTTGTTCGTTAATTTTAATTGAGCTCGAGTAAACTTTGAACTTTATCGAATATTGAAAATAGTTGTTCAAGTTTTAAATTTAAATACTCTTGAGCTTTAGCCCTTAACGAGTCTAATAGAATTTGTGAGTTATCTTTATATATATATATATATATATATATTTATATATATATATATATATATTATATAGCACAATCCAATCTACAAGTAAAAAACTAATTGTTTATAAGACTCAAATCTATTTATTTCAAGCTCATATCTCAAGAGTTTTCATAAGTTACTTAGATAAACTATATTAGTATAATGTTTAAAATATTTAAAATATATATTTCTAATTTTTAGAATTAAAACATTAAACGACTCGTTTACGAGCTTAAGCGATCCGAGCAGGCCTTTGCTCATACTCGACTCGTTTATGAAACAAGCTTCAATTTATGTTTGATATTTACTGGTTTATCTTGTTAAACGAGTCCAATTCGAGTAAGATCCGAGCAGAATTGGAACTATTTGTCTGAGTGTATTGGTTCTTTACAGCCCTAAAGCCATGGCAGACGCTTTGATTCCCATAAATGGCACCAATAATAGGGCTGATCTGCAAAACCCGAGAAGATAGATTGCATCCAGGTACACAAGCTCGAGGTTGGGCACTTGGGATGGTGGTGAAGGACGAGAATGAAGTCTGCTGCTATTGAGTCGACACCGAGGTGAACTTACAAGGAAGTCGATCTCGTGATGGTGCTCTCAAAGTCAACCCTCTATTGCTAAAGTTAGGGATAGGCCGTCGAGAGAAGTGAGAGAGAGAGAGAGAGCTGAGAACTATAACCGAGAGCTCCCGACTCCAATCCTTGTCCCCTTTTACCTGTGGCCATAGCATTGAATTATAGGGTCAGGGAAGTTGGAGGTAGAGGCATAATCCCCACCTCGGCGATTGCATGCGGGGGCCATCCCCCAAGGCATCTGGGAGGCCGTTGACCATGGCGAGCTGTATGAAGGCATGGCACAATCGTTGCTCTAACATGTGCAGCCATCCCTTGGGGCATAGTTGGTGTCGTTGACCATAATGGGTCGTACGAAGGGCATGCCCGTGAGGCATGTCAGGTGGCCTCACCCTAGAATGCACGTTGGGCACCATTGAACCTATATTGACTGCACGCAGGCACTCCATGCAACGTGCTAGGCAATTGGTCAATGTTCCCTTGCCCGAAGCTTGGTCATGGGATGGCTGAGCCTTGACTTACCCAACCCGACATGAGTTAGACTTCCTCTAATGTCAAGTTGGACCAACCACTGTGGAGTGGGTCGACCTACTCTTGGGCCAGGTCGGACCAACCATCATGGCATAGGTTGACCTGCTCTTAGAGTAATTAGAGTGACCATCGAAGCATGAACCGACCTATCTTACCGAGCTTTGACCTCGTCCCAATCACGGGATAACTAAGGCTCGACCTATGACCAGGTCGACATGGGTCGGCCTGCTCTTGGGCACAGTCGAACTGACCATCATAGCGTGGATCGACTTGTCCTGCTGGCCTCAGATCACGTTTGGATCTGGGCTAGGTCAATCCGACAACTAGGCAGCTGGTAGGCCTGACCACAGGGCCCATCGGTGAGTTTAAAATTCTTTAGTTCCTATTTTCGCCCAGATCATAGTTTGCACGAGCCAAATGCAAGTTCGGAGCAGGATTTCTTCCTCCCAGGAAAACCAGCAAACCACTCAACCATACCTTCCGTACGTAAGGATGCAAAAAATGTTCAGAGACCTGTCCCACCAATAAATTGATAGAGAATCCTAACTTTTGTTGATAAGCCTCTAGGAATCCTAATTTACATCCGAAATGTCAAAGTTACACTCATGTAACAATTCCAAGCCAACGTATCACTCCAGAAAATCCTCGCATATGATACCAACCCAAGAACTATTCAGTCCAAGACACCGCTAATTCATACGTTGGGACAAAAAAGAGATCAATAAACTAAACGAAATAATTATAGTCAGACTTCAGAGTATAAACGCAGAGCGACAGACATATATATGAACAATGACTGTACCTGAAATCTCGCGGAGACACCGCATTTTCCACAAACACAGCTTCTTCACCCCAATATATTCGAAGATCTTGGTGTGCATACAGAGAGACGGCATCAAATATTCGAAGGAGGAGGCAACAAAACCTGCAAGTCTATCGCATAGAAACGATTCAAACGAAGGCGGAGCGAATAGGCAGAATTAATGGTCATAACATTTTCAATAACAGCCGTAAGATGAGGAGAGAGGAAGAACATAGGGATCCTCAGAACTCGATAACACATGGAACACATTACAAGAGTACTTCGAAAAAAGCAGGCAGGTGATCTCGTTGGAGCACTGACAAGGCTAAGAAGCAAAGATCCTGCAGGACGCTGAAACAGTAGCTGCGATTAAAGGGCAAAGTGGAAATAGGACTTCTTTGTATATCCAGATCAAAAAGTTTAAGCTACGCCACCATCCTTGGCCCCTCGACATTATAGTCCACCCCAGAAGGGGATGAGGAGGGTAGAAGTAGACGTTGAAAGCTCGGAACTTACGCGAAGACATTGGCCGGCTTCCAATGATCGATGAAGACAGCACCCGATTCTACCTAGCTCGACAGGCGCTTCGCTTCCACTCGATCATCCAAGCGACATTGCTTTTATGCACATCCTGCCGAACACCCCCCATACGTCTGTCTCTGCATCGAGAAGAATCGCGAGTGCAAATAACACATGCGATACTAGTGAACTCCCCGGAAGAGGTGTTCGCTTAAGGGAGACTAGCATACTGCACATATAATACGATGACGACGACGAAGAAGAAGAAGAGCAAGGAGGAGGAAGGACCAGCTAATAGCGTGTGTTCTCCGTCAAATTCACGCAGCGTGTGGAGGCCAGCGGAGGCCTCACAATCTCCCTGTACTGCCGCTCGTGCGCGGACCGCCCGCGCTGCCGATCCATCGAAGCTCTAAACTCCATGCTTCCTCCCCACACGACACCACCACTTCTCAATTGATCTCGCGCAAAAACGGAGTCTATTAACAGAGTTTCCACAGGCTACAGCATCATGCATCCTCCCTCCCTCCCCTCGTAGCAAAAAAGCGCGGTAGTAGCAGCAACAGCAACAATAATAACAACAGCGATGGACAATGGTACCAGAAGTACTAATTTAATCATATGTACCTCGGAGAAGCGTACAACTCCGCAGCCAGCTAGCGCCTCCAGTACCGTCTCCCGCCTCCGCCATGCGCCGAGCAGTCGCCTCGATCGACAAAGTGACGGGCATACAAACCACTGCAGAAAAATTAAGCTCTGTAGATCCATACATAAATCAAAACAGTAGATATATGAGAGAGAGAGATGGAGGAATTGTGAGCAGCAGCAACAATGGTGGATAAGGACGGAGGAACGAGAGAAGCACAGCTCGAGAGAGACCTGCGGACCAGATTAAAAGGGGTAAAGCCTGCAAAAGGCTGCTTAATTCCAGCCCATCACCGCAACAGCCTTTTAGGCCGTCTGGGGGGTGTCGGCACCGCTGTGGAGCAGCGTAGGCCGCTGAACACCGGAAGCTGACAGGAAGAGAAGTGAGCACGCACCGAGAACACCCGGATACCCGTTTATGCGAGCGCCGGTGTGTGCTCACTCTCTTCTGTCAGATGCGCACCCGCAGAGGCACTTGGCGCCCATCGAGGCGATAAGGATCACAGCCCACGCAGCACCCCCACTACTGGAGAAGAAATGGCAAAAAGTCGTATTCCCAAATATAGAACAAACAAATCCCGTCCACGGGGCGGGATCAGGCGGGAGAAGAACAAACAGCACGCGCAGCAAGAGATATATAGAGGGAGGCGCCGGTGATCCGGCCTCCCCCGACGGCGAGAGCCGGTCGACGAACGGCGGGAGAATCCGCAGAGGACGTCTCTCCCCTCCATTGTTCTATTCTGTATTGTTCTTTCTCTCTCTCGCTCGATCTCGAATTAGGGTTTCTTCTGCGCCATCGTCCTCTTCGTCTTCCCCACTCCCTCACTGCTCTGTCTCTTATCGAATCGAGGCAGGTGTCAGCGTCGGTGGCGTTGGATGTCTTGTCGGTAATTGATTGGATAAGAGCGGTTTGCGTTGGAAGAGGGGCCGGAGATGGTGGGATCCACGTGGCATCTGTCATGTTGGTTGGGGCTTTTACGGGACTTGATGTGCCGCCCTGGCATCGCGGCCGTCTGTTCCGTGCGATTCTGGGATCCGTAGTTCTGGCGGGTGCGCGACGGTCGTGGTACGTTCCCCGCATGTTTGCGCGGAGGAAGCTTCTTCTCATTTTTCTCCATTTTACTTGGATGAGGCAGCATATCTTTCAAGAAATATTGTAATAAGGTTAGAAAACTCCAATTTTAAATTTTTTTTGGACTATTATTTCAAATGTCGTGCTTACAACTTTGTCAAAATCTGGAAAAAAGATTGAGGCACTGTTTGGAAATGAAGTTGGGGAGATTTTGAGGGCCAAAATCTATGACAACTTTACAATCGGTGTCAAATGTTACAAGGTGTCCTCGGCGTTTGTGCATGTGGTGATTTGAGAGAAGAGAGAGATGATAGAAGAAGAAAACGCGGCAGGTGTTGTTCCGAAAGCGGCTCAGGTGCCGCTTTTGCGGAATCGCCCGCGAAAGCGCCCGCGGGTTGTGGACGTGGCGCGAAGGGAGTGAGTATTGTCTGTGTGTTTTTTTTTTTTTAAACAGCCAGCGCATTTGGCTAGGCACGACACGGGCGACGAGGTGTGAAAATCTCGTCGCCCGTACACGAAGCCCGTGAAATCGGCTTTTGCCGATTTCAGCTTCCGCCACCGCCATTTCAAACAGTGCCTGATTGTAAGAAGGGTCTTAATAACAATGTGGTGAATTGTAATTAAGAAAGAAATTAATTCTATTAGTTGAAGTTTCTAATTAACAAGTACTATACTTTCAATACTTGACAACCAAGTAAAATTAATTATTTGTAATCCACTTCAATTTTATTGTAAGACCTTTTTTATGCAATAAATATTTCTAAACATGTGATTCCACATAATCTTGTGAAAGATAGAGCATGAATCATCTGCATCAAGTAGGCAATTCAGATTATAAAAAAGTGTACCAAATAAATAAAAAAGTATGCATATATAGACAATATCTAGTCTTTATAAATGGTGAAATCTTGTAGGTAGAGGATGCTCTATGCCTTCTCAAATTGTGTAGTTGAAAGGTCAGTATGTAATCTGAATATGGAGAACCAAGTCTAGTTTCAATAAAATGTGGGGGAAGTGGTGAAGGAACTAAGCCTATGTTCACATATAGTATTTATGCAATTAGCATATATCTTTGTTATTATGTGGGTAGAACTGTTTTTTGGGACTAAGTATTTTCTTCTTTTTTTATTGGTACAAGAACTCCTGGATATATAAACAATATAAGACGAAACATTTTTCTTTTCCAAATTCACAATGAGATATTATTCTCCATGAAGAGAGGAAGATTGGAACATTGGTGAAGATATAAGACTAGAAAACAAAAATATGTTTACTCTTATCTCCCATTTTTATGATGTTCATGGGAAGGATACATGGGGATTTGGGTGTAGAAAATGGAATATGGATATAGATAATACATGTACACTCCCAATCTATATTGGCGGGAAAATGTTCACTATTCTAGATGAGAAGATGGCAGGACAAAGTGCTATACAGTGCACCATTTTTTCTCTTTTATAGGATGTTGGGAGCAATTTTTTTTAAAAACTATTTCTATCTAAAAAATTATAATGGTTCTCTTTTAGTTTAAATTTTAAAATTAAGAAAAATAGTTTTTGGGGTGTTGGTAGAGCTGTTTAAAAATTATGAAAGAGGATGCAGGTCCGTGGAGAGGGGGGCGTAGGGGAGGGCGAGGGAGGGGGAGGAGGGGGCGCAGGGGGGGGGGGGGGAACCGGAGTGGAGGCACTGGGGGGGCGCCGGGGAGGAGGGGGCGCCGGAGGGGGGGGGGGGGCAGGGAGGATGGGGGGCGCCGGAGTGGGGGAGGAGGGCAGAGGGAGGGAGGCGAGGGGTGGGGGCGCAGGGAGGCCGGGGGGTGCCAGGGAGGAGGGGGGCGCCGGAGTGGGGGGGAGGAGGGCAGAGGCAGGGAGGCCGGGGGGGTGCCAGGGAGGAGGGGGGCGCCGGAGTGGGGGGAGGAGGGCAGAGGCAGGGAGGCGGGGGGGGGGGGGGGCGCAGGGAGGCCGGGGGTGCCACGGAGGAGGGGGGCGCGGGAGTGGGGGGAGGAGGGCAGAGGCGGGGAGGCGAGGGGGGGGGGCGCAGGGAAACGGGGGGGTGCCAAGGAGGAGGGGGTGCCGGAGTGGGAGGAGGAGGGCAGAGGCGGGGGGGGGGGGTGGCGCCGGAGAGGGCGCAGGGAGGTAGGGGGGCGCCGGAGTGGGGGGAGGAGGGCAGAGATAGGGGGGGCGCAGGGAGGCGCCGGAGTGGGGGGAGGAGGGCAGAGGCAGGGAGGCGAGGGAGGGGGGGGGGGGGGGCGCAGGGAGGCGGGGGGTGCCAGGGAAGAGGGGAGCGCGGGAGTGTGGGGGAGGAGGGCAGAGGCGGGGGGGTGGCGCGGAGAGGGCGCCAGGGAGGTAGGGGGGCGCCGGAGTGGGGGGAGGAGGGCAGAGACAGGGGGGGCGTAGGGAGGCGCCGGAGTGGGGGGAGGAGGGCAAAGGTCTGGCCGGTGTGCTGGGAAGCGGGGAGGGCGGGAGGGCACGGGTGTCGGGGGACGGGTGCGCACGAGTGTTTTGAAAAAAAAAAACAGGTGAAAGAGTTGTTTTTTTTTAGAGAGAGTTTTACATAGAGTAAAATTTTTCACTAAAAAAAAAACTACTACCAAACACCTCTTGTGTTTATCTTCTCTCTTTTTTAAAATTAAAAAAAAAAAAAGAGACAAAAAACTGTAACCAAACACCCTATTATGCCTTGATCCCAAAAAACCATACATTCATTGCATGTAATTCTCTTGTTCTTACATTGTCTCTGGTTTTTACGCTGAAGGCATAGAAGAACATATGTGGTTCCTCTCATAATCAACTCCATTCTTTTGAGTATAAGTATTATATTAGATGATATTATGCAACATTTTTCAGCCGCTTATTTCCGCATTCCAAGTTCATCCAAGTGGGTAAGGAACATGAGTACTGTTCAAGTCCTTAATGGGAAAAAGATTGGTGCCCTCACTTTCACAATAAAATATATCTTTCCGCCAAGTCGAAGATGTAGTGGACTACGGATCTGCCCTGTACTTATAAGAACGAATACACCCTCAAGTGCTTATGCGCGAGGGCACCAAATACTATTCTTGTGACTACTTTAATAATTTGATAAGTTATATTGAGGATATATAATTGAAAATAATCTATCTATCTTTAGTCACATGTTTATTTTGATAATTTTTCATTTACGTGACTTTGACAATGATGGAGATAAGAATAAATTTTAAGATAAATTGATGCAGATTTCCATAGAGAAAGTATCATTAATATTATATGTATGGACTCCTATGTACTTTGGATAGTGGAGAAATATTGAAATGATATCCACTCTCTCCAATTATATCCACTTTAGTAGAGTGTATAATTTTTATCTCTATTTAGGAGCATGGATAGTGTTATCCCTATTTAACACATATTTATCCTTACTACATCTATTTATCCTCTATATATATATATATATATATAATTATCTTAGTTATTAATTTTTTTTACTGTGAAATGTGATAAATGAGAGATAACTCACTTTATTCTATTATCATCATGTTATTAAAGTAGAGACTTAACCTATCTGGATAGAAAAGTGGTTTGGTAACACTATTTTGTAATATATATATATATATATTTGACATCACTCATATGATATAAATTTTAAACTATTAAAATATTAAATAAATATATCAAATATATGTGTTACTGTATTATTTTCCATTTGGATATGTGTGCGGGTAGGTCTCCAAGGAGAATAAACTAATTGGGCCTTTTAGAAGGACGTCAGGTGGTGGCGACTGGCGCCCCCCCCCCCCTTCCAGCCCAGTGGGTGCTGTGGTTGATGATTGAAGTGGCCGGGGTAGCCCAATTTCTCTCCGAACGAGATTCGTACATGGATTTGTCAGCCCAATTATTGCATCGAGACACCGCTTTACATGCCACTCCCGGCTTAAAATAACCGTATCGGGCCGGTTGGATTGCGGGATCGCGAGAACGATTCCCGTCCACCCAGTGGCACTGGCCGGGCTTCTCGGTCCGGGAATCGAGGGGGAAGGGTAGCGCCCTTCTCGGAGGGCGCCACTCTTTTTTTTATATGTTTTCCACGGCTACTAGGCAGGGAATATTTCCAGACGTTTTTAAAACGAAAATAGTTTAAAATATAGCACAGCAATAACTATATGTTATAGGAAAAATTAATTAAAAGTTAATGACTGTAATTATAATATAATTTAATTATAATTAGAGATAACACTTATTGTAATAAATTACAACTCTATTAAAGATTAGAAAATAAATTAAATATATGTTAGAAACTCTAATTAATTTTTCCTATTATATATATATATATATATAAACATATCTAATGCGGTCCCTAATTTAGTATCGATTGGTGACGTGGCATACTTTAATTGGAAACAGTTTCATTTCTTAAAGGTCAATTTACTGTTCCCACTCACTACAAGAAAAAGCGGGATTACCGACGGAAATTTCGACGGATATTGTCCGTCGGTAATTCCGTCGGATATTCCGACGGCAATATTTCAGTCGGAATATCCGTCGGTCGTTCCGAGGGAAATATTTCCGTCGGAAATTTCAGTCGGTAATGAAAACATACCGACGGATATTCCGACAGACGTATTTCCGTCGAAATATCCGTCGGTAAATCTACTATACCTTGTCCCGCGAAACCCCCCTCTTTCCCTCTCCCGCTCTCTTTCCCTCTCTCTCTCTCTCTCTCGCTTTCTCTCTCTCTCTCTCTCTCTCTCTCTCTCTCTCTCTCTCTCTCTCTCTCTCTCTCTCTCTCTCTCTCTCTCTCTCTCTCTCTCTCTCTCTCTCTCTCTCTCTCTCTCTCTCTCGCGTCGCCGCGACCCTCGCCGCTCGCCGCCTGCCGCGCGCCGCCGGCCCTCGCCCCCGACCGGCCCCGCCGCCGCCGCCGTGCTCTGCCACCGGAGTCCCTCCCCGCCGATATGTACACACCCTCGCGCCCCTCTCCCCCTCCCTTCCCCACCCCCGCCACCGGCGACCCCCCACCTCCCCATCGGCGTCCCAGCCCCCCTCCCCTGCCGCCCCCCTCCCCCTCCCTTCTCCAACCGGCCAGCCCCCCTTCCCCACCCCTGCGACCCCCCATTCCCCCTTCCCCACCCCTGCGACCCCCCCTCCCCTCCCCTCCCCCTCCAGTCCCAGTCCCCCCCACCTGCCACTACCCCTCTCCCTTCTGCGCCCCCACCGCCACCGCCCTCCCCCCTTCCTGTGCAAGCCCCCCCACTCCGCCACTACCCCCCCCTCCTGCGCCCCCTACCGCCACCGCCCTCCCCCCCTTCCTGTGCAACCCCCACCCACCCCGCCACTACCGCTCCCCCTCTACCCCCCCCACAGCCACCACCCTCCCTCCCTTCCTGTGCAACCCCCCCCACCCTGCCACTACCCCTCTCCCTTCTGCGCCCCCACCGCCACCGCCCTCCCCCCCTTCTCTGTGCAACCCCCCACCCGGTGATCCCCTCCACCTCTCCACAGTGCCTCCTCCCCTTCCGGTGACCCCCTCCCCCTCCACTGCTCCCTCTCTAGCTTGGCTACCCCCTCCCCCTCCCTTGCTCCCCCTCCTGGCCTGGCGACCGCCTCCCCCTCCACTGCTCCTCCTCTTGACCCGGCGATATCCACTACTACCTCTCCACAGTGCCCCACTCCCCCTCCAAATTTTGGTGCACTATTGTAATGTCAAATATTTCACATTATGTTTATAATCATATTTGTGTGATTTTTACATTATTATATAAATTGTAATATTATATATATATATATTTATATTATGAATTCTTTGTAAATTCTTTTAATTGTTTGTAGCAAGAGTCTTCTTCCATATAATGTGCTATGTAATCAGTTTTATCTAGTGAATAGAGTTTGCTCCTTTTACGCTACTATTAAAAAAACATGAAATTGCTAAAAAAGTATGAATAACCTGCTATTGTTAAAGTGCTATAGAATCCATGGTTTTGTTCAACCTCAAATGTTAGCAATTCTCCCCCATATGAAGTTACTAAAAAATGAAGAACCCACCTACCCATTTGAACACAAGTTTCCTTTAACGGATGTAATGTAGGTCAACATTCACATTTAAATTTTGCATGTACATGGACCATAAACCATGTTGAAAATATTAAAGTTCATGTAAACATTTCCCTAGTAGACCCCTGACACTCAATTTCCATGAATTGAAGGGGATGCATGTACACTAAAAACTAATCATGAACACAAGTATAAACATAAGGACAAGCAACCAACATCCATTATTTGCATTGGAGTTGAAGAGTTCAAGGCATCCGAAGATGAACATTGTCCATAGGAGAAATGCCCTCATCCCCTCCCCCTCCTAAGCCAGACCCTTCATGTAGATCACTTACATTGTAGCAACCTGGTATTTTAATAAATAAATAAATTAAAAAATTAATTAATTAAAAACTCATTAAACAAAAAGAAGTAATGGGCTTTGCTAAATGGATCATGTAAAAGTTATTGGGTCAAAAGAGGTAATTTTAAAGTGAATAAAAGAAAAATACCCTAAATTCGTATCTTTAATGTTTCCTAAAATGAAAAGAGCTATTAAATCATTAAAATAGTTAATATGAGTTGGAATTGGACTCCTAACCCTACCCAAATTGGCTAGGTACGAATTTGCAACCCAACCTAACCCAATTAGGAGGTGGAAAGCTTGGAAGGTTGGAAGAAATAGGGAAACTCAGAATTTAATAGGAATTAAAGTTGTAGTAGGAATTGGAAACACTAGAGGCTTACATACACCCTAACCTCTTCATGGCCGACCCTAATGCGTTGCTGAGGCTTGCTGGATGTGGAGGAGAGGCTAAAGGAAGGGAGAATTTGTCACGTCCTAATAAAAGGCTATTTATCGGGAGTGACAGAAAAACAGGCACAACAGGTAATATTTACTTATCCATCATATCGTCATAACGCGGAAGTTTAATTACATAGATACTCCTCATAACAACTAAGTGAGGAGTAGATCAAAATAAACTTAATTTACACATCCCAATTTAGGAAAAAAAAATAGTACAAACTTTCCTTCTAGATATTAGTTTCTTTATGTTTAATTGTTCACTTTCAGTTAATGATTAGTATTACACATCTTATTTTAATGTATTTCTTAGTATTGCACATGTTTATATGTAATTCATGTACATGTATGTATGAATTGGTTTATTATTGCACTTGTTCACATGTATGATTTTGTTATCATATTCCTTTCATATTTATTTGGGTTTTAAATTTGATCTATGCATGTATAGTAATTTTTCACTGCACACACATCACGAGAGCGTGTTAAGCCCGTGTCAATGAACATTCCCGTTCAAGACTTTGAGATTGATGTGCACGAGTCTTATTTTCAATAATGAGAACGTGTATATCTAACTCAAAGTCTTGAATTGTCCCGTTTTGGACAGTCTGTGAATGTTTGATCGGAGTTAGGTGGTCATTTATTATGTGATTGTATTATTTGTTGAAAATTTCGGGTGCGTCTACTCACTCCTCTCTGATATACCTTTATTGATAGAATATTTTCTTAACCACTTATTAGTAAGTGTTTAAGAAAATATCTAAATCAATAAAATTTTGGTATATCGGAGAGGTGTGAGGAGATGCTGCCGAAATTTTCAGCAAATAATACAAACACATAGTAAATGGTCATCTGAGTGCGATCAAATATTCACAGATGGGTAAAAAGTGATAATATAATAATATATCCTACCTATTCATTTGACTTACTCGAACGATGTGAGGGTCTGTTGGATTTTAACTTGTGACATGACATTTAATCTGTGTAGGAAAAATGTCTTATGAGAATCGGTCATGGATGTACCGTGGAATGGTGAATGGAGTTGTCACCGAGGAGTTTAAGACGGAGGAGTGACAGTTTTATTCAGTTTGCATTGAGTATTCCTCAGTAGCAGTCGATCCGATGGGTAACATTCGATGTCCTTGTTCGGCTTGTAAGAACAGAAAGTGGATATCGACATGGGATGTGCAGCATCATCTGTATACGAGAGGATTTGTTGGCCATTATGAGTTATGGTCGTGTCATGGTGAGTTGAATATTCAGTCGTCTGCACCAGCTAATTACTTTGCCTCCACAAGTACGTACGTAGACATGGTTGTCGATGCTGCTGGTCCGGAGTTCAATATTCATGAAGATCAAACAAATGAAGAAGTGCCGAATGATACAGCTCAGAGATTTTATCAGTTACTTCGAGATGCTGATGAGCCATTATGGGATGGTTGTGAGAAGCATACACGGTTGTCTGCAGTGTCGCAGCTATTGAATTTGAAATCTGAATTTCATATGAGCGAGAGTTGTTTTGACCGACTTCTCTTACTGGTCAAGAGCATGCTTCCTCAATCAGAGAGGTTACCTGCTGACTTTTACCGTGCGAAGAAGATGGTGAATGATTGGGGCTTGGTTTTATGAAAATTGATGCATGTCCGAATCACTGTATGCTGTACTACAAAGAGGATGCAGATAAGACATCATGTTGTATTTGTAAGCATGATAGGTTCAAGCCCAAGAGAGGGGACAAGTCAAAGCAGAAGGATGTTCCGTATAAGTCATTGCGGTACTTTCCTATCACACCAGATTGCAGCGATTGTTCATGTCCTCGAGGACAGCTGGACATATGACATGGCATGCGGAAAGAGTCCGTCGCGACGAAGGTGAAATGAGTCATCCTGCCGATGGTGAAGCTTGGGCTCATTTTAGCCGTACTCATCCTTACTCTCAAGGGATCCACGCAACGTACGGCTTGGTTTATGCACAGATGGTTTCAATCCTTTCGGAGGCTCGGTGGCATCTTACTCATGTTGGCCAGTATTTTAACACCGTATAACCTTCCGCCAGGCATGTGCATGAAGCGTGAGAATCTGTTCCTTTCATTGCTGATTCCGGGTCCAAAAAGTCCAGGAAAGAATATAGACATATATCTCAGACCTTGATTGATGAGATGAAATTGTTATGGTCAGATGGTGTGCAGTCTTATGATGCATCCAGAAAACAGAATTTCAATCTGAAGGCTGCATTAATGTGGACAATAAGTGACTTTCCAGCCTACGGCATGTTATCTGGCTGGAGCACACATGGGAGGTTGGCATGTCCTTATTGCATGGAGGATTCTAAATCATTTGTGTTGAAATCTGGGGGAAAATCTTGTTGGTTCGATTGTCATCGGCGGTTTCTACCCAGTGACCATCCTTTCCGAAAGCAAAAGGATTCTTTTATTAAAAATACAACTGTGATGGAGGAGGTAGATATGGAACGGGTGTCTGGTGGAAATATGGCGAGGGGGTCCAGAACTTACCGACTGTAACACAACTGGCTGGTAGTACCCGACAAATCCCTGGCTTTGGGAAGGATCACAATTGGGTGAAGCAAAGCATTTTTTGGGAATTGCCTTATTGGTCAACACTTTTGATACGTCATAACCTAGACGTCATGCATATAGAGAAGAATGTTTTTGATAATGTGTTCAACACAGTTATGGACGTCAAAGGTAAAACGAAGGATAACGTCAAGGCACGGGTCGATTTGAAAGTACTTTGCAAACGTCCAGAACTAGAGCTACAGCATGTTCAAGGAAAAGTGGTGCAACCTAAAGCTGCATATGTGCTTGGGGCCAGACAGATTAAGGAAGTGTTGCAATGGTTAAAGCAATTGAGATTTCCGGATGGATATGTCTCGAATATTGCGCGTTGTGTAAATGTCAACGAGGGAAAAATATACGGAATGAAGAGTCATGACTGCCATGTTTTCATGCAAAGACTGATGCCTCTTGCTTTTCGTGAGTTGTTGCCGAAACAAATATGGGGAGCAATGACTGAGCTGAGTCAATTCTTCAGGATTTTATCTGCATCAGAACTCAAAATTCATGACTTGCAAAATATAGAGCAAAATATAATTCAGACAGTCTGCAAATTAGAGAAGATATTTCCTCCAGCATTCTTTGATTCAATGGAGCACCTGATCATCCATTTACCATATGAGGCAAGGGTCGGAGGACCAGTACAATTTCGATGGATGTATCCGTTTGAGAGGTATTTTCTACATCTCAATTTATTGCCATTACGACGATCTTTTATATTACTTATGTATGCATTTGAATTATTGTCGTAGGTGCATGCACGATCTTAAGATGAAAGTCCGTAACAAAGCACAAGTTGAGGGCTCCATTACTCAGGCGTACCTCATTGAGGAGATATCGAACTTCTGTTCGATGTACTTTGACACGGAAATACGAACCCGACGCACTCAACCTCCCGTAATGATGATGGTGGAGATTCCGAGGTGTCAGACCGACTCTCTGTATTCAAGTGTGCCGGACGGGCGTTCGGATCTTCATCTACTCGCGCACTCCAAGACAGAGAGTTGGTAGCTGCGGAGATCTACGTGTTCATGAATTGCGAAGAACTAGACCCTTACATTCAGTAAGCTCTCCACGCTTATTCGTCAGTTGTTGCCGAAACAAATATGGGGAGCAATGACTGAGCTGAGTCCATTCTTCAGGATTTATTTGCATCAGAACTCAAAATTCATGACTTGCAAAATATAGAGCAAAATATAATTCAGACAGTCTGCAAATAGAGAAGATATTTCCTCCGCATTCATTTGATTCAATGGAGCACCTGATCATCCATTTACCATATGATGCAGGGTCGAGGACCAGTACAATTTCGATGGATGTATCCGTTTGAGAGGTATATTTCTACATCTCATTTATTGCCATTACGACGATCTTTTATATTACTTATGTATGCATTTGAATTATTGTCCATAGGTCATGCACGATCTAAGATGAAAGTCCGTAACAAAGCACAAGTTGAGGGGCTCCATTACTCAGGCGTACCTCATTGAGGAGATATCGAACTTCTGTTCGATGTACTTTGCACGGAAATACGAACCCGACCACTCACCTCCCCGTAATGATGATGGTGGAGATTCCGAGTGTGTCAGAACCGACTCTCTGTATTCAAGTGTTCGGACGGCGTTTCGGATCTTCATCTACTCGCGCACTCCAAGAGAGAGTTGGTAGCTGCTGAGATCTACGTGTTCATGATTGCGAAGAACTAGACCCTTACATTCAGTAAGCTCTCCACGCTTTTCGTCATCATTTGCGTGCATTACTGCAGAACCTAACGGTTGTGTGACATTTACATTGCAGAGAGTTTGAGTCGGTCATATTGCGACAGAATCCACGTCTAACTGACGTGCAGGTTGAAAGGAACGGGAGAAGTCTTTTCCTACTTGGTTAGATCTCGAGTATGTGTCTAATTATTTTGAAACATAAGTGTTATTTTTATGCAGACTGAGTTGAAGTCATTTATTCAATGTTTGTCTATTTATCTCATAATAGGTTGAACAAGGCTTCATTCCCGATTCTAGAGTACAACAGATTAGTTTTGGCCCCTCGAAGATTGTACGTGTCTATCCAGCTACATTGTGAATGGATACAGATTTCACACGAGATTATGGACGGAATAAGTCTACGATGACAGCGGCGTATGTGTGAAGGGAAGTGCCTATATGAAAATGAAATTGACTATTATGGCATTCTCGAAGAAGTCATTGAACTGCAATTTTTGGGACAAGACAACAATGTATTTCTGTTCAAGTGTCATTGGTTTGACCCGACATCTATTCGTCATGACACAACATATGGATAATCGATGTGAGCATAAGTCCAAATTGAGTACATATGAGCCATTCATCCTGGCGGCACAAGCCCAACAATTTATTATTCAAATTATACATCCCTCAAATTAAGAGATTGGTGGGCTGCATGTAGAGTGAAATCAAGACTATTCCCTGAGTATGAGCTTCTCCCGACTGATGATGAGCTCGAAGGTGTTAATGACAACTTTTTCCAATCAGATCGGAGTGACGCACGAGAGTTGGCAGCTTCTACGCAGTACAATGTTCATGATAAATGAAACTTTCCTTACATAAGGATAACGACAAGAAGAAGAGTTGACCCAAATGTCGCTGAGCGGGTGGAGTCTGATGTGGAGGAGACTCCCAAGATGAGGATGAATTCCAGGATGATGATGAAGATGATGCTGAATTAAACATGTCTTCAGCATCTGATGATGATATAGAAATATACTGCAATATTTTGTAAAAATGGTGTTGTTGTTCATTACATGTCTCATAAATTGCTACTTCAAATTGAGGCTGATGACTTGCTATATCTTTATTTGTATCAATAGAGATATGGTACGTGGAGGACGCAGTCGGAGGGTTGCCACGTCCGTTGGCAGAGGGACTGCCTCCGCGTCCACGTCTGCCTCCAGGTCCCGCGACAGGTATATGCATATGTACACAAAAACCATATGGGTTATATTGTTTATATTGATTTCACGAGAACTAACGTACATACAATTTTACAGGGACTGCCTCCCCTCCACACCCGTCGTCCCAGCGACATGTAATTTTTCTTATTGTTGTTTATTTTAAAATTCATAATTTCTAATGTGTATGAAATTTTGCAGGAATGCCTCCCCGTCCACCCGCCCGTCGTCCCAGCGACAGTAATTTTCTACTTGTTGTTTATTTGAAATTCATATTTCTATGTGTATGAAATTTTGCAGGGACTGCCTCCCCGTCCACGCCCGTCGTCCCAGTGACAGTAATTTCTACATTGTTGTTTAATTTGAAATTCATAATTTCTAATGTGTATGAAATTTTGCAGGGACTGCCTCCCCGTCCACGCCCTCGTCCCAGCGACAGGTAAATTTCTTATTGTTTGTTTATTTGAAATTCATAATTTCTAATGTGTATGAAATTTTGCAGGGAATTGCCTCCCCGTCCACGCCCTGCGTCCCAGCGACATAATTTTCTACATTGTTGTTTATTTGAAATTCATAATTTCTAATGTGTATGAAATTTTGCAGGGATGCCTCCCCGTCCACGCTACCTTCGTCTTTTCCTCACCACAGGTAACCATATGTTTCAATAGATTAGTATGTTTGTCTCTTGCAATTTATACAATAAAAGTGTACTAAATTGTTTTCAACAGAGGTGGAGAGCCAGCATCCAGCAGCTGAGGAGGGCCTCAGCTACCAGGACGACAACCATGCTGGATCTCAGGGTAAAGTTCATCATCTCAGTGTTACTGTATTTGTTATTTAGGATATACATTTCATGTAGAAATTAATGTGGAATTGCAGGGGAAGATAGATCCCAGTCCTGCTTCCCGCTATATTACGACGTGATCCACGCACATATTCCAGGACCAGTGGATGCATGGAGAGACTTCCCAGTGCCAGTCCGGATTTATTATTTGACATGTTTACGGTATTTTTATTTTTTAGAAGAGTTGAAGTCATTTATTCATTATTATTAATTAGGTAGTTTATTGCAGACGTTGATTAATTTTATTTCTTTACAGCGGAGGTTCGCGTTCACGAGACCCGAGGATCTCCCTCGGGCTCGAGCCGTCTGGGAGATTACGGCCCAGACTAATTTAAGAAAGTCGATGTGGAGGCACGGGACAGGCAATCAAGACCACAGGGAACCGGGATCCTATGGCTTGGTGGATTACGGCCCTGTTTGGCTGCGGACGGACTATTGGGAGTCCCTTTGCGCGCGTTGGGCTGCTGGACCATGGCAGCAGCGGTCACAGGCGCAATACGCAACAGAGCAACTCAACCGAGAAGAATGTGCATACTAGTGATCCGTATCTTATGCGACCCACAGTCAAAAATGTAAGTATTTTATTGTTCGATTCATATATACATATGGATTATTATTGTGAACTAACTAATTTTTGTTGAATTCTAAGCATCACGACCTGGAGCGTGCCCCTGCTTTCCGCGAGTTATTTGACCGGACTCATAAGCGAAAGGGGACGGATGACTATGTTACCGAGAGTGCCCGCACGATTGCTGTAGTCAAGCTTTAATTATGAATTCAATTATGATATTAAAGTAATTTGTTTTCAATAATTATTTTAAATTATTACAGGAGACGTACGACAGACGATGGCGGAGCGCTACACGAGGGGCACTCCCCAGCCAGATTTGGATGCGGACGCTTGGGTCGAGGCAGCGGGAGTGCCGAGGAAGGGTCAGTGTACGGCTTTGGGGACACCTGGATACTCATCGAGTGTTGTCCTCATATGCCAGTTCGATCGCTTCCTCCTCCGGCACAGCGAGTTCATCTTCTGCGCCGCCCGTCTGGTGTAGAGGACATTAGAGGCATCATTCGGGAGGAGCTACGTACAGAGCTACAGACGCAGCGGGAAGAGCTACAGACGCAAGCGGTACAGCTACACAAGGCAGCAGTACAGATAGAGACGCAGCGGCTACAGCTACAGACGCAGTTCAGCGATATGGTTCAGCAGTTCATGTCAATAATGCAGGGAGTACGCCCCCCACAGCCAGCAGCTCAAGTCAGTATTATTATTAATTTCATATACTTAGGATTGGGCCGGGCGTCCAACCACCAGGTGGGTTAAAGTACGTGTAAACCTGACGGAATCCAAAGTATATATAAAGCGTCAAAACACACAACCCGGGGGTCCAAAATCCCAAATAGGGATCGGATCGACGTGCCGTTTTCTCCGACACGACCGGGTGGTTAAAGTGACGTGTAGAAACTGACGGAATCCAATTTGGATCCCCGTATTGGGTTGGGCATTCAAAGGACGGATCTAAAAACACGCCAAGCATATATAAATGGTCAAAACACGCAACCCGGGGGTCCAAAATCCCAAATAGGGATCGGATCGGCGTGCCGTTTTCTCCGACACGACCGGGTGGGTTAAAGTGCGTGTAAAACTGACGGAATCCAATTTGGATCCCCGGATTGGGTTGGGCATTCAAGGACGGATCTAAAAACACCCAAGTATATATAATTGGTCAAACCACGCAACCCGGGGGTCCAAAATCCCAAATAGGGATCGGATCGACGTGCCGTTTTCTCCACAACACACCGGGTGGGTTAAAGTGACGTGTAGAAACTGACAGAATCCAATTTGGATCCCCGGATTGGGTTGGGCATTCAAAGGACGGATCTAAAAACACGGCCATGCATATATAAATGGTCAAAACACGCAACCCGGGGTCCAAAATCCCAAATAGGGATCGGATCGGCGTGCCGTTTTCTCCGACACGACCGGGTGGGTTAAAGTGACGTGTAGAAACTGACGGAATCCAATTTGGATCTCCGGATTGGGTTGGGCATTCAAATGACGGATCTAAAAACACGGCCAAGCAATATAAATGTCAAAACACGCAACCCGGGGTTCCAAAATCCCAAATAGGGATTGGATCGACGTGCCGTTTTCCTCCGACACGACCGGGTGGTTAAAGTGACGTGTGGGAACTGACGGAATCCAATTTGGATCTCCGGATTGGGTTGGGCATTCAAAGGACCGATCTAAAAACACGGCCAAGCATATATAAATGGTCAAAACACGCAACCCGGGGTCCAAAATCCCAAATAGGGATCGGATCGGCGTGCCGTTTTCTCCGACACACACCGGGTGGGTTAAAGTAACGTGTAGAACTGACGGAATCCAATTTGGATCCCCGGATTGGGTTGGGCATTCAAAGACGGATCTAAAAACACGGCCAAGATATATAATGGTCAAAACACGCAACCCGGGGGTCCAAAATCCCAAATAGGGATCGGATCGACGTGCCGTTTTCTCCGACACGACCGGGGGGGTTAAAGTGACGTATGGGAACTGACGGAATCCAATTGGATCCCCGGATTGGGTTGGGCATTCAAAGGACGGATCTAAAACACCCAAGTATATATAAAGCGTCAAAACACACACACCGGGGGTCCAAAATCCCAAATAGGGATCGGATCGACGTGCCGTTTTCTCCGACACGACCGGGTGGGTTAAAGTGACGTGTAGAAACTGACGGAATCCAATTTGGATCCCCGATTGGTTGGGCATTCAAAGACGGATCTAAAACACGGCCAAGCATATATAAATGTTCAAAAAACGCAACCCGGGTGTCCAAAATCCCAAATAGGGATCGGATCGACGTGCCGTTTTCTCCGACAAGACCGGTGGGTTAAAGTGACGTGTAGAAACTGACGGAATCCAATTTGGATCCCCGGATTGGGTTGGGCATTCAAAGGACGGATCTAAAAACACCCAAGTATATATAAAGCGTCAAAACACACAACCCGGGGTCCAAAATCCCAAATAGGGATCGGATCGACGTGCCGTTTTCTCCGACACGACCGGGTGGGTTAAAGTGACGTGGGAACTGACGGAATCCAATTTGGATCCCCGGATTGGGTTGGGCATTCAAAGGACGGATCTAAAAACACCCAAGTATATATAAAGCGTCAAAACACACAACCCGGGGGTCCAAATCCCAAATAGGATCGGATCGACATGCCGTTTTCTCTCGACACGACCGGGTGGGTTAAAGTGACGTGTAGAAACTGACGGAATCCAATTTGGATCCCGGATTGGGTTGGGCATTCAAAGGACGGATCTAAAAACACGGCCAAGCATATATAATGGTCAAAACACGCAACCGGGGTCCAAAATCCCAAATAGGGATCGGATCGACGTGCCGTTTTCTCTCCGACACAACCGGTGGGTTAAAGTGACTGTGGGAACTGACGGAATCCAATTTGGATCCCCGGATTGGGTTGGGCATTCAAAGGACGGATCTAAAAACCCCAAGTATATATAAGCGTCAAAACACACAACCCGGGGTCCAAAATCCCAAATAGGGATCGGATCGACGTGCCGTTTTCTCCGACACGACCGGGTGGGTTAAAGTGACGTGTAGAAACTGACGGAATCCAATTTGGATCCCCGGATTGGGTTGGGCATTCGAAGGACGATCTAAAAACACGGCCAAGCATATATAAATGGTCAAAACACGCAACCCGGGGTCCAAAATCCCAAATAGGGATCGGATCGACGTGCCGTTTTCTCTGACACGACCGGGTGGGTTAAAGTGACGTGTGGGAACTGACGAATCCAATTTGGATCCCCGGATTGGGTTGGGCATTCAAATGACGGATCTAAAAACCACACAGTATATATAAGCGTCAAACACACAACCCGGGAGTCCAAAATCCCAAATAGGGATCGGATCGACGTGCCGTTTTCTCTCGACACGACCGGGTGGTTTAAAGTGACGTGTGGAGACTGACGGAATCCAATTTGGATTCCCGGATTGGGTTGGGCATTCAAAGGACGGATCTAAAAACACCCAAGCATATATAAAGCGTCAAAAACACAACCCGGGGTCCAAAATCCCAAATAGGGATCGGATCGACGTGCCGTTTTCCTCCGACACGACCGGGTGGGTTAAAGTGACGTGTAGAAACTGACGGAATCCAATTTGGATCCCCGGATTGGGTTGGGCATTCAAAGGACGGATCTAAAAACACCCAAACATATATAAAGGTCAAAACACACAACCCGGGGGTCCAAAATCCCAAATAGGGATCGGATCGACGTGCCGTTTTCCTCCGACACGACCGGTGGTGGTTAAAGTGACGTGTGGGAACTGACGGAATCCAATTTGGATCCCGGATTGGGTTGGGCATTCAAAGGACGGATCTAAAACACCCAAGTATATATAAAGCGTCAAAACACACAACCCGGGGTCCAAAATCCCAAATTGGATCGGATCGACGTGCCGTTTTCTCCGACACGACCGGGTGGGTTAAAGTGACGTGTGGGAACTGACGGAATCCAATTTGGATCCCCGGATTGGGTTGGCATTCAAAGGACGGATCTAAAACACCCAAGTATATAAAGGCGTCAAAACACACAACCCGGGGTCCAAAATCCCAAATAGGGATCGGATCGACGTGCCGTTTTCTCCGACACGACCGGGTGTTTAAAGTGACGTGTAGAAACTGACGGAATCCAATTTGGATCCCCGGATTGGGTTGGGCATTCAAAGGACCTATCTAAAAACACGGCAAGCATATATAAATGGTCAAACACGCAACCCGGGGTCCAAAATCCCAAATAGGAACGGATCGACGTGCCGTTTTCTCCGACACGACCGGGTGGGTTAAAGTGACGTGTGGGAACTGACGGAATCCAATTTGGATCCCCGATTGGGTTGGGCATTCAAAGACGGATCTAAAAACACCCAAGTATATATAAAGCGTCAAAACACACAACCCGGGGTCCAAAATCCCAATAGGGATCGGATCGACGTGCCGTTTTCTCCTCCGACACGACCGGGTGGGTTAAAGTGACGTGTAGAAACTGACGGAATCCAATTTGGATCCCCGGATTGGGTTGGCATTCAAAGGACCGATCTAAAAACATGGCCAACATATATAAATGGTCAAAACACGCAACCCGGGGTCCAAAATCCCAAATAGGGATCGGATCGGCGTGCCGTTTTCTCCGACACGACCGGGTGGGTTAAAGTAACTGTAGAAACTGACGGAATCCAATTTGGATCCCCGGATTGGGTTGGGCATTCAAAGGACGGATCTAAAAACACGGCCAAGCATATATAAATGGTCAAACACGCAACCCGGGGGTCCAAATCCCAAAGGGATCGGATCGACGTGCCGTTTTCTCCGACACGACCGGGTGGGTTAAAGTGACGTGTTGGAACTGACGGAATCCAATTTGGATCCTCGGATTGGGTTGGGCATTTAAAGGACGGATCTAAAAACACCCAAGTATAATATAGCGTCAAAACACACACCCGGGGGTCCAAAATCCCAAATAGAGATCGGATCGACGTGCCGTTTTCTCCGACACGACCGGTGGGTTAAAGTGACGTGTGGAACTGACGGAATCCAATTTGGATCCCCGGATTGGGTTGGGCATTCAAAGGACGGATCTAAAAACACCCAAGTATATATAAAGCGTCAAAACACAAACCCCGGGGTCCAAAATCCAAATAGGATCGGATCGACGTGCCGTTTTCTCCGACACGACCGGGTGGGTTAAAGTGACGTGTAGAAACTGACGGAATCCAATTTGGATCCCCGATTGGGTTGGGCATTCAAAGGACCGATCTAAAACACGGCCAAGCATATATAAATGGTCAAAACACGTAACCCGGGGGTCCAAAATCCCAATAGGGATCGGATTGACGTGCCGTTTTCCTCCGACACGACCGGGTGGGTTAATGTGACATGTGGAACTGACGGAATCAATTTGGATCCCCGGATTGGGTTGGGGGCATTGAAAGGACGGATCTAAAAACCCCAAGTATATATAAAGCGTCAAAACACACAACCCGGTGTCCAAAATCCCAAATAGGGATCAGATCGACGTGCCGTTTTCTCCGACACGACCAGGTGGGTTAAAGTGACGTGTAGAACTGACGGAATCCAATTTGGATCCTCGGATTGGGTTGGGCATTCAAAGACGGATCTAAAAACACCCAAGAAATGATGGATCTAAAAATATTATTGTATTAAGTTTGAGAAATAATCACATGTTTTAAATTTCATTTTTGAAAATACTGTATTTCTTTTATTTATTATTAATGTTTCTCATTTTAATTTGTTTTAATATAGGATCCAGCTCCAGACGATGACGAGGCAGGGACAGCAGACGATCCAGCAGATCTATGTTGATTTTTGTATTCATTATGCTATATGATTTATATTTATTGTACTTATGATTTTATGTTGATTGTTAGTATTTGTTAAATTTATGAATATTATACCAGGTTTGACATGTTGCAATATTTTTTATTTGTTTATTTAAAAAAAAATATGTGTATTTTCCGACGGATTTTCCGACGCTACGTTTCCGTCGGAAAGTAAATTACCGACGGAAAAATACCGTCGGTAATGCCGTCGGAGAATACTGACGGATTGGCCGACGGATAATCATCCGTCGGAACTTATAAGTTACCGACGGAAAAATACCGTCGGCACATCCGTCGGCAAATACTGACGGATTGGCCGAGGATACTATCCGTCCGAAAATATACATTACCGACGGTTAAGACCGTCGTTACGTCGGTCGGCAAATACTGACGCCTTTACCGAGGACGAAATCTGTCGGAGGTTTCGACCGAATTCCGACGGAATTTTCATCCGTCGGAAAGTTCTGACCAATTATTTCCGACGAAAGTTTCCGACGAGTGTTGGACGGAAAGCGTCGAAGGCGCCTTTTCCGACGGAATACCGACGGATTTCCGATGGATTCAGTCTGTCGGTAATCCCGTTTTTCTTGTAGTGACTCCCTCCGAGTACTAATTTGGTGCTGGCTTGGTCACCCCAGTTCATTTTTACTCTTAATTTTTGTGGCCACGAACATAATGTAAAATTTTGATGGTTTACTTACTTTAGTTTAATTATTGATGATTTTAATTAGGGGTGGCAATGGGCCGAGCTTGGATTGGGTTGGGTTGGCCCGGGTCTAACCCAGTCTCTGACATACTGGTCCGGGTCTGACCCAACCCGGGGTGAGACCTGATTTTAAAAATTCGGCTCAGCCCGAGATGATTATGTGAGGCTCGGTCCGTCTTGGTTTTACTTTTAAAAGATATTCTTATTTTTTTAATTTATTTTACAATACAATTGATGTTGATGAATCAAAACAACATAAAATAAACATTAGACTATTTAGATAAACTTATTTCTAGTTGTTGTAAATATGAAATAAATATTAAGTTATTAAATATAGCTCTACACACAATTTTCAATCTAAAATTTTAGAATATTAAAATTATTGTTGTGTCAAATATTTTTTTTTAAATATCGGACCACCGGACCGCCTGAGCCGGCCGAGCCAAGTCTGAGTTGGCCCAATCTTACTCCAGGTCGGGTCGGGCCGGACTCAAAATTTAAATGAGATTAAATATTCGACCCAAAATTATATAAAATCGTTGGGCCACTGGACCTTTAGACTAGCGCAACCCAATTGACACCCCTAATTTACTCTAACTCTTATTCTTTTATTGTGTTTTCTATGATAGATTTAATCATATCATCAACGACAATTTTATCCAAGTTTTATGTATCTACATATTAAACTCTCTCCTCTAAAGCAAGTATGTCGTATGCGGATCACTAAAGCTTAAGAGAGTGCAAGAGTTATGAGGACTTTTGCCTAGATTATTCTCCATCCCTTCTAAAAAATATATTCTCTGAGTTAAGGGTGATGATTGATCTTATGAACGTACTTTAATAAACTGATGTAAGATTATTCAAAGTCTTCATCTTTGTTCTTCGATATATCATAATCTTCCAATACCTCATTTCATGACCAAAACAGCAGAAGGAGATTGTGCGAGTAAGTTCGTCATTAGTTGAACTTAGGAGTGGCTGATCAGTTAGTAACATGTACAACAATGATTAGGAGATTTCAGTCATTAGTGTCAGCTTTAAAAGGAAATTTCAATGAAGACTGTAAATAGGTTGATGTAATTATTAATTAGTTTCCAACCTAAAAAGGAAAGAAAGTCACTACAGGAGAATGAAGATTTGTCAGCGGTTGAAAGCCGCTGACAAATCTTCAGAGACCGCTGATATAATATTATGTCAGCGGTTAAGGAAGCGCTGTCACAACCGTTGCCAAGAAACCCGTGGACAGATCTTATGTCCGCAGTTTACTGAAACCGCTGACATATATAGGATTTGTCCGCGACTTTTATAGCCGCGGACAAGAAGTATTATTGTCAGCGGTCACAACAGCCGCGGCCGTAGACTATACAGCAACGGCTATGAGCCACGTCCATATACTGTACAGCAACGGCTATAAGCCGCGGCCATAGACTGTACACACAACAGTTGTAAGCTGCGGCCATTAGTATATTATGGCCGCGGGTACTAGCCACGGACATATGTACCTTTACAGCAGCTGATCTAAGCATCGCGACCATATTTTTAACTTTTGTCAGCATCTGGTAGCCGCTAACATATGTTCCTTTGGCAGCGGCTTTCCAGCCGCTGACACGTTGTCAGAAAGAAAAAAAAACTTTTTTATTTATTACCACACTCTATTCGTACATGAGTCACCTGGATCATTCAATCACATATATTATTGAGCCACCACTCAAACTTGCTGAATCATTCAATCACACACATTATTGAGCCACCACCCAGGCTCACTGGATCATTCAATTAGACGCATATGAGCCACCACCTAGGCTCGCTGGATCATCAATCACACACACATAGAATTATGCATAAATATTATTATACAAATATATAAAAAGTAGAAAATGTGAGTGTAATAAAAATAAGAGAAATCAAGAGACATGATCATCATGATCAAAATAATCAACTACCGCCTCATCTGTCTCGCTATCGCTCTCGCTCTAAACTACAGAGGTACATGCATGGTACGTACCTGTGGCGCCTGTATCTGGGAGAGGAGTATGCTCATCTCGTCCACCTTCGTAGCTACATTCTCCAATCAAGAAATCTTTTCTTGCATTTGAGTCATCTCCTCTGCCTGTGCTTTCAACTTTTCTTCTTGTGCTTTTAATTGTTCTTGCATTATCCTTTCTCGCTCTAAACTGCCAAACGTTCCTGTAGATTTATACCATGTTCTCAACGTCTCTCCACTACCCGCACAGCGAACACGACCAGGTCGATCTTTTCCCATGACCGAAATGAAGGCGTCCTCAGGAGTCGCTGGGGTCTGGCTCTCGACATCAACATCTGAGGAAGGAGCAATCATCTGAGTCATAGTCTCCTACAATAAAAGGTAGAGAAAAAAATATTAATGATATAACTATTGTAATGAAAACATATTCACATAAAAGAAAAGGAAATAAAGTTACTTAAATATCGTCTCTTGCTCTCCTCATCTACCCAGCGCTCACTGCCGTCTGGTGAGTCTTTACATCGACCCATCTTGAAAAGCTCAAGTCGATGTGGATGACGTCCATACATATTAGACTGTTTAAATTGAGACAAAATAAGAAAGACATGTAAGTAACTAAATGAGGGATAATATTATTCATAAAACATAACTCACAAAATCATTCATCAATTGATAATGACTAGTCTTGCCCTGTCTATATGTCATAGATTGAGTGGCACGGTTCTGCTTATTTCTCTCACCACCCACCCAAAAAGACAAGAATAGAAAGTAATTGTTTCCATATAAACAAAATAATCAAAACAATTATATTCTAAGCATTTTAAATATTAACCCCGTTCATCCCCAGTAGTCCACATCTTGCACATTGTTTACCATTTGAGGAGTCAACACCAGCTGGGACGGAGGCAATCACATCATCTAAAGACTTGCCATTAAAGCTGACATATGAAATACAATTTTTTGTCAATATATAAACAATAAAAAAATAAAGTACATATGAAATGAAATAGTATATTAGCTTACTCTCTTTTTTTGCTTGCTACGCCAACTGCGATGCATGGCGCTCATGTGAGCATCATCTTCCTATCTGTTTTGTCTATTCGCTCCCACTGGTACGTCAACTGCAAACAAAGTCGCTCAATTATAAGAAAATACACATATATACTATTCAATTTAAACATAATTACCTGAAGATCTCTGAATATCAACTCCTTAGTCGCAACAGGAAGCTTCGCAAAATCTTTTTGCCAATCTTACAATACATTTTTGATACAACGCCCATGCGACTCGTAAGTGATCTGCAGTAGGGCCCACACCATATCCTCGGACGAGGGAGACATTCCATTGTTGTCCATCAGGCAGCCTCCTCTTTGTAATTCCCCTAGTCGGCTCTCGACGGCCAGTGCCCCTCCCCTAAGATGGTGCAGACGGTGCAGATAGACCTATTGAAATATAAACATTAAACATCATCAGAGAATATCTATTAAATAATGAATATAAAAATTTCATCAAATTAAAATATGAACCTACTATAGAAGATGTAGATGCCATCGAAGAGCCCTGAGGGTTGGAAGAGGGAGCTATTTGCTGAAGAGTGGGAGGGATAGGAAGATCCTGAGAGGTGGGAGCGGGAGGGAGCACCTGAGATGTGGGAGGGGGAGGGATCGACTGAGAGGTTGGAGGGAGAGGGACCGATAGAGTCTGATGCCTCCGTAGGCGTGAGCCATCACGAGAAGAGCGCTCACTACCAGAAACCATCTGTTAAAAAAAATTGTTAGTAAATATGTAAACATAACAAGTTAAAAATTTCAATATTGAACATCTATGTAAATTTATGTTAAAATGAAATATAAATACTACGTAAATAATCACCTAAATATCAATATAATCGTCCACTCTTACGCTACTTTCTTGACATAGATCCACATCTTGAACTTCTCCTCTTATCGGAACATCAATCATATTGTCCTGAAACGCTTCGTCACTTAGTTCTATATCATTCTCAGGAGACTTATCTTGCAAGTCGTAGTAATCACACAGACGTGCTTTGACAGGAATGATCCATCATTGTGTGGTGTTATCATTGACATAGAACACCTATTCCACTTGACTTTCCAGGGCAAATGGTTCATCTGTATGGAGCCTTTGACGAGTGCTCAGACTGATAGTTCCATATTTATCTATTTAAATCCTCTGTCTTTTCTATAAACATTCCACCAGTCACACTCAAATAAAACAACACGTCTTTGATTATTAAAACATATTTCCAATACATCATTTAGACGTCCATAATATCCATCACATCCGATTCAAGTTCTGCATTGACAATTACTCCAGACAACTGAGTGACCTTTGTTGCATCAATAGATAATGTACGAAACTGAATCCATTGACAATATAGCCCGAGTGTGAACGTGCAAACCTTAAAGGTGTTCGTGCCAGACAGTATATATCAGGAGTACACCGAGGATCATTTGCATCGATACAAATCTTTCACATAACTTTGGAACCACTTCAAGAAATTCCTTTCTGTATGGCTTGAACTCTTAACACATCTCCTGTGTTCAAAAAATATTCATCGATATCTTCAATATGTTTAAGAATGTACAGATGTGCCTTCTCAACTTCTTCTTCAGAAAAATATATGAGTATTACCATTTCTTTCTAAGAAATGTCTTGAAGATTTGAATATTGAACAACCTCCTTCATTATTGTCTTCAGAGGGGTCATCATAGTTTCTTTCCCTTTGGTTAAAGTGAGTGTCAATATCGTCCATATACATTGAACAAAATGAGATTGTTTCCTCCATAAGATAGCCTTCAACAATTGAACCTTCTAGATGTGCCCTATTTAAAACATAGTCTTTCAATTTCTTCAAAAATCTCTCTATAGGATACATCCATCGGTATTGAACTGGTCCGACAATTCTCGCTTCATATGCAAGATGTACAATCAAATGAACTATGACATCAAAAAAAAGACGGTGGAAAAATTTGTTCCAACTTACATAATGTTACTGCAATATCACCTTCCAATGTAAGCAAACGATCAGATTGAAGAACTTTGGACAGAAATCTCTAAAGTATATACTTAACTTTATAATTGGGTTTGTCACATCTTGATTGACAATACCACGAATTGCCAAAGGCAATAATACTTGCATGTATATATGGCAATCATGACTCTTCAGCCCTACCAATTTTCGACTTGCAATATCTACACATTTCATCAAATTGGAGGAATATCCATTTGAAACTTTTATATTACGCAGAAAGTTGCATACAATCGTTGTCTCCAATCTGTTCAATGTATATTCTGCCGCTGGTAACCTGGTCTTATTATGACTGTCTATCTATGGATGGAATTTTGGTCTTATTCCCCACTGTTCCATATCTAACCGTGCATTCAGACTGTCTTTGCTCTTTTCCCCACAAGAAGATTCAAAGTTCCCAACAAATTGTCACTTACATTCTTCTCAATGTGCATTACATCCAGGTTGTGCCGAATGAGTAGATTTGACCAATACGGCAGCTCTCTAAAAAAAATACTTTGTTTCTTCCATCCGTCTAAATTCTTGATATCCTTCTTAAAGTTCTTTCCAAATCTGATATGAGAAGTTGAAGTTGTTGACCTATTAACACTTCTGGTTCAGCCACGCCATCAAATTTGTGTTGATACTCACACCTTCTCCATCTATGACTGATTGGCAAAAATCGTCGGTGCCCTAGATAACAGAATTTTTGACAATTGTGCAGCCATTTTGAATTTGTATCATAATGACAGGATGGACTTGCATGTTTTCCTTTGGTACTCCATCCTGATAAATTGGTATATGCAGGAAAATCATTGATCGTCCACAGAAGGGGAGCTCTCATTTGAAAATTCTGTTTCTTTGAAGCATCATATGTTTCAACACCGTTGTCCCACAAATCTTTCAGTTCTTCTATCAATGGTTGTAAATAGACATCGATATCATTTCTAGGACTTTTAGGACCTGGAATGAGTAATGACATCATCATAAACGTCTGCTTCATGCACATCCATGGCGGCAAATTATAAACTACTAACATCATAGGCCATACACTGTATCTGCTACTCATCATCCCAAATGGATTGAACCCATCAATCGCTAAGCCGAGTCTCACGTCGCGTACCTCTGTAGCAAAATCTGGATATTGATCATCGAAATGTCTCCATGCTTCAGAGTTAGAAGGATGTCGTATAGTTCCATTTTCCGAGAGACTTCGGCCATCTTTGTGCCATGTCATCCACTTGGCTATCTTAGAAGACATGAATATTCATTGCAATCTATCTTTCACTGGAAAATAACGCAATATTTTATATGGCACCTGTTTGCGACGTCTCTTCTTCAGGCTACCTTGTTGCGTATTTTCTTTGTACCTGGGTGCATTACATGCTGGACATCGATCCCTATGTTCATGTTCATTTCGAAACAAGACACAGTCATTCTGATAAGCATATATCTTCTCATGACCTAACCCCAAATCTTTCATAGTCTTCTTCACTTCATACCATGTTCGAGGTAAATTTGCTCCTTCTGGTAATACTTCTCTAAGCAACTCAAGAAACATTCCCATACAAGAAGCTGTCACTTTGTTCATGGTCTTAATGTGCAATAGTTTCAACAGAAATGTCAATTTTAAAATTTTGACACAACCAGGATATAATGGTGTTTCAGCATCTTCTAATAATTGATAAAAATCTCTTGCTTTCTCATTTGGTTCATGTTCCTCTTCTGTCCTCTCTTTTTCAGCCTCTTGTAACTCATATAACATTTCAATTGTCGTATCAATCTAATCTTCTATTTGTGCTTCATTAGCAGACGGACTAACTTGCTGAACAACAACTAATGGTGCCTCTCCATGACATACCCAATTGGTATACCGTGTCCAAAATCCATCTACTTTAAGATGAATTTCAACATCCATCCGAGACAACTTCAATCTGTTAACACAGTTACGACACAGACATTGTATGAACTCATGATTTCATCCATGTCTAAAAGATTGTTTTTGTTCATCAAAAGCAAAATCCAAAAACTCATCTACTCCTTTCTTATATATAGGATCCAAACGATCTCTAAGTTGTATCCAAGTCTTATCGAGTCTCGTCATTTTATGATGCAATAGTTCTGCATTGACAATAACCCATCAGCCTAAGTTGTGTCCAAACGATCTCTAAGTTGTATCGAATAAATATGAATTAACCGACAATTCAAACAAAATTTCGATAGCACCTCCCCTATACTGGGAGCATTTTCACATATACATTTCATACACATACATGTCTGTATATATTCCTGCAAAAAAAGGGGGTGCCTACAAAAAATCGTGCCCATCTATGGATATTTGATTCATCTGTTCTTCTTAATTTATTATATGTGTATTGGAATTGTCTTAAAATTTTGGCAGCATCTCCCCACACTTCTCAAATATACCCCAAATATTTACTAATTTTAACTATGCTCAGAAAGTCACTTGTATGAAATACAAGTGACAAGAAGAGCAGTTAAAATTAGTTGGTATATCGGAGAAGAGCGAAGAGACGCTACCAAAATTTTAAGACAATCACAATACACATATAATAAATTAAGAAGAACAAATGAATCAAATATCCATAAACTGTCCAACTTGGACAATTCAAGACTTTATGCTCGATATATGACATTACTATCAAAAGACAGTAAAAACATATATCCTAACACAAGTCTTGAACAGACAAAAAATTAAAAGAAGCTCCACTCATCTCACTCATTGACATTCATGCTTTCTCCGTTTTCTCATTCATACATCCTATAAAGCAATTAGTGTACATTCACATTCACACATACAATCACATCTTGCAAAAAATATGAGTCACCACCCAAGCTCGCTGGATTAAATAAACATGAGCCACCACCCAGGCTCACTGGATTAAATAAACATGCCACCACCTAGGCTCGCTGGTTTAACAAATATATATAGAGAGGATGGAAGGATTACCTGAGCAGAAAAGAACACCAAAACCTACACAATTTGTACAAATGAATAGCTGCATTGAACAAGAAAAGTAATATGAGTGCTTGTGCAACTTTCTCAAAAGTAATATGAGTGCATGTGCAACTTAAATAAAAATAAATAAACAGAAAAAGTCATGCATAATAAACTTTCTCAAAAGTAATATGAGTTCATGAAGCATGCATTAGCATTTTCTAACATGAGATATTAATATTGTCCAAATATACTTACAGGGTTGTCACAGTTGTGAGGTTAGCAATGGAAGCAGGAATTCCACCGCTCAATCCACTAGAAGCCAAGTTTCTGCACGCACGGTGAAATTATATAGTGAAACTCAAATGAAGTAGGTTCTAAGAATGCCAAGTGAATTAGATGAGATCTTATGCAAAAGACTAATCACCTTGGTATAGACCAAACTTGTACCAGAAATATAATACAAGAATATGAATCAAGCTCCAATGGAAGTGATGGTTGAACAAAGATAAAAAATCTATTCTAAAATCTTATTCTAATATAAGTTATAAAGAACTGGGAAATTAGATGCAATCACCCATCAACATTTTCTCCAAAATAGCTATACACCATAACAAAATATCAACTCTGCACCTAAGATCTCAATTTTTCCCCTTCCCTGAATCCATCCAAGTTAATGAGATTTCTTTCAGCCTCATTAAGACAATAGCTATTTCTAATTAATGTTTCTTCATCTGAATTCACCCGCTCTTTTAAGAAGTTTGAAATTTATGTTTTCCATGATGAAATGAGCTAGCACCTTGATAGTTAGCGCATATGTGTTGCTAGAGTCTCTAGTGGTTAGGTCTAAGTGTTTTTAAAGAGAGGATATAGGATAGCATTCGGCGGGACTAAACCTTTTTAAAAAGTGCAACATCTCTTTATATGATTGGCTCTTTTTCTTCTAGCTCTTTTAATCTTTATGTTTTCAATCTTGTGATTCACTTAAAAGTTTTTAAAAAAGTTATCATCACCCAATTCAAAACCCAATTTAAAAATGTTTTGAGACTTTATTTATGAAAGGAAGTGAGACTATTCAAGAATTTTTCTCACGAATTTCAATCATCATAAATCATATGAGAACTTTTGGGGAAGTTATTTTGGATCAAATTAAAGGTAGTATGTAGAAAAGATCTTGAGGAGTTTGCCACCAAAATTGTTAGAAATTTATGCCAACAGAAAATGGTGAAAAAAGTGCCCATATGGGCTGAGGGCATAAGTTGGGTTAACAATTCCACCAAAAACATGGAATCCACAATCCAGGGATATCCTGGGATAACTCACACTTAAGGCACTTCTGACCATTGGCTAACCCACCCAATCAAACGGAAAACAGAGTTGAACTTGGGTTAAATTAGGTTATCCCAAGGATAACTCCCTACCAAAGTGCAGAATAGGGATCTATATGAAGAGGATGAGAATCGACCATCATCAATGGAATTATGCCCAAAATCGAGTTCAACCAAATTATATCCAAAGTTGATTTCAGTCAAACTTGATAATCTAATTTCAAGCTCTCCTGTCTGATCCACATGATATGCCCCTTGGGAAAATAGAATAAAAACCACCAGTAAACCAGGATTTTTTTTTTCTGTTCAGAACAACCTAATGTTCACTCCCCTTCATGACAAAAGCAGCCAGTCATCCTAATGATAATCCAAAAAATAGGGAACTTATTATGGGCAATCCTTCAACCTTCAAATTGAGCAGAAAAGATGCCATCAGGTCACCCAAACAATTATAGTCAGACACTATCTAACAACACCATTTAAAATAACTCACTAAGCAGACTTATGTGGAAAATTCCTCTAAACATCCTTCTTCAGTACACTCTTATTTACTATATTATAAAGAAAGCAGTTCCATGGTTTTCTATATAAATATTATTTACATATCACTACCCTACTCATGCTTTATTATTCTACATTATGTGGCCATTAATTAAAAATGCCTGAATTCTTCAACTCCACAAACATAGTCTTCAAGCAAGGTTTCAATTAGACGATAGTTTATGTCACCCGGTTATTCTATCCTTGAACCATTTTTTTTTTTTTTGAAAAGTGGGTGGTAACACTTGTATTATAAAAGAAAACAAAAGTAATCCTTGGACCAAATATTCTATCAAATATTGCAGGAGCAAAATGATTTTTTACAAGGAAGACCATAAAAGCCCCTATTTCATCACTTATTTTATTGCCAAATAAGGGCTAAAAGAAGTGGCTAGTTAGCTAAAACAATGCGTTTATGCAAAAAGCATGATTGTCTTATTACTTTATACATCAATAAATAGATAATGAATTTTGGTGTGTTGGGCGCGGATGCCCATCGGGGCACCCCTCCACCTCCACCTGTCTGAACGGACGGAGGGGGAGGACGCCAACGCGCCTGCCAGCACAGCTCGCCACCACCGCCTTAGGCGGGAGGGGGAGCTGACGCTAGCACAGTGGCGTCAGCTGGGTGACGCCAGCCAGCTCCACCGCCTGGGCGGGTGGAGGGGGCGCTGCCACGCCTTCGCTGCCTGCCCACGCACAGGCGCCTCCACCATCCGATCTGCCGTGCTCTTCAAGCAGCAGAGCTGCCACCTCTCTCCCACGCACCGCCTCTCACCACCCTAGCTCGGCCTCCTCCCACTCACACCTCGCCACCCCCCCTGCCTATATATGCCCCCCATGGGGGTGAAGAGCAGGGGCGCACCAAGCAGCACCGATCTGCCGTGAGAGATTTCTCAAGTAATTCTTGAGAAATTCCATTTGCATGAATGTGTGCATTCAAGTGTGGTGCGAGGAGTGTTAGTGCAGTGTGTGCAGTGCGCTGAGTGTTCTGTGTGTGGAGGTGTTGTCTCAAGTGTGGGACATCGTGCGTTCTCTATCCGGTATCGGCTGACGGAGGTACGTCATCACCGGACCTCGGATCTAAGGTGTGGATCGACATAGGCGACTCTGGTAGCCGTCTATCTACTTCTGTGGGGATACTCTTGTTATTACGTTTCCGCTGCGAGGTATGTCCTCCTACTCTGTATTATTTAACTAACATTGGTATCAGAGCCAAATGGTTGGTTTATTATTATTATTTTTCTCTTGCAAACTGTATAGATGGCAAGTTCTCAAGCACAGTCCGACTCTGAGTTGCACGATCAACATTTCGAGGATTGGTTCTCGGATGTAGATCCGGAGTTGCTTGACATCAACTCTAGTGCTCTGGCAGCAGATTACCGACAGGCGTTGGACCTGATCGACTCTGCGACCGACGGGACGAGTGCACCGGTTTTAGATGCGCAGGCGGTGGCCAGCGGCACAGCTAACTCCGAGTTCCAGGTGGTCTCACCACTTCCTGGTATAGATACATCAGATAGTCTGAGTATCTATGCACCTTCTCCTCAGACTGTGTCAAACCCATGGTCCCCACCTGTTGTTTCACAGACAGCTTGGGAACCATGGCCGACCGAGTGGACCTTGCTTGTGCCAGTTGTGCCCCTCCCTGCACCACCTCTCACTATCACCCTTAGGACCAGAGAGGGAGATTTGGTGGTAGCAGAGGGTTATATACAGCTTTTGTAGAGAGATAGAAATACTTAGTTTAAGGTCATGTACTGCGCTAGTCCTAGAAGCGCAATTTTGTTTTTCCCTTTTGGCGCGTGAATATGTTCACGCATGCATCGGAAAATGTACATGTAACCTTTATATGCTGATATGTTGATATATGTGAATATGTTTTATATAATCAAATGTGTTTAAAGTTAGTATGTTTTGTACATATTTTCTTTAATGTAATGCAGATTAGTTTTGCATATGAAATATTTGCTCGAAATCATTTTAATTATATTGACTTATCTTATATAAGTGGGAGATGATTGTAATTGCCTAGCTTTACTTTCGATTTTACTATATAAGAAATGTTCAATGTAATTAGTTTGAATTTCTAGAAGCAAATATGGATAATGTGTAAATTGATGTCAAAAACTCTTTTTCCTGTTTTGATATGTAGTGGTAATCTATGGCTGCCAAAAACGTGATTGCTGATCTTAATAAAGGTGAAAAGTTGAATGGCACAAATTATGATATATGGCATCGTAAAATGCAATATTTGCTGGATGATCAAGATGCAATTGATCATCTTACGGTGTCTCTGTCACCGCCCATTGAGGGTAGTAGCAAAACAGACCAAGAAGCTTATGTAGCTTGGTTTAAGAAAGATCGTAGTGCGCGCTTTACTTTGTTAAGCGCTATGGCCGACGATCTTATTGGCGAGTTTGAGAGCTTCGCCACTGCTAAAGAATTGTGGGATCAATTGAAGTTCATTTTTGGTGGGACCTCAGTCACCGGATTAAGGGCTCTCGTTTTGAAATTTGAGACCTACCGGATGGACTCGCGCCACACGGTATGTGAACACCTTAGGGTGATTTCATCTATGATCCGTGATTTGAAGGCTGCCGGTCATGAACTTACCGATGAACAGCAAGTGCAAGCGGTGATAAGATCTTTGCCAGATGCTTGGACCCACTTGAAGCAAATTCTGACTCACAATGAGAATATCAAAAATTTTGTTGATATATCTCGCCATGTGGAGTTAGAAGCAGAGCGCGAGATTGTGCATCGCGCTGTTACTAATGTCGCTCAGGGTAGCAGACGCTTCAAGAAAAAGGGGTCGCAAAAGAAGGACAAAGGATCAAACGCTGCACCAGATTCCATCAAGGATAAATCTTTCAAGCACCAACGTGGGAAACGTGGCGGCAAGAAAGACAAAAGCCGTCTGAAGTGTTTTAACTGCAAAAAGCGAGGCCATTTCGCTCATGAGTGTCCTGAGCCGAAAAAGGTAACTCACTTCCCTTGCTCTCCATGTATGTTTGTCTGTACACATGTTTTGACTGCTCATCCTAATCCTGTGTGGATCGTGGATTCAGGAGCAACAAAACATATAACGATGGATAGAGTGGGTTTCAAGGATTATCATCGGATCCCAGAAGGCATGCAAAGAGTCTTCATGGGCAATGGTGCCAGTGAAGAAGTCCGTGGAGTCGGTTCATACCAACTCCATTTTGCGAACGGACATACGTTACTCTTAAGTGATGTACTATATGCGCCTAGAATCCAATATAATCTTTTGTCAGTTTCAACTTTGTCAGAAATGGGTTTTTGTTTATCCTTTTCTCACAGCCTTGTAACCATTGTCTTGGATAACGTCCTTTATGGACATGCAATGCTACGTGATGGTTTCTATATCTTAGATTTGTATGACAACTTTTCTAATTCTTCTTCTTTGGTAATGCCTGCGTTAGCTCAGAAAGATTTAGATTCTGTGACATGGCATGCTCGTTTAGGCCATATTGGACAAGATAGAATGACTAGATTAGCTAGAGAAGGACTTTTAGGGTCACTCGCTAAGGTCAACTTGCCCACATGTGAGCCCTGCTTGGCAGGAAAAGCATGCCGTAAGCCTTTTGGAAAAGCTGTGAGAACCTCCGAACCATTGGCATTGATCCATTCCGATGTCTGTGGACCCATGAGTGTTAGAGCTCGGCATGGTTATTACTATTTTCTTACATTTATTGATGATTTTTCATGGTATGGTTATGTATATTTGATTGCTCATCGCTATGAAGTGCTGGATTGTTTCAAGCATTTCTTAGCTAGAGTTGAAAATCAAATGGAGAGGAGTATCAAAGCTCTTCGGACAGACCGTGGACGCGAATATCTGTTGGATCAGTTCCGAGCATTATGTGAAGAAAAAGGTATACGTCGGCAACTTACTATTCCATATACGTCGCAACAAAATGGTGTTGCAGAACGAAGGAATAGAACAATGCTAGACATGGTTAGGTCAATGATGGCGCAGGCAAATTTGCCAATCTCCTTTTGGGGAGATGCTCTGTTAACCGCTGCCTACATTCTTAACCGAGTGCCATCTAAATCAGTTCCTTCTACCCCATATGAATTATGGCATGGCCACAAACCGGACTTAAATTGTTTACGTCCATGGGGATCAGCTGGATATGTTCATCACATGACAAGTAAGTTTGGGAAACTTGGCCCTAGAGCTCAGAAGTCTATCTTTCTTAGATATCCTGAGAGCTCAATAGGTTATGTCATGTATGGACATCATCCAGATGGAGGAATGATAGAGCATGAGGTCCGAGATGTTGTCTTCTTAGAGAATGAATTTCCTAGTCTTGGCGAAAATGAGAAGAATCTTGATCTTTTTGAAATAGATGAACAATTGAACATCCTACCATCTTCCGGCGAATGGAGGGAATGTGTTCCCACCATACCAATGTCTGCCGAAAATGATAGAGATGGTCAGTCTAGTGGGAGTGCGTCCAGTGGAAGTGCACCAATTGAAAATCAAGATTCTTTACGTCGCAACAAGTGTGGGAATGTTCCTCGTCGATTTTTTGAAATCGATAGTGAGGTACTTCTTTGTGAACCCACGGATGATGAAGAGCCTAGATGTGTTCAAGAAGCTCTTGCGTCATCATCTAGGAAAGAATGGGAAATTGTCATGCAAGAAGAGATTCTTTCAATGGCACAGAATAAAGTCTGGGAGTTAGTGGATCTCCCACTACAAGAAAAAGCGGCTATAGAGACCGATTTTGCGACCGATATTATCGGTCGCTAATCTGTCGCAAATAGCGACCGAATAGCGACTAATATTATCAGTCGCAAACTTGAGACCCATTTTGCGACCGATTTGTGTTTCGGTCGCAAATCGGTCGCTAATGCCCTACTTTTTCCCCACGACCAACTTTTCCCCCTCCTCCTCGCCGTGACCAAAATTTCCCCCCCTCCCGTCTTTCCCCCTCTCGCCGCCTACTGCTCGCCATTGGAACCGGCGTCGACGTCGCCGCCGGCTGCTGCCATCGCCGCCGTCCCCGCCTGCTGCTCGCCGTCGACGGCGCGCCGCTCGCCATCGCTTGCTCGCCGTCCTTCCTGCCGTCCTCGTCGCCGGTAAGCCCCTTCTCTCTCTCTCTCTCTCGTGTGCCCCCCTTCCCGGCGCCAACTCCAGCCTCCTCCCCCTCCCGACCATCAACCCCCTGCCCAGCTCCCTCGCTACCCCCTCCCCCTGCCCAGCTCCCTCACTACCCCCTCCCCCTGCCCAGCTCACCTGCCGCCCCCTCTCCCTGGCCCCAGTTCCCCAGCAACCCCAGCCCCCCCCTCCGCCTGCCCAGCTCCCCTGCTGCCCCCTCTCCCTGGCCCCAGCTCCCCAGCAACTCCAGCCCCCCCTCCCCCCCCCCTCCGCCTGCCCAGCTCCCCTGCAGCCCCCTCTCCCCGGCCCCAGCTCCCCAGCCACCCCCCCTACCCAGCCAAACAACCACCACCGCCCCTCCCTCCCTCTGTCCCTCTGTCTTTCTGTCTGGATCTCTCTATCTCTCTCCCTGCCCAGCCACCACCGCCCCTCCCTCCCTCTGTCCCTCTGTCTTTCTGTCTGGATCTCTCTATCTCTCTCCCTGCCCAGCCACCACCGCCCCTCCCCCCCCTACATATGGTCAGTTTTGATGATAAAATTTGGATTGATTAAATTGGCATGGAGAAAAGTTTACTACACTTACAGAAGTGTAGTAAGGCCGCATTTAAATGTACTTTTGACCCGTTATTCATCCACCTGATGCGACATTATGAATCGTGCCACATCAATTGACTCCAAAAATATAAAGTTGAATTCCAAATAAAAAGCTGGGACTCCAAAATCGGTCCTGTAAGGAATGCAGGTTATCGGTCCTAGATTATGTTAGCTAAGATTCACATATAATTCAGTCTATGTAGTTGCTGCAGCCCCAATTGCGACCATATGATAATATGATTATGATTTCATTTGTCAACTCCATTTCAAAGAATCATTCTTGATAAAACAAGTCAGGATTAAGGTGTATATGTGTTGCACCCATGCAATCAGAACCTTCATGAAGGATGACCATCATAAAATCAAGTCACCACTAAAACCAATAGGTTTCAGACCAGCTGTCACTTAAAGAGGGCATCTAACAAGAATAATATGTGCAGTACATAACAAGGGTAAGTATTCTCTTGAATTTTTTTATTCACAGATTGAAGAACTGTATAATTTATGAATGCAATAGCTCATCAACTGAGTAAACTACAAAGTTCTTTAAAATTAATAGGTTCTCCATCTGCTCAGGGATAATAAGCAGCTGAACTCAAAAGTAGGATCTCAAGAAGACCTGTATGCATATAAACATGCATGTGAGATTTTACCACCAACAAGATGAATTTCTTTCATTCTACATGTAAAATGAACAGATAGTTCAAATTCTAATGTGATCTATGTAAAATGAATAGACCCGTGAGATTAATTGACTCATGTTGAGCTCAACCATCCAAAAGATAAGCCGCTCCCTGTTGTTGGGTCCCTGTTTTGCATGGAGTTACTGATTGCTATTACATTGAATAATTACTATAATAACCATCCAGAAGTTTCTGAAGAGGGTTTTGAGGCACTGCTATTGTAACATGTTAGACACTGCTATTGCAATAAAAACGAAAATTCTTACAGGACCGATAACCTGCATTCCTTAAAGCGTATACTAGTGTTTAATTAACATGTCATATGTTTCACTAATTTAATCAATTCTTTGCTTTAATCCCACTCTTACTGTGTTGTGAAGGACTCTCTCTCCCTCTCAGTGTGTATGTGTTTGTGTGTCAGCATTCTTTGAGTGAAACAGTATATTATTCTTATGGATTTCTCTTCTTTAATGTAGGTTTTCATTTTGCATTTGTATTTCCAGTCACATTGCGCAGGTAAACTCTTCATCCCCTCTATATATATATGTTGATCCAGCGAGTCTGGGTGGTGGCTCACATTTATTTGAAAAATGTGAATGCGAATGTGTAATTTTTGCAGGATGTGATTGTCAAATTATATTGTAATGCAGGATGCAAGCGTGTGGATATAAAAATCTAGATGTGGTGTGTGAATGTATCGACCTTTTTTTTTTAATTTTTTGCCCATTCAAGACTTTTGTTATGATATATGTTTTTGCTATCTTTTGATGGTAATGACATATATCGATCATAAAGTCTTGAATTGTCCTGTTGAACAATCTATAGATGTTTGATCATCTGATGTTCTCCATTATATGTGCTTATGATAGTCTTAAAATTTCGTCAGTATCTCTCCATTCTTCTCCAATATACCTGCTAATTTAAACTACTCATCTTTTCACTTGTACTTACGAGTGATTTTTTGAGTAAAATTAAATTAGTAAATAATGGTGGTATATTGGAGAAGTGTGGGGAGATGCTGCCGAAATTTTAAGACTATCATAAACACATATAATGGAGAGCATCAGATGATCAAATATCTATGAATGGGCAAGATTTGATGTAGGTACCCCATTTTATTTGACAGTGTATGCATACAGGTGGATGTACACATGTGGATTTACTCTCAGTACAGGGGAGGTGCTGTCGAATTTTTTACTGAATTATGTAGTAGAATTTTATACACAGTCATGTCTACAAAAAAACTTACAAGCTTATTTTTTGTTTATGGTTATATGATACATAGAAATGGCTGGACCTAATAAGACTTAGATGAAACTTGTTAATAATCGAGGAGATCCCAGATATCTGCAGAGGGTAGAGTCTTTTTTGGAGTATGTTTTTCATGCAGATCGAACAAACTATAGGCATGGTCATTACAGTGAGTATAGGTTAGTGTGAGCATGAGAAGGATTTGGAATTATGAGGGTGAACTGAACATGGGTTTTGGCCCATTTGGGTCACTATATATATATATATATATACTGCTTGAATGTATACGTTCCGACCCCCATGGACATTGAAATGTCAAAAGGCAGACATTCCACAAGGTATAGACACTTGGGCTGAAAACTCTTTGGAAAATCTAAATGATATTTCCTTCCTATTTAAAATGGCAGAGATGGACGATATGAGGAAAGGGTTGGACTTTTTATTTTGTTAGACATGTTAAAGTTTTGTGTGTTTACATTTCATTCGCACAGGGAAAATGTCGGAAGATCGTTCATGGATGTACCGTAGAGTAGTTGATCAGGTGGTGTCTACGGAATTTAAAAATGGAGTTGAGAGATTCATTCAGTTTGCTTTGAGAAATCCTATTGAAGCTGTAGATTGTGAGGGTCGTATCCGATGTCCTTGTGCAGTCTGTAAGAATTTGAAGTGGCTGACAACATGGGATGTACAACGTCATTTATACAGAAAGGGGTTTGTTAAAGATTATGCAAACTGGATATGTCATGGTGAAACATTATGGTCCTTCCAGCCTGCCGAGCCTGCCAATGTTGGAAGTGGAAGTTCATATGTTGATATGGTCATAGATGCTGCTGGTCCAGGATTCAATGTTCATGAGGAGCATGTACACGATGAAGAACCGCCAAACAAGACAGCTGAAAGATTTTATCAGCTACTCAAAGATGCTGATGAGCCATTGTGGAATGGATGTCAAAATCACTCTCGACTGTCTGCGGTGTCACAATTATTGAACTTGAAATCTGAATTTCACATCAGTGAGATTTGTTTTGATCGTTTGTTACTGATTATCAAAAGTATGTTGCCACAAGATGAGAAGTTACCTGAAAATTTTTATCGTGCAAAGAAGATGGTCACTGACTTAGGGCTTGGATATGAGAAAATAGATGCATGTCCTAATCATTGCATGCTATATTATAATGAGGATAAAAGTAAGGTATCATGTTCCATATGTGGTCATGATAGATTCAAGCCTAAGAAAGGGGACAATTCAAAGCAAAAAGATATACCATATATGTCATTGCGGTATTTTCCTATTGCACCGAGATTGCAGAGAATGTATATGTCACCAAAGATAGCTCAACATATGAGATGGCATGCGGAAAGAGTACGTCGACAACATAATGTAATCACTCATCCTGCAGATGCCGAAGCTTGGAGTCACTTTAACTGTGCTCACCCTACTTTCTCAAAAGAGTCGCGTAATGTAAGACTGGGTTTATGTACTGATGGATTCAATCCATTTGGAGGTTCAGTGACTTCCTACTCTTGCTGGCCAGTTTTCGTGACACCATACAATCTTCCGCCAAATATGTGCATGAAACGAGAGCATTTATTTCTATCATTATTGATCCCTGGTCCAAAAAATCCTGGAAAAAAACTAGACATATATCTCAGGCCGTTGATTGATGAGTTGAAATTGTTATGGACCGATGGGGTTACTACTTATGATGCATCCAGAAAGCAAAATTTCACTATGAAGGCTGCATTGATGTGGACAATAAATGACTTTCCTGCATATGGAATGTTATCTGGCTGGAGCACCCATGGAAAACTAGCATGTCCTTACTGTATGGACAGTTCCAAATCATTTGTACTTAAGCATGGTGGCAAGTCATGCTGGTTTGATTGTCATCGACAATTTCTACCAAGGGACCATCCGTTTAGAAGGCAAAAAGATGCTTTCTTAAAGAACAAAATTGAATTGGAAGAAGCTGATTTTGAACGGTTGTCTGGTCCACATTTAGCAGCAAGGGTACAGAACTTACCAGATATAACACAATTGTCGAGCAGCACAAGACATCTCCCTGGATTTGGGAAGGATCACAACTGGGTCAAAAAAAGTATCTTCTGGGAATTGCCTTATTGGTCAACTCTTCTTATACGACATAACCTCGACGTCATGCATGTTGAGAAGAATGTATTTGATAATGTGTTCAACACCATTATGGACATAAAAGGCAAAACAAAGGACAATGTGAATGCTCGTTTAGACTTGAAAATACATTGTAAACGTCCAGAACTGGAACTTCTTGATAGAAATGGTACAACAGTTAAACCGAAAGCAATTTACGCCCTTGGAGCTGCACAGATTAAAGAAGTATGCTTTTGGCTAAAACAATTGAGATTTCCAGATGGTTATGTGTCCAACATTGCTCGTTGCGTGAATACAAATGAGGGGAAAATATATGGAATGAAAAGTCATGACTGTCATGTGTTCATGCAGAGGTTGTTACCTATTGTATTTCGTGATATGCTGCCGAAGCCGATATGGGGAGCAGTGACTGAGTTAAGTCAGTTTTTTAAAATTTTATGTACATCAGAGCTCAGGTATGAAGATGTGGAAACTATTGAACAGAATGTGATCACGACAGTTTGTAGATTGGAAAAGATATTTCCACCCTCATTCTTTGATTCAATGGAGCACCTGCTTATACACTTACCATATGAGGCTAAAGTAGGAGGGCCAGTACAATTTAGATGGATGTATCCATTTGAGAGGTAATTTATATATATTTTCTCCTCATAATTCAATATCTCTTGATGTGTTTTTCATTATCCTATGAACATTCTGGTAGGTGCATGCATGAATTGAAAATGAAAGTTCGCAACAAGGCAAAAGTAGAGGGTTCCATTGCGGAGGCGTACATTATGGAAGAAATATCAAATTTCTGTTCAATGTACTTTGAACCTGAGATACAAACTCGTCGTACTCGGCCACCACGTAATGATGATGGAGGAGACTCCTTTCACTCTGATCGGCTCTCTATATTTAAGTATCCTGGACGTGCGTATGGACGTTCTTCGTGTCGGATGCTAAATGATAGAGAATTGCACTGTGCAGAAATTTACATCCTTTTAAATTGTATGGAGGTTGAATCTTATGTTGCGTAAGTTCTCTGCTCACATTACGTTTATGTCCATAACTTGTTAATTTTCATTCCATCTATAACGCTCCAATGTTCATAATACAGACAATTTGACTCAGAATTAATCCAAAGATGTCCATATCTCTCTGACATGGAGGTTGAAAAAGAACGAGAAAAATCATTGGCTTCTTGGCTGAAATATCGTGTAAGTATTATTACTAATCTTTCTCCTTGTTAGGCCAATTTATGACTAATTCTGACTAGTGTGCTCTCCATATGTAGGTTGAAAATGATTTTATTACTGATCAAAGAATTCGAGAGATCAGTTATGGCCCATCGAAAGTTGCACGTACATATCCAGCATTTATTGTGAATGGGTATAGATTTCACACTAGACAATATGGGCAGAATAAATCAACAATGAACAGCGGGGTATGTGTGAAAGGAAGTACATATAATGAAAATGAATGTGATTATTATGGTATTATTGAGGAGATCTTAGAATTGCAATATCTCGGAGATGACAACCATATATTTCTGTTCAAGTGTCATTGGTTTGATCCAAATTCTGTTCGAAATGACACAACATATGGGATTGTCGATATCAGACATAAGTCCAAATTGAATACTTATGATCCATTCATTTTGGCCGCACAAGCCCAGCAGGTCTATTATACAAAGTATCCATCGTCTAGAAATAAAGAAAGAAATGATTGGTGGGCAGTTTGCAAGGTTAAGACAAGGCTTTTCCCGGATTATGAGTTGGATTTGACTGAAACAGTAGAGTTGGATGTGAATTCCGAATTCTTTCAATCAGATTTGGGTGATGATGTAGACTTGCCTGCTTCTAGTGATGAATCTGTGGAGGCACTGTCTTTATCTAAAGAGAATGAAGTGGAAGAAGTCGAACCAGAACAACTTGAAATACAGTTGGGGGACTCCGATGAGGAGGAATATATTAGTGATCAAAATGAATCTGATAATGAAGATGTGAATGCTGAATTTGATATATCTCCAACATCTGAAGATGAAATGGAGAATGTTTGATTAATGGTATACAATTTTACCTAAAATGAAGGGTACTCTGTAATTTTAATACTCCCGTGTCTGCCCATTTTTCTTCCACTATTTGATGAATATGCATGTATTTTATTACCAGTTGAAGATATGGTTCGAGGACGGCGTGGGACTTCTTCAGGTGGGAGGGGTGAGGGTAGTGGGAGGGGAGAGGGTAGTAGGAGGAGATTTACTTCCTTTTCTACACCGGCAGTAGGTATGTATACTTTGATTTGTATGCATTGCGATATTTATTTAAATTAATTCTTTATGTCATTGTGGTAACTTATTCTTATTTTCACAGGACCCACGACCTCTGTACCGGTACCATCGACCTCTGCACCGATACCACCGACCTCTGCACCGCTACCACCGGCAGTAGGTATGTATACTTTCATGTATAATGCATTGTAGTATTTGTTTAAAATAATTCTTTATGTTTTTGTGGTATATTATTCTTATCCTTTCAGGATCCACGACCTCTGCACCGATACCACCTGTAGCAGGTAAATATGTCATGTATAATGCACTGTATGTTTTGTTTAAAATAATTCTTTATATTTTTGTGGTATCTTATTCTTATCTTTACAGGACCCACGACCTCTGCACTTTTACCATCGGCAGCAGGTAGATTGACAGCCTCTGCATCTCCATCACACATGGCGAGTAGATCTACACCAGGTATGTTCATTTACATTTCTATTTTTTTTATAGTTTGTTTTATTTATACTATTTAATTCGTATAGTACATGCTGATGACGAGACGAGTCATCACGAGGGGGAGGGCAGTTATAATGAGACGATGCGGGCAGTGTGGATAAATGAAGGGTATGTAATGCATTATTTTTGTTATCTATTCGTCATTGTGGTATTAATATTCTCAATTTCAGGAATAAAATAGAGCCAGCCCAAGCATCACAATTTATTACAAAGACAATTCAAGCACATATTCCAGGCCCCATCCATCGCTTTTCTGATTTTCCGATGGATGTTCAGGATTTATTGTTCTCTATGTTCTTGGTATGTATCTTATTTTATCATATTAAGTCATTTTCAATTTTATTTGAACACACTTATTATTATGTAACATATAATTTTTTTTTGTTAATATGTAGAAGAATCATCGATTCACAGAGCATTCACATGAGTTACGTGCTAGATCTGCATGGACAAGTACTGCAAGAGCAAATTTCAAACATCTTATGTACAATGTTCGAAAAACTGCAGAAAGAGCATGTGCAAGTACAGATAAGAACGAATGGAAGGAGCATGGGCCTGTGTGGATGAGAAAGGAGTATTGGACGGAGCTGTGCGACATTTGGGGAGCGGAGAAATGGAGTGAAAATTCAAGCAAAGCAAAGCAAAACAGAGCAGCGCATCCTGAAGCGAATGTACACACGAGTGGCTCTGTCTCCTTTGCAACGCATAAAGCGAGATTGGTAAGTATACTTCTACATTTGTGAATTTTTTTTAATCTAATAATAAACTGTGATTTATTTGAATAACAGGAAGTACAGTTCAAGCGGCCACCTCAATTTCAAGAGCTTTTTGATGAAACTCATAAGAAGAAAGGGACAAATGATTACATTAGTGAGAAAGCTCGGGAGGTAGCGGTAAGTGTATACACTAATAGTTTTCATTTATTGTGGTTAAACTGTAGAATAATTTTGTTTTACTTGTTTTATTTTTTGCAGGAGTCATATAGTAGAGGAATGGATGAGAGGTACGGGGATGACAGTCAGCGTCCAGAGTTGGATCCTGACATTTGGGTTGCAGCATCTGGGACACCCAAGAAAGGCCATGTCTATGGTTTTGGACATAGCTTGGGCACGACCAAGGTGATATCATCATGCTCGAGTTCGGTCTCACATGCGACCTCTCCATTTACCACACCAGCAGCCCCAGGTGTTTCTTCCAGTGCCGGCCCGACCATGACTCCGGATATGTTTAGGGCGATCGTGAACGAGACCGTCTCTCAGAATATCTCAACCATCGTCTCTCAGACCGTCTCCCAGATGCTCGTAGAATTGGGAATTCCTAGTAATAGAGCACCTCCTGCACCTCCTGCACAGCAGCCTCCGGTAAGTATTTTATTTTATTGATTTTCTATTTGTTAACTCTAAATATCATCTTACAAAATATAAGAATTTAGATTGAGGAGGGAAAAATATCACTTTCTTAACTCTATGAACTTGGGTTTGAGGGTCCAAAATTGAAAAGAAAAGTCTAATCAATCCATCGATTGTTCCAACACGACATGGGAGGTGAAAGTAACCCGTAGAAACTGACAGAGTTCAAATTGGTCTCCAAATTTGAACTTCATGCTCAAATTTACATTTCTTAAGAAGAACTAATTTAATCGGGTTTAATAGGGTCAAAAATAAAAAAATAGATCCGATTAATTTGTCAATGACTCCAACACGATCGGGAAGGTGAGAGTGACTTGTAGAAACTGACGGAGTTCAAATTGGACTCCCGATATGGCTTGGGCAAACAATTTTGTATTTTCTTAACTAGTTTAGTTTCAAATCTATGAACTTGGGTTTGAGGGTCCGAAATTGAAAATAGAGGTCAAATCAATCTATCGATTGTTCCAACACGACATGGGAGGTGAAAGTAACCCGTAGAAATTGACAGAGTTCAAATTGGACTCCAAATTTGAACTTCATGCACAAATTTACATTTCTTAAGAAGAACTAATTTAATCGGATTTAAGGGGGTCAAAAATATAAAAATAGGTCCGATTAATTTGTCAATGACTCCAACACGACCGGAAAGGTGAGAATGACTTGTAGAAACTGACGGAGTCCAAATTGGACTCCCGATATGGCATGGACAAACAATTTTGCATTTTCTTAACTACTTTAGTTTCAAATCTATGAACTTGGGTTTGAGAGTCCGAAATTGAAAAGAAATGTCCAATCAATCTATCGATTGTTTAAACACGACATGGGGGGTGAAAGTAACACGTAAAAACTGACGGAGTTCAAATTGGACTGCAAATTGGACTACCGATTTGAGCAAAACGTTTAAAACTATCATTCGTCAATTTCAGTTAAATGAAAAATATCTTGCTTTTAATTTTCAAGAATAATTGATTTCTTTATTAAGTACTTAATTTTAATTTTTTTAAATAATATGCAGGATTATCCGTCGCGAGATGTTGGACGAGACGACGACCAGGATGAGGATGACACATATGCGGAGGATTTGTGATTTCATTTTAGTTATGTGCATGTTGTTATTTTATTATGGATGTATGATGTTTGTGTGTTTGTATTTTATGTGATGAATTTGAGGTTTGTTATGGATGTATGATTAGTTTGTGTGTTTGTATTTTATGTGATGAATTTGAACTTTGTGGAGATTGTGATTTGTGTAGTTGATTTATTGTGGTTTTGTGGTATTGTTATTTATCAGGTGATTTATCGTTGTTTATGTAAATTTTTTAAAAAAAATATTGTCAAATTAGCGACCGAATAGCGACCGATATAATGCCGACGCTGATCGGTCGCTAAAATTGGTCGCTTCACCGATAGCGACGGAAAATATTTGGTCGCTAAGTCGGTCTCTAAATTAGCGACCGCATTAGCGACCATAAATATCGGTCGCTGTTAGCGACCGTAACAGCGACCGACTGTCGGTCGCTGTGGGCGACCAACCTGCGACCGACAAGGACGGTCTCTATTTGCGACACACCTTGCGACCGACATATTTCGGTCGCTATCAGAGACAGATTTTGCGACCGATAACAATCGGTCGCTGTATAGCGACCGATATATAACGACCGATATGATCGGTCGCATTTCGGTGGTTAGTCGGTCGCCGATGGGTATAGCGACCGAATAACGACCGAATAGCGACCGAATCTGTCGGTCGCTATTTCCGCTTTTTCTTGTAGTGTCCCACCGGAGCGTAAGGCGATTGGAAACAAGTGGGTTTTCAAGCTTAAGCGCAAGGCTGATGGGACTATTGACAAGTATAAAGCAAGACTTGTGGCGAAAGGCTATACCTAAAAAGAGGATATAGATTATGATGAGATTTTTTCACCTGTGGTGAGATTCTCATCTGTTCGCCTTATTCTAGCTATTGTTGCGCATCTTGACTTGGAATTGTTCCAAATGGATGTAAAGAGTGCATTTCTCAATGGAGAACTAGACGAGGAAATATACATGGCTCAACCAGAGGGTTTTGAGACTAAAGGCGAGGAGCAAAAAGTTTGCTGCCTCAAGCGTTCAATCTATGGATTGAAACAATCGTCTAGACAGTGGTATATGAAGTTTCATAAGACTATTATCTCATACGGTTTTGAGATGATTGAAGAGGACCACTGTGTGTATGTTAAGCGAGTGGGAGATAGTCTCCTCATTTTATCATTATATGTTGATGATATTTTAATAGCTGGAAATGATATGGAGTTAATCAAATCCACCAAGGTGTGGTTATCTTCCGTTTTTGAGATGAAAGACATGGGTGAAGCGAGCTATGTGCTCGGAGTAAAGATTGTACGGAATCGCTCGGAAAGGTCACTGAGTTTGTCTCAGGAGACATACATAAATAAGATCCTGAAGCGTTTTCGAATGCACAATTCTAAACCCATTGATACTCCGCTTGATAAAGGATGTGTCTTAAGTACTTGTCAATGCCCCAAGAGTAAAGAAGAAATAGAAAGTATGTCAAGAGTGCCATATGCTGCTGCGGTTGGAAGTCTAATGTATGCCATGTTGTGTACTCGGCCAGACATTAGCTTCGCAGTGGGTCTGGTAAGTCGTTACCAAAGTAACCCTAGTCTTGCGCATTGGAAAGCCGTTAAAAGGATTTTACGGTATTTGCGAGGGACGGTAGATTATGCACTATGTTACAAGGGTGACGATCTGAAAATCATTGGCTATAGTGATGCGGATTGTGCTGGTGACCGAGATGAGCGAAAGTCCACTTCAGGGTTTGTGTTCCTGTTAGCTGGTGGAGCTATCTCGTGGAGTAGCAAGAAGCAGTCTTGCATCGCCCTATCCACAATGGAGGCCGAATATGTTGCTTGTTCTGCCGCTAGCCAAGAGGCAATTTGGTTGCAAAGCTTGTTGCAGCGATTGGCGATTACACCTCGTCAGAGAGAGGGTGCACTGTTATATGTTGATAGTACCTCGGCATTGGCCTTCGCCAAAGATCCCAAATTTCATGGCAGAACGAAGCATATTGATATTCGTTACCACTACATTAGGGAATTGGTGGCAAAAGGGTTAGTGGAACTTCGTCAGATTAGTTCTGTTAGAATGATAGCAGATCCACTAACGAAACCTTTACCCAGAGAGACTTTTGTGACCCATTGTGCATCTATGGGTCTTTGTAAGTTATAGTAATTTACAATGTTTTGACATCATTAAAGTTTTGTTCATTATAAAATGTTTATATAAACAATTGATTGCTTTATACATTGTTAGAGTGTCACCAGGCTAGGATCAGCCCTCTCACACGAGTGATCCGCCTTTGGCGCTTATTGATAGCGAGCAAAGATGAGGCATTTGATGTTGTGGATCTCTAGATGGCTAGAGGTCGAGCACAATATCCCGAGTTTTGTTAGTATGCCGCCTTGGCTGAGGCCGAGATGAAATCTGAATTAGTTCAGATTGACAATGTGGATTATTGACATAATCCTCTGTAGCATGAGATATCCAGATATGTGAGTCGCATCAGAGAGCGCTAAGTGGAAGCGACTGGTTTGCGAGACTCTGGTCAGTTGCATTTGTTGCAATTGGACTTGTATCCGTGCGGTGTTATTTGACATGCCCATATGAATGGAAGAACATCGCAGCATGTGAATCATACCACATGTGTAAATATACAACCGCATATGAGAATGATGAATGATTCTCTCTTCATCATTGTGTGAGCTCATGAATCACGTTTGTCAGTGATTCCTGATGTACCCCTAAGTGACCTGCAGCGCTGTGCCATGACAAGGAAGCTTGATGTCGCTACTTTAACATGTTACTTAGGGCGATGGATGATACCGTCCAGCGGGACATGTCTAGGAAAGCGGTTAAGACAAATTGAATTGGCACGAGCAGCATAGGGAAGGTATCTTGTTATTTCACCATGCTTAATTACTCATATCCCGGCCGGGAGGCTAAGTTACCTATGTGGTAATAGAGTCATGAGTGTTATGCTTTTGGATTCGATACTGCCTTCTGAGAGACACGGAGTATCAGAATCAGGTGAATATTAAGAGCCTGAGGTACATATAGAGATTAAGTATTCCATTAGTTTGATGACGACTTAATGGAATGCTTGTTGGTGACTCGGCAAATCTCACAGAGGTTGCATACCTTATTTTCGGTATGACCGTTGAAGTCGAATGCCATAGAGAACATTGGGTGCGCCGCCAACCTTTTGTGGGTAAGTGGGCAATGAACCCGAATGGGCAAGTGGGAGTTTGTTGGGCGCGGATGCCCATCGGGGCACCCCTCCACCTCCACCTGTCTGAACGGACGGAGGGGGAGGACGCCAACGCTCCTGCCAGCACAGCTCGCCACCACCGCCTTAGGCGGGAGGGGGAGCTGACGCCAGCACAGTGGCGTCAGCTGGGTGACGCCAGCCAGCTCCACCGCCTGGGCGGGTGGAGGGGGCGCTGCCACGCCTTCGCTGCCTGCCCACGCACAGGCGCCTCCACCGTCCGATCTGCCGTGCTCTCCAAGCAGCAGAGCTGCCACCTCTCTCCCACGCACCGCCTCTCACCACCCCAGCTCGGCCTCCTCCCACTCACACCTCGCCACCCCCCTGCCTATATATACCCCCCATGGGGGTGAAGAGCAGGGGCGCACCAAGCAGCACCGATCTGCCGTGAGAGATTTCTCAAGTAATTCTTGAGAAATTCCATTTGCATGAATGTGTGCATGCAAGTGTGGTGCGAGGAGTGTTAGTGCAGTGTGTGCAGTGCACTGAGTGTTCTGTGTGTGGAGGTGTTGTCTCAAGTGTGGGACATCGTGCGTTCTCTATCCGGTATCGGCTGACGGAGGTACGTCATCACCGGACCTCGGATCTAAGGTGTGGATCGACATAGGCGACTCTGGTAGCCGTCTATCTACTTCTGTGGGGATACTCTTGTTATTACGTTTCCGCTGCGAGGTATGTCCTCCTACTCTGTATTATTTAACTAACATGGTGCAACAGAAACTTGAAGAAAAATTAGACAATATGAGAGTTAGTGGTGCCATGTATGTCCACGGGTAACAAAGTTTTAACAAGTAAAATCCAATAACAGGGTACCTCTGTTTGCCACAATATCCACCTCCAAGTGGGCCTGCAAGTTTGAAGGATAAAACATATCCGCGTGAGCAAAATAGAAATATGAAAATAAGAAACAATGAAATAGCGAATGTGCCAAAAAAATAGCAGATATACCAACAAGGGACATGGCTACTTTAATCTTTCTATGCAACACATTTTGGATTAGAAATATCAACTACACAACAAACTAAATAATGTTTATAGGAGACAGAGCAAAGGCACAAGTCATGTAGCTATAATAATGTCAATGTGGATCTTCACCATGAATATCCTTAAATATCACAAATAAAACATCTAGTTCTAAAAGAAAAGATAAAACTAAATTTCATGACACACTTTGTGAATAAAGACACCCCCCCTCTTCTCTTCTCACTGTAGCACCCCCCAAACCCACCCACTCGGAGTGCCCCCCCCCCTTCTCACTGTAGCACCCCCAAACCCACCTAGTTGAAGCCCCCCCCCCACCCCCCACTCTCCTCCCATAGCTGGTGACCCCCCTCCCAACACCTCCACCCCACAATCGGCCACAACCCCCCCTCTCAACCGGCCACCCCCCTCCCACAAACGGTCACCCCACTCCTCCCCATAGCACCCCCACCCCACAGTCGGACACCCCCCCTCTCGCAACACTCCACCGCACCACCCACCGCCGGAGGGGAGGGGGCCGGGGAGGGAGGGGTAGGGGCTGCCACCTTCGGGGAGGGAGGGGATGGGGGTGGGGGCCGCCGGAGGGGAGGGAGCCAGGGAGGGAGGGGTGGGGGCTGCCTCCGGAGGGGAGGGAGGGGATGGGGGGTGGGGGCTACCGGAGGGGGCGGGGGAGGGAGGGGTGGGGGCTACCGCCGGAGTGGAGGGAGGGGATGGGGAGTGGGGGCTGAAGTGAGAGAGAGAGAGAGAGAGAGAGAGAGAGAGAGAGAGAGACTCACCGTGGGGGGTGGGTGCTGCCGTCGGAGGGGAGGGTGTCGTCGGAGGGGGTCGCCGGCCGTCGGCGTCGTCGGAGGTCGGGGAGTCACCGACCGTCGGGAAGGGGGAAGAGAGAAAGAGAGAGCGAGAGAGCGAGGAGGGGGAAGAGAGAGAGAGAGAGAGAGAGCGCAAGGGGCTTTTATGGCGGGACTAGGGGAAATATAGCAGAGGCTACAAAGCCGCTGCAATATAATTCTTTAGTAGCGGCTATGGCAAGCCGCTACCATATAATTGTATGGTGGTAGATAATAGCTGCTGCCATATGTATTAATTTTAACATATGCAATTCAAAAAAATAAATATATTTACTACTTGCATCAATATATTTATTTTTTTATAATTATAAAAATGGTAAATTAATTAGGAATCTCTATCAAATATTTTATTTATTTTTTAGTTCATGACAGAGTTGTAACTCATTACAGTAAGTGTTATCCCATGTTACAGTATATGTTAATTAAGTTTTGTTACAGTAAGGTCCTCCCTATTACAATCAGAGACTCTTAATTAATTTACCCTTATAAATATTACTATATCTATTAATGTATTATCTTGTGATGATACCAAGTAATTGTGTATCGACACCTAAAGAGCATGTGTCGGCACTAAAAGAGGATCGGACGAGAATTTCAGGCAATGAATAGTTAAGGCACAATAATATGATCAAATTTAATCATAATGAGAAAGAACTTATATTGACTTTTAATGCTTAGGTCAGCTGGTATAAGAAAATCTGAACTTTCAATTGACGAGCAAAACTGATATTGACTTCTAATGCCTAAGTCAACTATATCGATCACTATAAACAAAGGATAAACAAAAAAAAATTAGTTTAAACTTCTTCATCATCAGTACTTCTACCATAGGTTAGAATATCTTTGGATCTTAATTCTTACTCTTGCATTTAAGTTTGATCTATATATATATATATATATATATATATATATATATATATATATAATCGTTGAATCAGAGACTACAACTCATCCAGATCTCTGTTATTATAAGTAAATTAGAATTACTCTATTAAATTTGATTCATCTTTAAAATCAGTCGGTTGAATTTGATTCATATTTAAAATCTGATCATGTGGACTCATCATTTTAAACCAGTATGGATGAAGACACAGGTCGACCTACTTAAGGACACAGGTCGACCTACTTGAGGACATGTTGACCTACTTGAAGACCTAGGTCGACCTACTTGAGGACAGGTCGACCTACTTGAGAATACAAGTCGACCTACTTGAGGATAGGTCGACCTACTTGAAGACTTAGGTTGACTTGCTTGAGGACAGGTCAACCTACTTGAAGACCCAGGTCGACCTACTTGAGGACATGTCGACCTACTTGAGGACACATGTCTACCTACTGGAGGCTAGGTCGACCTACTTGAAGACCTAGGTCGAGCTACTTGAAGACCCAGGTCGACTTGCTTGAGGACATGTCGACCTACTTAAAGACCTAGATCCCTAGATCGACCTGCTTGAGGACCCAGGTCGACTTAATTACTTGAAAACCCAGGCCCGATACTCATTTTTGTTTAACGAATTAAGTCAAACGGTGTGCAAACAGACTTAAAGTCCTTCGACTCTCGAAGGCAGGACATGTTGTCACTCACGAGACTAGCATGCCTGCGCTATGTAATTGCCGATTCATCTCTCGTCACCACCGCTCGAGTAGCACTTAGCGGCACGTGAATTTGCAATATGCATCCATCTACATGAGAACTTGATAAAAATCCAAAGAACAATAAGATTTTCGTGATGAATCACAAATCCATTTCCACAAACTATTTCATGATCTCTCTCTCTCTCTCACACACACACACACACACACTTAAGTTTGATAAACACATATAAATATATATAAACACATATGTATATATGTTCACTAAATTTGTGTATATTTATATTTATAAGTTAGTGACGCATATATATTTATATTTGAGATTACAAGTATATATATCTAGCACAAATATACATATATATTACAAATACAAAAAACATATGCATATATCAATCACTAAACTAAAATAAGTTATTATTAAACAATTTATATGTTCTAGATATTTCTGATTTGAAGTTTTTTATTTTAATAAATAAATAAAATGATTTTTTATATTTGTCTATGCCTTGTTGCTGCTGACTAATACTGTCAGCGGCTTTCTTTAGCCGTAGGCATTTAATGTATGTCAGCGGTTTTAAAAACCGCAGACATAACATCTATATATCAGCGGTTCCTGGAGTCGATGAAGACTATATGTCTGTGGTTCCACGTAGCCGTGGCCTTAACTCTACATTTGTCCGCAGTTACATTTCATCTGTTGACGTATGCTAAACTTTTGTTAGCGATTTGCGCTAACCGCAGACAAAACATTTTTATGGCAGCGGTCTTTGATAGCTGCTGCCTTATATCTCTTTTGTCCTTGAATTTTCAGCCGCGGACATATAGTCGTTGATAAATATTGGTTCTCTTATAGTGAGTTTATTGCGGTAAGACTCATTTAATCTCCCCCTTTTTGGCCACCACCAACTCAACGTACATAAATTGTCCTATCATTTTTGAGTCTTCACTTACTACTTGTTTTCATTACATGGGTATCTAGGCAAGTATACATATTTGAGTCTGCCCTTAAGGACTCATCTTCCTCCTATTTCTCAGTCGACAACATCGCACAAAATCTTGATGAGCCACCCCCACCCTCCGGAGCCGCCTATCTTAGCTTCCCTCTCCTCCACACCCTCTTCTTTGCCCACCCTCATGGGCGACGTAGGAAAGATCTGAAAAAAAAAAGCGGCCTAGCTATCACTTTTCTTTTAAGAGATAATTTAAGATAATAGGCAAACTTTCAGACATTCATTATGATATTTTATCAAACAATCTAAATCTCAGACATCAGATTTTATAAGTGTTACTGAAGAGGCCCTTAAACTTTGACGACGACAAGTTTGGGACCTCCTCGAATCGTCGAAATGTGTCATGAAGGAAAGTGTCTGGCAGATCTTTCGTGGCACAAAAAATAGCCATCTGCATGTATAGAAGGAAGGTTATGAGCATGTACATGGAACCAACCGGCTAACATCGATATGCACCCTTCTTCCTTCTTTAAGTGCTTCCCATGGTTTTCGAGCCAGGCAGCTTTTTGTTTACAAATGTGAAGCTAATCCATGACGCATTTAAAAACCCAATAACAAGAGAATCTATAACTGTTTGGTATTGGGATAAAAGTAGTGAGAATAGGGATATGTTATCCTCTGTACCATAGTATATTCTCATATCATTTGGTATAGTTAAAAATAAAAAAAGAGGATATCATTAAACTGCATTTGGTACAAAAGAGGATAGAAATGAGGATAACTTGTTGAACAGCCAGGGCACATGCCGTGCGACCCAGAAGGCTTGGCTTTGTCGTCCTCTGCTACATCACTGTCGTCATCTTGCCATGAATCCCAGAACCCCTGATCCAGAATGCTCTTGGGTGAAGTCCGCTTCGAATCCATGATGGCGGGTTCCTCGCAACACTGTACAAAAGGATGATGCAGGAGCTCCTCTATTGACCACCGCTGCCTGGGGTCTCTGCTCAGGCACCTCCCCAGAAAGTCCCTGGCATCATCGGAGATATTGCAGGGGACCTCCGGCATGTTGTCGGAGAAGGCGATCCGGTGGATGTCTTCGATGCCATGCCACGGGAGGCACCCCATGGCCATCTCAATCACTATGCAGCCGAGCGCCCAGATGTCCGCCGTCGGTCCCTGCTCTTCCCCCCTGGCCACCTCCGGCGCCATGTACAGGGAAGTCCCGCTGATGACCACCCGGCCTTCACTGCTGTCGTTGATCCACCTCGCACAACCAAGGTCGGAGAGCTTCACACTGCCGCCGTCCTCGCTGACGAGGATGTTGTGGCCCTTGACGTCGCAGTGAACTATTCCCCTGCCGTGGAGGTACGCCAACCCGTTGAGCACCCCGTGAGTGTACACCCTGATGGCGTGCTCGTCGAGTCCCCCGCGCTGCTTAACCACCTCCGTGAGGTCGCCGCCAGGGACGTACTCCATGAAGAGGTTGAAGAGGACCTGGCCGTCGGGCTCTGCCGTGACATCCGAACCCAAGTAGGAGACGATGTGGGGGTTGCAGAGGGTTGTCAAGACCTCCTGCTCCCTCTACAGGCACGGCGAGCGGGAGAGCTCGGCTGACTTGATGGCGAAGACCCGATCTTCTGAGCCGGAGGTGGACGCGGCCAAGTAGACCCAGCTCCTTTCGCTCGGCATCTTCCAGCGGCAACTCGATCCTGCCGGCGGCCTCGCAGAGGTGATCCATCAGCTTCGCCCTGATCCGATGCCGCCTTTGTTGCTGCTGCAATGTCCTGAGGGCGCAGAGGGGTGAGGGGGCCAAATGAGGGGGAAGGGGGGGGGGGGGGAAAGGGGGATACGCGCCTGGGATACTTCATTCCCACAAAAAGTGAGAATGATATATCCCCAATGATATCCCTATTTTTAGAGATATCCCTGGTCAACTTACTATTAGGATATCACCATAAATTTAGAGATATCAAACACAAGAAAGAAGATAGACCAGGGATATCCTCTCCTATTCTGATACCAAACAGGGCTAAGAGACCATGCACTCGGGAGTATATTCCCGTGCATATTCTTACAAGAAAGAAAAACCAATACACTCTCTCACACATCCTGGTCCATGCACTACGTGATGCGAAGCTGCTTCACCTTTTTAGGTTACTTCATCTTAATCGAGAGAAACTTGGAGGTCCCAACTCGTTTAATTAGGCAAAAAGCCAAGACGAGAGATCTGGGGGAATTCCTACAAGGCTAATTATGAGGCTTTTACTATATATGGCTAGATTAATAGGACATCAATCCTGCCACAAGCACAATGCACTTGGTTGGCGCATCGGTGTGCTGCTGCAATGCGACATGGCCATACTAGTTTAAGCTTTTATTCCTTTTTATTAGACACTTCTGCTTCCCCAGGTGGACCAAATGCGGGGGCTGGAATCTCGGAGGCTTGACCCGAGCTCACACAATATTATTGCTTATGCTTTCATCGCTTTCCCCACCCCTGATGCTGCAAGTGGGGTTGCTAGGACATGTTCTTCCCAAATTTAATTGAACTTACATTTTAAGCACATCTTTTATGATTGCAAGTACGTTAAAGAACATTGCATCATAGCAGTTGTGTTTCTTTAGTTACATTGATTTATGTGAGATTACTCACAAGTGTGTTGGGTATAATCGCACTTTAATTTCTTCAATTATATGATCTTGCACATAATGATTAGAAGTCAGGAATATATATTATCCATAATGTAAATATTCTATGTGAAGAACAATCTTAACCTCATTTAGAATGAATCTTGGGTAAGTCATATTTTACGACTTTCCTATGCTTTGCCTTGAAGGTTGGGAAATATGACCCAACTTTTGACTTTCAAAGATCATGCGTATACATGGAAACATGATGCAATAAATAATCTAGCACGTATTCGAGGGAAGACAATCGAAGTACATGGGAGGAGTATCACATTTTTTGTATAAAGTTGATCATGAAGTATTTATGATCAGAAAAATTGTGTCAATCTATGCTATTATATATATATATATGTACTGACTCAAATTTGAGTCAAAATAAGCAGGTAAACATAGGCCCATTAGCGATGTGAAGACCACCAAGACATGCACACCATCACATACACGCGCACAGTTAGGAGGATGAATGTTAGAAACCTCCCGCGGGGATCCAACGTGATTAATGGTTACTATACAACTCCGATGTTAAACTAACCATCCAAATTAAGGTAGCTAGGATGCACTAGTGCAAGTAAGTCCGGAATCCAAGTCAAGACTTTATTGTGGTTTCCGAGGGTTCAGTTGTTTCACTTTCTGCTTTATACGTTTGTACCTCCCAATAATTAAGTTTGATCTTAAGGACCGATCACATGGATATGGGACCGTCGATCAGCTGACACAAGACACGCATACATATATAGATGCTAAGTACCGTGCCCCTGTTGAGAGGCTACGCTGTTTATCATATGCATATAACTATCCGTGCACCGTTTATATATCGTCGCATATATTCTGTACGAAGTTGCAGGAGATCTGAAGCCTCTCTCAATATTTTGTTGCAGAAGTGGTGGCTAAATTAGGACTTGGACCAGCAGGAAAGAATATTATTCTTTGAACATGGATGGGCAGCTGACAGGTGCATCTGTTGCTTTGACGGGTTAATTAAGGAAATGCATGTGGATGGAGATGGGTTTGTTGCTGTTATGTTATACCCTCTCAGGGGGTTCAGAAAAGTAGACGCGCATGTATGAGATTTGGCTCTCCTTCCCATGTGGATATATAGTGCCAATAGGGGTTGATAGTAACTCATTGGGCAGTGGCAATAAGATGATGATCCGTTCATCTTGGAGCGACTTGGATTGCGTATATATAGGACCAGCAGGTCGTAAGATTATTCTTTACACGTATAGTAGATGGGTAGTACTGATGCATCTGTTGATTTGACAGGTACTGTAAGGAAATGTGTGCGGATGGAGATGGGTTGGTTGCCGCTACCCTTCAGAGGGTCCAACAAATTAAAGTATATGAGTTTGAGCTCTCTCCTTGATCAGGTGGCATTATATATATATATATATATATATATATATATATATATATGGGCTTGCAGTGCCGATAGGGGTTGGTAGTCTTTCCTTGGATCTCACAGATGATCATGACCTGTTCACCTCAAGACGCATGGGGACACGATAAAAATTCTCCATCTTAATTAGATGCAGGGTTTCTCTTTGACTGATGAATGGTATACAATGGCGAAAAGTATGATTCTTTTGGAGTAGAGGTAGACATTGTTGTGAATGCTGAGATAGACGGGTGAACTGCCCTCATAGGAATTTGGGGAGCTGTTTGTAACAGGAGAGGACAGCCGGGCCTTTGTTTGCATTATTCTCGCGCGTAAAGAGGAATGTTATTGTACCATGCATGTTGTAGAGTTCGGGAAATAAATGCCTATGAAAACCCTCTTGTTCCTTTGTTTCAGAAAAGTATCTCGTAGCTTAGCTACTTTCAAACCTATAATTAATCAAGTTTTGATCCAATAGAGATCAAGACTCTAGCTCAAAGCACATATAGATATCTTTTACAATTAAAAGCCATATCTCTCTCTCTCTCTCTCTCTCTCTCTCTCTCTCTCTCTCTCTCTCTCTCTCTCTCTTCTCCATGCATTCGGTCTCCGGCCCCTAACTTTGTTCCAAGTTCGTATTCGTCTTTGCGTCCAAGTGCAAGATATCTTGAGGAGATCCCTTTTTTTTTTTTTGATATTTCGTTAACTGAATTTGGAACGTGATGGAAATAATGAATCAACTTGTTTGTGAACTTTGAAAATGGTGCACTGCCATATTGTTCTTTCTATCCTGAAAGCAATTTCCAACTATTAAAGGTTGAAAGGAAAATATGGGATTAATTAAGGAGGCCTTTTGCGTGGAACCCTCGAACGTGGGCATACCCTCCAACTTGTGAAACCCTCAAGCAAAGTGAAGCGCATTGGAACTATTCAAGAAACTTGTCAAATGGGGAAAGAAAGAAAGGTAACTCTTCAAAAAACTTGAGTTGCCATTCGATGTATGAACACGTAGTAATATCCCTTCCCTTCTCTCCTGTGATTTTTCCAGAGAGGAGAGAAGCTAATAAAAGTCTATAGCAATGCACATGGCTAATTCGAGCCCCATGAATATTTCTATGGAGAAACATACATGAAGGGATTAAAGAAATTGGGTCAGTTTCTTAGGAAAGTTATATATGGGGTCTATCATCTGTCAAAAATACCCTAAAATATCCAAATACTTGCAGTTATGCCTAAGTCATGTTGGCATCACGAATCATCTAGGAACACTTTCACATTTCTATAGCACCTTTTAATTGTATAAAAGCATGAAGTTCGTAACTAGTGTAAACATTTAGATAACAATAATTTATAAAAGGGATATATATATATATATATATTTTCAGGAAGATGTATGCAAAAGAACCCTAAAATAATATTATAACATATCAAAATCTAAAGGCTAAAGCTGAGGATATGAGCTGAGGCGTACAATCGATGACGCTATACCAAACCATATATATAGACATAAATTAACCTTTTAGAATTGAAGTAGTGTGAAAATGAGGGAGGAGAAATATTATAGTGGTCTTTGTTGTACGTGGTCAAATGTTACTAGAGTCCATCGAATTGGCATAGAATTTGATCATCATTGGAATCATGATGGGGAGAAGGCTCTCTCCAGATTTTAATTGGAGTTACATGTGAGGGTATATATCAAATTGGTTAGCACACGGTGTGCTTACATAATCATATGAAGTTGATGTATGTCCCTCATGGTGGTGCGATGGACGAACATAAGATTGAAAAGATTGGCCATCTAAACTATCCTCATAGTCTTCATTAACATAAGTATGATGATATGAGTCCATTTTAAGAAAGCAAGCAAACACTCAAGTGGAACAACAAAATATGAATCAATCAATATGGTTTAAACAAGTTGTGATGTTTAACGCTTGTCTTTTAGGAGTTTCAAATTGGTTTAAATGGATTAAAGAATAATGGCACTCCAGGTGAGATCTTATAGTTGTATGGATTTAGCTTCTTCAGGGTACAATTAAAATCACAACTTACCACGCAATGGGATAACTAACCCGGGTCTTTAGAATTGTACAATTACTTGCTCGGTCCACCGTGAGAGAATTCACGGGGTACAGAAATTTGCGGAGGTCTTGGTTAAGGGTCCCTTAGTCCAATGAGACGGAATGCCTAAAGGAGAGGTCTCCCTTACCAAGAAGGTGTGTGGAGCCTAGGGAGTGAGGGAAGGAGGTCTCCCAACCAACAAATATATGAATGCCTGAATGCAAATGACCAATGAGTAGGTGGACAACAGAGAAATCACAGCTCTGTTTGCAATAAAAATCGCGACGGATTCAGCCGTCGCGTATCAATATACGAATCATGTCTAGTCACCTGTCGTGGATCTGAGTACCCTAGAAGGCTGTCAGAGCCACGTCCAGTCCCTGCGGATGGACTGCAGATAGAAACAGACGACTCAGGCCATCCCAGAAACAACATGTAAATCACGACTGGGTAGACGGTCGCGTATCAAACATCTGAAAAGTGATGGTTGAATCTGTTGCGTATTCGAAAGTTACCTGTGATAGTAAAATAAAAGCAGAAGCAGAGAGATATGTACAAGAAACAATACTTAGCATGCTTGAAGTAGGGATGAAACACACAATCTCCAATGATATGATCAAATCAACTCCAACTTTTTTTTAAAATCTCTTTTCCTCGAATTTTCTTTGGGATCTAAAATCAGCTAATCATGGAGGGAAGAGGAGAAGGAAAAGAAGGGGGGTGTGCCACGTGGGGCACATATGGAGGGTGCCATGTGGGGGACAAATGGAGAGGGGTAATCAATAAGAAGAGGCGGAAAGAGGTCCCACCCTGATCGCCAATTTGTAGAAATCGACTCTTGTCTTAAAAAAAAACTCAAGTCTCCATAAAGAAAATATGAGAGAATAAAGAGGAAGATGGAGCACAACTTCTGGAGGTGTACGTGATCGCCAAATACACGTGAGTGTCGAAGGAGTAATAAATAAATAAGAATATGAAGGAGTGATCGCGAAAAATGTCTTTTAAGAGCAGGGAGATGTGTGGGAGAGAGAGGGTTTGTTTTCTTCTTCTATGAGCATGGCCAGTCATGGTAGAATGCTCTTCTTGATTGATTACCCTTGTAAAACACAATAAAAGACAGAAGATTAGCCAAAGACGTGCAATATCAAATTCTCAAATGAAAATAAAGGGGATGAAGCATGGAGTTGATCTCACCTTATGTGGTTGGCTTTTAAAACCCCTAGAATTAGGTGGTTGTGTGCATGTATGTAATAGTGTGTGTGTGTTGATTAAAAGAAAAGAGAATAGAAGATTGTTAACAAGAGGGAGAATAGCCACGATGGGGGCTTGGAGGAGATGATGATGATATGAACAATTGAATAAACAAGAGAAAAGAAGGAGGTGCTTCCCCTTTGATGATGGTGTAGGTAACTGCTGTTTGAGAAGCTTGCTGGAGTTTGGGAAGATGCAGAGGATGTTGTTGCTTGATTATGGAGAAGAGACACGGTGTTGAAGCATGAGGTGGTGATCTGACAGACCTTTACCTTCAAAAATCGCCCTCTCAAACTCATTGGACATGGTGGATATTCAATTGGGTCTCCAACCTCTTTTGAACAACGAGACATGGAGTATATTTATAGGGAGAGGAGCTCAAAGTCCGAGGCAAACAAATCCAAATCTCGACAGGTTCAGTGGTCATATTTCAAGTGGAATCGCGACGGATCATCTGGACGTGTTCATGAATTTCCAATTTACAATCGAATTCTAACCAAAACAGCAACTTGAATCACGATAGGTAGACTCGATGCGTTTAGAAAATTTCAAATTTTGTTTATAAAAATTGGCGAAAAGAAAAATATAAAAAGTGTAATCACGTCAGGGGTTTCGATCGTGTTTCAGAGAAGGCAATAAGTTTTTCCAAAAACCAAATAAGGAAATTGCTGAGAAGTATGGAAGTTCAAAAATGCGACATACGGGGCCGACGCTTTTATCATACAACCAATCAAAAGAGACCAGGAATCGAAAGCGAAACTGGGTAGGGATGGCTCGTCATGAATAAGGCAATTGATGTAGAAGCTTCATCAATCAGAAGAGGAGTCCAATCGATTTGGTCTTCACCAATCGATGTTTGAAATGCAACGGTTTGAACCAATGCGGACAAGACAATCGATGTAGACTTCAACAATCGAAAGCAAAACTGTGTTGGGATGACATGTCACGAATAAGGAAATTGATGTAGACTTCAGTAATCGACATTTAAAACGTGACGGATTGAACAGACACGAATTAGGCAATCGATGTTTAAAATGCTACCAGTTGACCTGTCGTGAATAATGAATCTTGACCAACACCTCCAACAAGCCAAAAAAATAAGGGGAAACATCCGAAAATGGGATAAAACCTTGAATGATGTGGAAATAGACTCACAAAAGGTAAATTGTAGGGCATTTGTGACATTATAGTGTAACATGAAATATGCTCACAATGGTGTCAAATTTAGCGTGTATACAGGCAACTCATGGATTTGCAGAAGGGCAATCTATATTTTAGCCTCCACTGTTTGATGGTGAGGACTACACTTAGTGGAAGACAAGGATGGAGTTCTTCCCACAAGGCTACAACTACCTACTCTGGAGCATCATAGAAGATGGTGACCTCTAAATATCAAAGCCCAAGGAAGAATGGACTGATGAAGATAGGAAGAAGAAATCTTTAAAAGCAAGGCAAAGAGTTTCATGTGTTGCGCACTGTCAAATCAAGAATTCAATAAATATCTACTTGCAAGACAGCAAAAGAGATGTGGGATAAGCTAAAGCTCACCTACAAAGGGATAAACAAAGTAAAAGAAACCAGGATTGATATCCTGGTTACTCAATATGAGAAGTTCCAAATGGAACCAGGTAAGTCTATTACTCAAAAGTATAGTGAATTTACTAACATAAGAAATGGACTTACAGCATTAAGAAAGATATACAGCCTGGGAGACTTGGTCAAGAAGATCTTAAGATCTCTTCTAGTGTAATGGATACCAAAGGTGACAGGTATAGAAGAAGCAAACTACCTCTTCTTAATGTCATTGGAAAAGTTTATTATGCCATTAATGGCTCATGAGATCAATATGGAGAGATTAGGAGAAAGCAATCTAATAAGAAAGATAATCAATGCATTCAAGGCAAAAGAAAGCACTTCGGATGAAGCCACTGCTAGTGAAAGCAGTGATAGTGAAGAAAAAGTTTTTTGAAAAATCTTAGCCAAAAGGAAAGAGAAAAAGAAGAAGGAACTAATGTGCTATGAATGCAAGGAGCTTGGACATCTAAGGTCAGACTATCCAAAGCTTAGAAGGTCTGAAAATTTAGAAAAGAAGAAAAGTAAAGAGGAGAAGCACAAGAAATATAAAAGAAAGACCTTGACAACAACATGAGACAACTCCTTAAATAGCTTAAGCTCCGACAACATGAAAAGAATGTCAATCTGATTTTGATGGACAAACCAGCAAGAAGACCCTCAAATGTGTATGGTTAGAGGATACTCAAAAGCATTCAACCGATGACTACTAATTCTTCACTTCACTCTAATCAGAAGAGAAAGTAGTCACAAATATTTTTCTTTCAATTCATGTTTATTTTACAAGTTTTAAATTCTATTTATTGTACGATTAATAAATTTCTTGCAAGATTTTTGTTTGTTGTTCTTTTTGTAAGATCGATGCAGGGAATTTTCATGAAGACTTGTCAAAACAACAACAAGCTGATATGACAAGAAAACAACAAGATCAAGCACTATCAAATATAAATCCAATAAGAAGTTGTCGACAGATGATGCCAAGATCTATGAAGAAGCTTTCTGGAAAAGCTTTTGAAACAGTTTAGGTTGACAGACCTAAGTTTTGTTATCGACATAAAATGTATAGGTCGACACACAAGGTGCACATGTCGATACCCATGGTTCAAATGTCGACAGACAATTAAAGGAAAGATGTCGACACACAAAAAAAACTTGTCGACAGATGATGTCAAATTGGTCGATAAATAAGAAGAACTTATGAAGATCTGTCAAACATCAACTAAGGGGGAGTCATATATTGAGGGGGAGCATCACATTCAGGGGGAGCCAGTCAAACCCAAGCTTCAAAAAGGGGAGACAATACCTCCTCATTGGTGAACCACTCCCTCCCTCACAAAGAAATGGTAAGAAGTTCTTGCAACCTAAAAAAAGAGAGAATGACAATGGTAAGAACTTTTCTTTTTGGTTATTGACAAAAAGGGGGAAAGTGTTTTATCCATGAATTTTTTGTTTAATGTTTATATTGAATATCTTAATTTCAAAAAATCCACATGATTTTTGTCATCACCAAAAAAGGGGAGTTTGTTGAACCACTCTTATATTTTATCTCTTTGTTTTGGTGATAGCAAAAACTCATGTTTATCATAAATATCAAAAATTGATTTAATAATAATTTTCTCTCATAATTATCATAAATATATTTTTTCAAGATAATTTATGTTCAAGAAATAAGTTAATTTATATAGCAGTAAAAAGTAATGCATTAAGTCCATAATCGATTACAGAACAAAATACCTATCATTTAAAGACTAAGTGCTATATCGATTGGAGAACAAATTGACTATCAATTGGTGAACAAATTGCTTATTGATTGGTAAACAAATTCCATATCGATTACTATTTAAGTATACAATTGATTACTAAAGAGTTTCTATCGATTAGTGAAGTAAGCTTTTTATCGATTACTGACCAAGTATTGTTCCGATTGGTGTTATTGTTGTTCTGATTGGTGAACAACATATCGATTGGTGTTATTGTTGTTCTGATTGATGTTTAAAGTGTTCTGATTAGTGAACAAAAGTTCACTTGCCTTCCAATTATTGTTATTCTACATCGATTAATGAACACTTAAAGTTATATTGTATCGATTGGTGTCATAATCCTTCCGATTACTGAACTCTTGCTTTATTTGCATTCTGATTAATATTAAAATACATCGATTAATGTTATAAGTGTTCAATATTAATATTGTACATTGATTATTGATGAGTTACTCTTGTCTGCATCGATTAATGAACAAATGACTTTGGCGTCCAATGAAAATTTAAATATCTTACAAAATTTTAAGATATTCATGTTGTGTGCTTTCTATCTCTTCATGGCAGTTAAGAAAAGGTGTCATCAGAAAACATGAACTCAAAGGACTCCTTTCTTCCTGCTAGACAGAAAGGTACCGACCTAGTATAGCAAGATTTCAGTTGGAAACACACTAAAGACAAAAAAAGGTGTGGGCTGACTAAGACAAAGATTTCTCTGCCTCACAGATCCTCTATGTATGAAATTCTACAATACTCTCAAATGGAAAACACCTACTACCTACAACCTTGGAAATATGCACAAAAAGAAAGACTCTCTCCTCTACTCCAAGTAACTAGATGACTTATGAAGCATCCATTAGACTCAAATAAAGAACAATATGAAGAAAAAGAAGAGCAGAAAACGAATCCAAGACTCCAACGATTATCTTCTCAACGGTCCTCTTCAGCTACTCCATAAAAGGATGAAGGCTTTGAAGATGTAAGATATAGAAGCTACAAGCGCCCAAGCAGAAATCTTCTGAAGCATTCCAAGCATTCAAGCTTCATCCTCTCCATTCTCCCTTTGTGTGTCATTGTGAATATGTGAGAGAGATCTGTGGGTTTGGCTAAGAGAGTCTTTTCTATATACTCTTTTCTCTTAAGCATCATCTCAGACCAAACATCTCCATTGCTCTTCTTGAGCTTACTCTAGGGGCTCCAAGTTCAATCTCAATTTCTCATAGTTGTGCCTCTTTATTTGAAGAGAAATTTTGTTGTGTAAGCGTTCCCCTTTTGTAGAAGGGAAGATCTGTTGTAAAGAGGGTGCTATGCCCCTTGTTAAAGGGAAGACCAGCTTGTGTTGGGTATTGTAAACCTACTATGAATTATACCAGTGTGTTGTTTCTGAGTTCGTAAAAGAAGCACCTAACTGAGGTGAAATAGTGGGCTTTCTTCTTACCCGAAAATAGAAGAAGACCATCTAGGATGCTAGGTGTGTTTCCCCTTGTGTAGAAGGGAGGACCAGCTATCCGGGGCATTGTATATCCTTAAGGGAGACTATTCCCTTGGTTAGTGAAATCCTATATGTTCTTGGGGACTAGATGCAGAACTTCCTTTTGGAAAGGCCGAACCAGGATAAAACCTCTTGTCTATTATATGTGATTGCTTCTGCTTATTTAAATTTCACTGCACAAGATTTCATTCACTAACCAAAGGTTCAAAGTAGACAAATTGTTTTCAAATTTTTTGCAGAACCTATTCACCCCCTCCCTCTAGGTGACTCCTTTCTGCCAAACCGAAGGGGCCAACACCTAGGATCTCTAGGGAGTCCCTTAGCTCAAGAGGAGGAAGCTATCTGACGAGTTAGGACCCTACTAGATAAGGGAGAGCAGCCAACCCCATCATTTCCTCTCCCATGTTGGTGACCTACTGATAGCCCACGAATGCGTCGTTAAACACGTGACTAACAATCTCAATTTATCGGCTTACACTAAAGATGTTAACAATAGTTAAGTGGTGAGAGCCGAGTCGAATCCACAGGGAACGAGATTTTAGAGTTGAAAACGTTGGGTTTTTAGTTAGGAAATAGCGTGATGACATTAATACTAAGTTGCACTAAATAGATCTAAACTAAAGAGAGAGATAGAGAGAGATAGGATAAACTAATTATTTAATTAGACTAACTGAATCTAAGTTAAATAAACATTAAAAGAAAGTGATAGAGAGAATAAGAGAGTAGAAAGAGAGAGAACAAGTACCAAATAACAACTAACATTATTACATAAATGTGATAGTCTAACACAGTACAAAACTCAACTAAAACAAATAACCTAGAGAGAGAAACAGAACGAGAGAGAGAGATGAAGTAGAGAGAAAATAGAGAGAGAGAAAAGAGAAAAGAGAGAGAGGCGGCGAGAGGAGAGAGAGGATAGAGAGGAAAGAGAGAAGAGAGAGGAGAGAGAGCGCGGGAGATAGAGGAGAGAGAGAGAGAGAGAGAGGCGCGAGAGGCGAGAGAGAGAGAGAGAGAGAGAGAGAGAGAGAGAGAGAGAGCGCGAGAGGAGAGAGGAGAGAGGGCGCCGAGAGGAGAGAGAGCGAGAGAGAAGAGAGGAGAGAGAGAGGAGCGGCCCGCGGTGGCTGCTTCACGTTGCATGCAAAAGCATGCAACGTGAAGGGCGAGAGCGGAGGGCGCGGGTGCGCGCGGGCGCTGGCGGGCGGCTCGAGCCGGCGGCTGGGCGGCAGGGTCGCGGGGCACGCGGGCGGGCGGGCTGGCGCCTGGGCGCGGGCGGGGCCAGGCAGGGGCGACCGCGGGCGGGGTCGCGGCAGGCTGGGCGCGGCCGGGTGCGGCCGGGTGCTGCTGCTGCTTGCTGCTGTGTGCTGTCCGGAGCCGGGAGAGAAAAAGCTAGCGAGAGAGAGAAAAGAAGGGAAGAAGAAGAGGAGAAAGAGAAAGAGGAGGAAGGTGTGCGCGGAGGAAAGAGAGAGAGAGAAAAGAGGGAATGAGAGAGAGCTCGGGGGAAGGGAATAAAAAATGAGAGAGAGAGAAGGGGGGCTTTTTAAATAGAGAGCTCTCTCTCTAAAAGAGATGTTTTAAAATAGGAAGAAAATATTTAAAAAATAGAAAGAAGAGAGAGAAAGAAGAAGGAATGTGGCTAGGGTTTTGCAACTTTTTGTATATGCCAGATTTGCCCCTGTTGGATTGCTTGATTCATTGGCCCGTTAAGCACTTCATAAAATGGCCCATTAACCTGCAAATACAACACATAATTGAATTTAATCAATTAACGTTCATGATAATAGAAATCATATGAGTTTATCAAGTATTAGTCATCAAAATGGCATGATTATTCATGATAATTGTGATATTATCACATCCCCCAACTTACTCATTGCTAGTCCCTTAGCAATGCACCCAGGTGAATAATTAGGACTAACCGGAACTTCAAACATCATTTTTCATGTCAAGAAAGCAGAGATAAGATTGATCAACAATAAGTATTTCCAGTTCTAGTAGCATGTGTCAAAGACAATCATGCAGTTCATGTTATTAGACAGTTCCTCAAGATACAGTTAAAATTATCATTTCCTTCATGAATGCACTTATGATCAATAAGCATTACTTAAGACAATGTATGAGTTTTTGACCCATTACTTAGAGATGATATCAACTCTACACTCCTACAATAAAATCCTCGAATTACAGGTAGCTTTCACTCTGCCTTTTTATTTTCATCCTTCAGCATCATTTTTTTTCTTTTCTTTCTTTGGATATCCGTTCACTGTTTGACGCGAACTTCAACACTTCATGAGGTGCTGAAGCCCGGTTACTAAGCTAGGGATTTCCTTCTTCATTTTATCATCATTTTTTTTTTTTTCATAACTTGCAGGCAGGTAGCTTTTTCCCCACGATTAGTTTTCAATAAGAGTGTAGAATATCAATCTTCATCATGAGTATTAGGTAAAACTCTCATCACCCTCTTGAATGACACTTATTCATATCTAATACATGTGTGAAGGTTTATCAAATTTCAAATGTAGTTTGAGGAAAATGCTAAGAATATAACCACAAATTCATCCTTTAGCGTGCCACTAGTACAGTATATACTTAGAGTAAAAATCATTCTAGACTGAGGTATTCTTTCCATGAGAAATGATATGTGAAGTTAATGAGCACAAAATAATGCATGGGATGTTTCAGCAGGATTTAAAGATTGAAAGACTTGCCCTCCCCCAACTTGAATGACATTGTCCTCAATGGCATAAAAGTAATGAACATAGAATACAGCCAAAGTAAGGTAAGAAAGGAGAGATGCAACCTGATGATCACATGAGAGTGGTGGCAAACTGGCTTCATTAAAGGTGATGAGTTGCCCACTAGCCTTCCAAATACCTAGAACAAAATAGAAAAGAAAGAAAGAAAAATAAGTTAAATGTCCTAAAAATATTGGGTTGCCTCCCAATAAGCGCTAAGTTTATTGTCTTCAGCCAGACACAATGAAGTTCCTGCACATCTACTCAAGATCATTTAAGGGAATGGATTCTTTAGGTGAGAGCTGCATGTTTTCCATGTAAGGTTTGAGACGTTGACCATTAACAGTGAATGTTTGACCATTTTTAGGATCAAGAATTTTAACAGCACCATGGTCAAAAGTTTTTACAACAATGAATGGTCCATCCCATCGAGATTTCAATTTACCTGGAAATAAGCGCAGCCTAGAGTTAAAAAGCCAAACCTTTTGGTCAGAATGGAAGGATTTCCTCAAAATGTGTTTGTCATGAAAGATTTTGGTCTTGGCTTTATAAATTTTGGAATTATCATAGGCTTCATTGCGCAATTCCTCAAGCTCATGCAGTTGGAGGGCTCTATGTGATCCAGCTTGGGCTAAATCAAGGTTGAATTGTTTGATGGCCCAATAAGCCCTATGCTCTAACTCAACAGGAAGGTGACAGGCTTTACCAAAAATCAACCTGTAAGGAGACATGCCAATGGGAGTCTTATAAGCAGTCCGATAGGCCCACAAAGCATCATCCAATCTCTCTGACCAATCTTTCCTATCGGGCCTAACAGTCTTTTGGAGAATGTTCTTGATCTCCCTATTGGACACTTCCACTTGGCCACTGGTCTGGGGGTGATAGGGGGTAGCAATTTTGTGAGTTATCCCATATTTTTTAAGCAAAGCTCGAAATTGGGAATGAGTGAAGTGAGATCCCCCATCACTTATGATGGCCCTAGGGCACCCAAACCTAGAGAAGATATTCCTCCGCACAAATTTCATGACAACCTTATGATCATTGGTGCGGGTGGCAATGGCTTCAATCCATTTAGATACATAATCAACTGCCACAAGGATATACTCATTGCCAAAGGATGAAGGGAATGGGCCCATGAAATCGATCCCCCAGACATCAAAGATTTCTACCACCAGAATGGGGTTGAGTGGCATCATGTCTCTCCTAGAGTTGTTGCCCACTGCTTGGCATCTCAGACAGGTCTTACTGAATTCATAAGCATCCTTGAACAGTGTGGGCCAGTAAAACCCACTTTGTAAGACCTTGGCAGCAGTTTTCTTCCCCGAGAAGTGTCCCCCACAGGCTAGGGTGTGACAGAAATTGAGGATGCTCTGTTGCTCTTCCTCAGGGACACATCTCCTAATTACTTGATCCGGACCCATGAAAAATAATTCAGGGTCATCCCAGAAATAGTGTTTGACTTTAGAGAAGAAATGATCCTTTTCATTCTTTGACCATCCTTCAGGAAGTTGACCCACCGCAAGGTAATTGACAATGTGAGCATACCATGGGGGTGTATTATGGGAAATAGCAAGAAGGTGTTCATCGGGAAAGGAGTCATACATGGGAGCACTTTCTGGGATGAGAATTCGGGACAGATGATCAGCAACAACATTTTCAGTACCTTTCTTATCCCGAATCTCCAAATCAAATTCTTGAAGAAGAAGGATCCATCTGATGAGTCTTGGTTTGGAGTCCTTCTTGGCTAGAAGATATTTTAAGGCAGAGTGATCTGAGTAGATGATGACTTTTGCCCCCAGAAGATAAGATCGAAATTTTTCAAGGGCAAAAACCACAGCAAGAAGTTCTTTCTCTGTGGTGGTGTAATGCAATTGAGCATCGGCGAGGGTGCGGCTCGCATAATAGATCACCACGGGACGTTTATCCATGCGTTGTCCCAAAACAGCACCTATGGCATAGTCCGAGGCATCACACATGATCTCAAAGGGCAGTGACCAATCAGGAGATTGAAGAATGGGAGCTTTGGTCAAAGCCACTTTCAAAGTAGTGAATGCCTCTAAACAAGCATCATCGAAGTGAAAAGGGACATCCTTGGCTAGGAGAAGAGTTAAGGGACGGGCAATTTTAGAAAAATTTTCAATGAACCGGCGATAGAAGCCGGCATGGCCAAGAAATGCACGAATTTGTCTGACGGAGGTGGGGGAAGGAAGATCAGCAATGAGGCCAACTTTGGCTCTATCTACCTCGATACCCCGCTCAGACACAATGTGGCCTAAGACTATGCCCTCTCGAACCATGAAGTGGCTCTTCTCCCAACTAAGCACCAAGTTTGTCTCCACACATCTAGCCAAAACCTTCTCCAGATTTTTCAGACATTTTTCAAAAGAATCCCCATATATAGAGAAATCATCCATGAATACCTCCAGGAATTCTCCCACCATGTCAGAGAAGATCGCCATCATGCACCTTTGAAAAGTGGCTGGTGCATTGCAGAGTCCAAAAGGCATTCTCCTAAAAGCAAATGTGCCATAGGGGCACGTGAATGTGGTCTTTTCTTGATCTTCTGGGTAAATTGCCACTTGATTGTACCCAGAATAACCATCCAAAAAGCAGAAAAATTGCTGGCCTGCCAGTCTCTCAAGGATTTGATCCATGAATGGGAGTGGAAAGTGGTCTTTCTTGGTCATGGCATTGAGCTTCCTATAATCTATGCACACTCTCCATCCCGTGGTCAATCTAGTGGGTACCTCCTCCCCTGCTCATTTTTCACAACTGTTAGCCCAGACTTCTTGGGAACCACTTGGGTTGGGCTGACCCACTGACTATCTGATATTGGGTAGGCAATTCCAGCATCTAGCCACTTCACTACTTCCTTCTTCACCACTTCCTTCATGTTGGGTTTAACCGCCTTTGCGTTTCCCGGCTTGGTGTAGCATTGTCCTCCAAGTAGATGTGGTGCATGCAAACAGATGGACTAATCCCCTTAAGGTCGGCCACTGTCCAACCTATGGCACCCCTATGTTCCCCTAAGACTTCTATCAACTGAGCTTCTTGGGTAGACTTAGGTTGGAGGCAATGATAACAGGCAAAGTTTGGTTTGGGCCCAGAAATACATACTTGAGGGAGTCTGGAAGAGGTTTAAGCTCAAGATCTGGAGGGCTTTGAAGTGAAGGTAGAGCTGGTGCAGATTGCAAGGCCGGTAGAGGTTCGACCTTGGACCAAGGTGCCAGACGGAGTGGTGAGTCATGTAAAGCATTGGTCTCCTCAAGTTGGTCAACATCTAGATCATTATCAATGGACTCAGTCAAAATGTCAATAGAATGACATCCTTCTTCGGGATCTGGATATTGAGATGCTTTAAAAACATTGAGCGAGACCTTTTGTCCCCCAAATGAAATGTCCATCATCCCCGTAGCACAATTGATATTGGCTTTGGCAGTGGCGAGGAAGGGACGACCAAGAATGATAGGGGTGTGTTTCAACTCCTGGTTGGTGGACATGTCAAGGATGAGAAAGTCCACGGGGAAATAACAGTCATTGACTTTGACAATTACATCCTCTATCAATCCCCGTGGAGTCTTGACCGAACGATCGGCCAGCTGCAGAATGATGGAAGTGGGCTTGAGTTCCCCTATGTTGAATTGTTCATAAATAAAGGTGGGAAGAAGATTGACACTTGCCCCTAAATCAAGAAGGGCACGATCAAAGGTTATGCCACCTATATCACAAGAAATGAGGGGAGCACCAGGGTCCTTCAACTTCCTAGGGAGGTGGTTTGTCAAGACTGCACTAACATCTTCAGATAGCCAGATCTTCTGAATTGCGGTCTTGGATTCCCTTCGTGGAGTGCACATTTCTTTCAAAAATTTAGCATAAGTCGGGACATGCTTTATGGCATCTAGGAGTGGAATATTGATGTGGACTTGTTTGAATAATTCCAGCAACTCCTCATCTTGGACCGACTTCTTCTTCTTAATGGGCTTGGATTCTAGAGCACTTGGAAATGGCACTTTGGGCTGGTAAGAATTTGGATCTGCAGAAGCTTTCTCTTTTCCTTTGTTCTCTTCCCCCAACTCAGGTTGAATAGGTTCCTCTTCACTATCACTAGCATCATCTTGGGCCTCTAATTCAGGATTATTCACAACCTCTTTTCCCTTATGTGGGTCACTTAGCACCTTACCACTTCGCAGGCTTGAAATGGCTTTTATGTTCTCCAATTGTGGGCCTCTTGGTTGGACTTGTTGGACAGGTTGAGGTAGGAGGCCTGGTTGTGAAGCAAAGCCGGTGGTAGGTTCCTTGGGTTGGCCACAGGTTGGCTAGGCAATTGGCCCACTTCCCTTCTCATGGTGGTTTCAGCCATTTGGCCCACTTGGGCTTCTAACCTAGCCATGGTCTGTTGGTTTGTCGCCAAAAGTTGTTGTTGTTGGTGCAATTGCTGTTGTTGGGCCAAGATGATCTGTTGGAGTTGGTTGAACTGATCTTCAAAGTTTTGTTGAGGAGGTTGTTGAAAAGTAGGCTGAACTTGCTTGGGTTGGGGAGGAGGATATTGGACTGCCTGAGAGAATTGGGCTTGAGGCCCTCTAGCATAAGTGCCATTGTACGGATTTGGCTGGGCCTGAAACTGGTTCTGGAATGGTTGTTTTGGGGCTTGAGGCATGGAGGGATTTGGTCTTTGAGGCGGAGCTTGTTGATTCTTCCAAGAGAAATTGGGATGGTTTCTCCAGCCAGGATTGTATGAATTGGAGAATGGGTCCAGATTGGGCTTGGGAAATCCCTGGGCTGCTTGGACCTGTTCCTGGACTTGTTCTTGGATGAAAGGTGGGAGTTGGGCTGCAGTTGGGCAGTCATTAATGTGGTGGCCTGGACTAGCACACAAGTTGCAAACTTCCTGATGATATGAGTCTGGGCCAACATATGGGCTTGAGGGGGATGGGCCAAAGGAATCCTGATGGGTCCTAGACAAGATTTGGTCCATCTTTTGAGCCAGAGAGGCAACAGTTTGGGCCATGGTATCCACTTTCTCCCACTTTTGGGCCATGAGATGATTCTCGAATTTGGGCTCCAATTCAGCCTGATTTCTCACTTCATATAACCCAGCCCGTTTGGATGGCCCAACAGATCTCTCATAGGATGAAAGTGAGGCATGATTAATTGAATTTTCACTTAGCATTTCAAAGAGAGCATAGGCCTCATCCTCACTTTTACTCATGAAAGCTCCCCCACATGAAGCATCCACCATTTGTCTATATTGTTCAGTCAATCCCTCATAAAATGCTTGGACAATTTGCCATCTTGAGAGACCATGGTGGGGGCATTTTCTCAAAAGCTCCTTTAACCTTTCCCATGACTCATGAATTAATTCCCCTGGTGTTTGAGAAAATCCAGTAATGGCTCTTCTCATGGTATTGGTTCGGCCTATGGGATAGAACTTTTTCAAAAATTCTTGTTGCATTTCTGCCCAAGTTCTAATGGTTTTCCCTACAGTGCCCAACCAATATTTGGCTTTATCCTTAAGAGAGAATGGGAAAAGAGTCAGTCTGAGGGCATCATTAGTGAAGTTCTGGATCTTGACAGTGGAACAAATCTCCAGAAATTCATCTATGTGTTTGTAAGGGTCCTCATTGGTATTTCCATAAAAGGATGGGAGCATTTGGATGGTGCTGGATTTAATCTCATATTGGATGGCTTGATTCTGTGGGAGATGAATACAAGATGAAGGTTGATATTGATTGGGAATGAAATAATCCTTCATTTGTTTGGGGATTTCTTGATTATCTTGATTTTCAGCCATTTGATTTTTCAAAAGAATGTTCCTTTGATGGAGAAGTCTCTCAATTTCTGGGATTGGTCCTAGCAAATTAGGGCTTTGTGATCTCCTACCATGCATGCATTAGGACCGACTGAGAGAAGAGAGAGAATTTTTTTTTTTTTTTTAATTTTAGATTTTTTTTTTTTAACAAAGACAAACAAGTTTCAACAAATACCCTATTTGACCTAGAGATCTTAGACTTGAAAGTGAGATTTCTCACAAAGTGGCCATAGACCAACTTAAGTCCACTATTAGGTATATCCACTGGCCAGGTAAGAGGTGGGGTAGTGGGAGGCTCCCCCTACTTTCGTAGGGACCTAATTAGAGAACCACTTTCCCGCTTAGGCGTTGCCTTTTAACCTCTAGCCTTAGACACCAGTTTCCAAAACCAATTAGTGGGCCCAAGTGGACCTACACCTCAGTGTGAACCCTAAGGCCAATGTTTACTGACTTTTATTAGGGCTTGGGAATGCAAAAGATGCAGGAGATTGTGGTTTGTGGGCTAAGGAAGGGTGATCAAATCCCCACCTTATCTTGTTAAGGAAACTGCCCTTAAAATATTTTAGAAATGAAGTGCACACCACAAAATCAAGCAAGGGGTTCTATGCAAGCATGGCAATGCATGATCATGCTTTCTAAAAGATTGAGATACTTACCTTGCCTCCCGCAATCTTCGACAAAAAAAGGAAATTTTTCAAAAAATAAAATTACCTAAAGATGGAAATCTAAATGATGCATGTCCTAAAGATGGAAGGTTTCTAATCTTGACATGACATCTTTGATTGGATTCAAGTGATTGATTTTTTTAGATTTTTGATTTTGTTTTTTTTTTTTTAATTCAACTAAACATGGAAACTAAGAAAAGGAAACTAAATCAAGAGGATTTTAATGGTACTTACCTCCAACGCAATCCCTCGTTCTTTTTGGAAATGAAAACAAATGGAAAGAGTGAGAGAAGGAAACTCACCTCACTGACCCCTTTTTTTTTCTGATTTTTCATGCAATTTTCGGATTTTTCTTTCCAAAACAGAACTTTTCACCTACAGATTTGACTTTCAGCGACAGTTTTCTGACAGATTCTTCCAATGTGCAATTTTCAGGATTTTTCACTTTTCATTTGATACCTACAAAAAAAAAGAGAAAATGTTAGCATGAATATATACAAATAACACCAAGATTATCAAAACTAAAATCTAATTCCCCGGCAACGGCGCCAAAAATTGATAGCCCACGAATGCGTCGTTAAACACGTGACTAACAATCTCAATTATCGGCTTACACTAAAGATTTTAACAATAGTTAAGTGGTGAGAGCCGAGTCGAATCCACAGGGAACGAGATTTTAGAGTTGAAAACGTTGGGTTTTTAGTTAGGAAAATAGCGTGATGACATTAATACTAAGTTGCACTAAATAGATCTAAACTAAAGAGAGAGATAGGATAAACTAGATTTATAGACTAACTGAATCTAAGTTAAATAAACATTAAAGAAAGTGATAGAGAGAAAAGAGAGTAGAAAGAGAGAGAACAAGTACCAAATAACAACTAACATTATTACTAAATGTGATAGTCTAACACAGTACAAAACTCAACTAAAAAATAACTAGAGAGAGAAACAGAACGAAGAGAGAGAGATGAAGTAGAGAGAAAATAGAGAGAGAGAAAAAGAGGGAGAAAAAGAGAGAGAGGCGGCGAGAGGAGAGAGAGGATAGAGAGGAAAGAGAAAAAGAGAGAGGAGAGAGAGAGCGCGGGAGATAGAGGAGAGAGGAGAGAGAGAGAGAGGCGCGAGAGGCGAGAGAGAGAGAGAGAGAGAGGCGCGAGAGGAGAGAGGAGAGAGGGCGCCGGGAGAAGAAAGAAGAGAGCGAGAGAGAAGAGAGGAGAGAGAGAGGAGCGGCCGCGGTGGCTGCTTCACGTTGCATGCAAAGCATGCAACGTGAAGGGCGAGAGCGGAGGGCGCGGGTCGCGCGGGCGCTGGCGGGCGGCTCAAGCAGGCGGCTGGGCGGCAGGGTCGCGGGGCACGCGGGCGGGCGGGGCTAGCGCCTGGGCGCGGGCGGGGCCAGGCAGGGGCGACCGCGGGCGGGGTCGCGCGCAGGCTGGCGCGGCCGGGTGCGGCGGGTGCTGCTGCTGCTTGCTGCTGTGTGCTGTCCGGAGCCGGGAGAGAAAAAGCTAGCGAGAGAGAGAAAAGAAGGGAAGAAGAAGAGGAGAAAGAGAAAGAGGAGGAAGGTGTGCGCGGAGGAAAGAGAGAGAGAGAAAAGAGGGAATGAGAGAGAGCTCGGGGAAGGGCATAAAAAATGAGAGAGAGAAGGGGGGCTTTTTAAATAGAGAGCTCTCTCTCTAAAAGAGATGTTTTAAAATAGGAAAAAATATTTAAAAAAATAGAAAGAAGAGAGAGAAAGAAGAAGGAATGTGGCTAGGGTTTTGCAACTTTTTGTATATGCCAGATTTGCCCCTGTTGGATTGCTTGATTCATTGGCCCGTTAAGCACTTCATAAAATGGCCCATTAACCTGCAAATATAACACATAATTGAATTTAATCAATTAACGTTCATGATAATAGAAATCATATGAGTTTATCAAGTATTAGTCATCAAAATGACATGATTATTCATGATAATTGTGATATTATCACCTACCCAACAAGGGCCTAAAACTGCTTTGCAGAAACTACGCTGGTTCGGATAGGAACATCGGTTGTAATCTCGGCTTCATGGTTCTCTGAGTCCTTTAACTGTGCTACACCTCTGCTTCTTGGTGGAGCCATGACAATTCCATGTTCCCATGGACAGTGTCAATGATGAGATCAATTCAATCTGGAGGATCTTAATGAATGGTTGGCCTCTAGAGGACCCGAGATGAGGCTTCATGCAATGGAGATGAGGGAGAACAAGGTCCTGTTGACCACCAATGTGCTCTGACTTGCAAGGAAGTCAAGTCCAAGAAGGGGCTATCAGGATCGACCCTCTAACAGTCAAGTTTGTGTTAATTAAGCTCAATCTAAGGATGGAGATAAGCGTTTGAGTGAAGAAAATTGTGGACTAATGTTTTGTTTGACAAGTGTCCTTCTCAGTCTTACCAACTACTGTTGCATTCTCTTGAAGGCAATTGGAGAGTAAAGACAAGCATGACATCCGATATGGGATTAATCTACCTTTGGAACTTTGCCTTCTTCTCCTCTTTGCTTTCTCTTCAAGAGATTGTGTGGCTAGGCTGCGTTCATTAATCTTGGGTCGAGCCTATTTAGGGCTATTGTTGTCAGCCCATGAAGCCTATCAATAGGAATATGCCATAATCATTATGACCAGCCAATTGAATTAGACTAAGCACAACCATAGAGACATTGGCTGCAAATTTGTGGGTAGAATGCCACCATCCAACTGCGTGGTGTTGTACTCTGTAGATTTTGATGATCACAACAACACTAAGTTTAACTAATGTTGAGAGAATCACAAAAGCACATAGTGACATACTTGTTAATGATTCAAGTATTTGATTTATATTTATTTAATTTGAGGGTCTAATTTGTGTTTTAAGTGTGCAGTAACTTTTTCCATAAGTCGCATTTGAAGTGGATAATACAAAGACCAAGACTTGGACAAAATAGAAAGACAAGACTAGAAGAAGAACTGTAAAACTGACAATCGAACGACCAACCCTGAGAAATCGGTCGACTAATACTGAAAGGAAATCAATAGCAGATCGATTATGGTTCAAAGGGAATCGTTGCCAGATTGATTATGGTTCAAAGGGAATCAGTGGACGATCGATTACCAGTGCAAAGTTGGATGACCAATTTGGTACTTACGGTCGAGCGACCTAGTCAGAAGCTTTGGTAGTGGGACAGTTAAAAAGTCGAACGACTAACTTGAGAAAATCGGTCGACCGATCCGCCAGTCGAAGCAGAATCACTTCAGATATTCATGTTGTATTTCTGCCATCCAAAGTATCTTGACTTTGGACATCAAGATTTACACTTGGCCAGCCAAAGTGCTCGTACTTCGAATGTTCATATTATAACTACGCCAGTCGAAGCATCGGTCGAAGCTAAACCCGAAGTTGGTCGATCGAAATTCCATAGACGGTCGACCAAATAGTTAGTCGATTTGCCAGTCGAAGTCCCGATCGATGTGAGTCCAAAATCAGATGACTGATCTTAGGAAATCGGTCGACTGACTACGGAACCCCAGTTTCCATCTTGGATAGGACTCTTTCTTATCTTGGATTCTGCACGAGCTTATCTTCTAATCTATAGCCAAGTAGGAGTCTTTTGGTCGTTGGGTTTCAAGGTAGAACTCTATTCTTGTGTGTAGTATAAATACACATAGTTGGAGTATGAGATTTTCATCTAGGCTAGGGCAAAGGACGAACCAGCAAACCAAAGTACCTTCCAGGAGATTTCTTCAAGAGTTGTTGTGCGAGTTCAAGGTGTTGGATGTTCTAAAGATCGTTCATCCATAGTACAATGTCCAGGAAGACCTATGCAAGCTTCTGTGTTCTTCTCCAACGTTTCTCAACCATGACAAAATAAGAGAATTCTGAAATGCGAATTTTCATCTTTCTTCTCTTGTTCTTGGGTTGAGAATTGTACTTCAATTTACACAAACATCTGAGTGTGTGTGCTCGGTTGGTGAGCACGTTGTTGGTGTGTAGTGCGTGTGTGCATAGACTCTTGGTTGTCTCATCCTCGAGAAACGAGGTGGGGCTTGTGTTTTCTCGTAAACAACCATATGTGTGGGGGGATTTTACACTTATACCTAGAAACAAGCTAGTGAAAATCCTCACAGGGTGTGAGGTAGTGGACGTTGGTGCACACAAGGGTGTGTTTGCTAAACCACTATAAATCCTATGTGTCTTGTAGTTTGATTCCATCTTTTCTATCTTCATTCTACGCACGTTAGGATAGTTGGTTTTGCCATTTTAATTGTCACATTCCGCTGTGCACATCGTTCCATAGATGGCCTTAACTGAGTTTAATATATTCTTTGTAAATAAAATTTATATAGGCAATAACCAATTCACCCCTCCCCTCTTGGTTGATCATCGCACATACGTTCGCGTATTTTACTCTTCAATTGGTATCAGAGTAGAGCTCTTGATCAAAAGAGAGATCATGTTTACGATGGCTAGAAAAGGATTCATGCCTGAAGGTTTCTCTATCCAACGTCCACCGTTCTTTGATGGCAGCAATTACTACTATTGGAAAAACTGTATGTACGTCTTTCTCAGAGCTCAAGATTATGAGATCTGGAAATTTGTGAGCAACGGTCCATACACACTACTAGAGGATGAGGGAAAGTGGACAGAGGATAACATTAAAAAATCCAAGATAAATTTCAGTGCCATGAAGATAATGCAATGTGCAATTCATCCTGATGAATATTCTCATATTTCCATGTGTAGTTCAACAAAGGAGATGTGGGACAAATTGAAGCTGATCTATGAAGGCACTTCAGAGGTCAAGGAGACTAAAGCCAACATCTTGGTCCATAAATATGAAATGTTCAAGATGAGCCCGGTGGAGTCAATTTCTGACATGTTTGCACAGCTCTCTAAGATCACCAATGGACTGGAGGCTCTTGGAAAGAACTACAGTGACATGGAGATCGTCCATAAAATTCTAAGATCCCTCCCACCGGCGTGGCACACAAAAGCCACAGTCATCAAAAACTCCAAGAACCTATCAAGCCTCAGTGTGGAGGAGTGGATTGGGAGTCTCATGACCTATGAGATAAACATAAAAAGGGAGGAAGAAAAGCAACCCATTTTCTAGCAAAAGGACGTGGCACTGAAGGCTAAGAAAACCAAGGTATATAGTTCTGAAAAAAATTCCTCAAGTGAAGATGAGGAGGAAGTGGCCAAACTAGCCCATAGCTTCAAAATGTTTCTGAAAAAGAAGCCACAATATGTGTCATCTTCCAAAGACTATAAGGGCAAAAACAAGCAAGATGACTCTAGCAGAAAATCAGAATTAATCTGCTATGAGTGTCAAGGTATTGGGCACATAAGATCAGAATGCCCAGTGTTTTTGAAAAAGCAGAGTAAAGTCAAGGCAAAGAAGTCCAAAGCCATGCTCGCCACGTAGAGCAACTCTGACTTGTCTTCCTCTGAAGTTCAGGAGGCCAAAGAATCCAAAAGGAGGACTGCGGTCTCATGGCTATTGAGGATGAATCTCCAAAGGTAACTTCTGATTGTAAATCTTTTACTTCTGAGGAGATGCAATCAATGTACTCTGTCTTGTATGAAAAATATAGAAAAGTTAAAAAGGAAAACAAGGACTTGAAAAACAAAATCAATGATATTTTGCATAATGAATATCCATGTGAATCATGTGACTTGTTGAACGTTCAATGCAATGTTCGTCAAGATGAAAATGAAGTCATGCAAAGCAAAATTTCATTGTATGAATAAGAAATGGAATGCATGGCTAATGATAATTCAAAAAAATTCTACATGCTTGAAAAGGAAAACACATCTTTGAAATCTGAAAAGGAAAAACTAAAAAACCAAGTGCATGTGCTTGAAGATAATGTTAAAAATTATGTTAAGAAAATGTATGAAACAATAGATGATCCAAAATCAATTGTCTCTAGACTCATGAAGGGGAAGCAAAAGCTTGATGAAGTCCTTAATGTTAAAGTGAATACTAATAAGCATGGTTTAGGCTATTCCCCTAAAAACAAAAAGAACAAATATGTTGAGTCTAAAATGAAAACATCATTTGTTCATGCTTCTAATACTCCTAGCACATCACAATCGCATTCTAAGAAAACTGCTAATGTTAAAAAACCAGTTCATGCTTAGAAGATTGAGCAAGTTAAGAAACCAACCCATAGGAAAGGTAAGTATGTCGATTATCATGTCATTCATAGGCCACAACCCACAGAACACAATTCTAATGTCACATGCTATTTCTATGGTGGACATGGTCATATAAACTACAATTGTTATTTAAAGAAAAACATGCAGAAAATAGACTTAGTGTGAATTAGGAAGGATCTGTTGCCTTCCAGAACTAACAATGTTGGACCCAAAACCATTTGGATACCAAAGAAATCCACTTGAGAATTGTGGTTTCATGTGTCTTGAAAAAATAGAGATTGGTGCATTTATGTGAACTTCAAGATGCCGAAATTGTTCAGTGAGTATCATGTTTTTTTTTCTTTCTATTTTAGACTTTCAAGGTAACACATGAATACTCTTATATGCTGTATTGTTTACTTTTTTAGATTTCGTCTGTAGGATGTGTTTTTGTTTTATTTCTATCATAAAAACAAAAAAAAATTTAAAAAATCAAAAACATAAAAAGAGTCAAGTCCTAGTGTCTTTTGCATGTTTATCCCTTGTGTGCTTGCATGTAAACTATATGTAAAGACATTTTCTTGACTCTTTCTATGGCCTAATACTCCCTTGATATTCTATTGCATTGGCTTAAGACTTAGTGTGCATCAGTTCAACTACTAAGGGGGAGATTTCTGCATTTGGTGTGTGCATACATTAAGGAGAAGCCAAATAGCTCTGTATTTAACTTGCTTCTCAGAATTTATTTGAAATTGAGGCCAACACACTAGTGCACATGACTATGATTAATGGATATCACTTTAATGATCGGTGGAATTTTTTCTTAATACTCTTGTGATGCTTAAATCCATCTAGCTTGTAGTAACTCGAGAGGAAAAAGCTATCTGTCCCACTTTGAAAGTGAAAAGAGGAACCGACCTTAGTAACCGAGTCTTTCCACTGAACAAGTGAGAAGCCTCACGTCAAATGACAATACTTTCCTCAAAAGTGAAAGAAAAGAAAGAAACAAAAAAATGACATCATTTGTTTAAGAACCAAAAAAAAGGGAAGAGTGATAGCTACCAAAAATCGAGGGTCTAACATGCATGGGTAAGATTGAGAGTATCCATTAGTGTTACTTAGAATTCTGCTTATCATTATGTGTGATGTCTCTTAATCATGTCTCACACTTCACTTTAAATGGTATTTATTTTTGAATGTGTGTTTAAAAGTTGATTAAACACTGGACTATTTAATGGCTATCTTTTAGAGCATGCACTCCCATAATTTTCCCCAAAGTGACATTTTCACATACTTTGTACTTATGCCAATTGCTTTTCTTATCCCTATTATCACCCACTTTTTGATGTTGTCAAAAAGGGGGAGAGAATATTTAGATTTTGTATTTTGATTTGGGGGAGTGATTGTGTTCAAAAGAAAAGGGGAGTTAGAAGTATTTTTGTGAGGGGACGTAATTGCATCACTATGAATGCTTACTTGCATATGTGTTGTGTGTAAAAACAAAACAAAAGGAACAACAAATTGAAATCAGAAATCAAATGTTGTGTTTTGTGCAAAAAATCTACAAGTGTTTTGTCATCATAAAAACTGGGAGATTGTTGTACTCTATAGATTTTGATGATCATAACAACACTAAGTTTAACTCATGTTGAGAGAATCAGAAAAGCACATAGTGATATAGTTGTTAATGATTCAAGCATTTAATTTATGTTTATTTAATTTGAGGGTCTAATTTGTGTTAAGTGTGTAGTAACTTCGTCACTTCAATATTAATGTTTAGCTCACCTTTATATTCTATGATTTGCTAATCAGAACCACGTCCATGTGGTCCTCAATATCTTTTGTTCATCCCTGAGGATGTTGTATATCTTTGTATATGTCTTTTATTAATACCACATCACCATTACCTACCAAAAAAAAACTTCGTCCATAAGTCGCATTTGAAGTGGAGAATACAAAGCCCAAGACTTGGAAAAAATAGAAAGACAAGACTGGAAGAAGAACTGCAAAACTGACAATTGGACAAATGACCCTGAGAAATCAGTCGACTGATATTGAAAGGAAATCGATGGCAGATCGATTATGGTTCAAAGGGAATCATTGCCAGATTGATTATGGTTCAAAGGGAATCAATGGACGATTGATTACCAGTCCAAAGTCGGACAACCGATTTGGTACTTTCGATCGATCGACCTGGCCAGAAGCTTTGGCAGTGGGACAGTCAAAAAGTCGAACGATCGACTTGAAGAAATCGTTCGACCGATCTGCCAGTCGAAGCAGAATCACTTTGGATATTCATGTTGTATTTATGCCATCCAAAGCATCTTGACTTCGGATGTCACGATTTACACTTGGTCAATCGAAGTGTTGGTACTTCGGATGTTCATGTTATAACTATGCCAGCCAAAGCATCGGTCGAAGCTAAACCCGAAGTCGGTCGACCGAAATTCCATAATCGGTTGACCGAACGATCAATCGATTTTCCAGTCGAAGTCCCAGTTGATGTGAGTCCAAAATCGGACGACCGATTTCCCAAAATCGGTCGATCGACTACGAAAACCTCGTTTCCATCTTGGATATGACTCTTTCTTATCTTGAATTCTACATGAGCTTATCTTCTAATCTATGACCAAGTAGGAGTCTTTTGGTCGTGGGTTTCAAGGTAGAACTCTATTCTTGTGTGTAGTATAAATACACATAGTTGGAGAACGAGATTTTCATCCAGGCTGGGGCAAAGGATGAACCAGCAAACCAGAGCACCTTCCAGGAGATTTCTTCAAGAGTTGCTATGCGAGTTCAAGGTGTTGGATGTTCTGAAGATCGTGCATCCATAGTACAACATCCAGGAAGACTTGTGCAAGCTTCTGTGTTCTTCTCTGACGTTTCTCAACCACGCCAAAACAAGAGAATTCTGAACTGTGAATTTTCAACTTTCTTCTCTTGTTCTTGGGTTGAGAATTGTACTTCAATTTACACAAACATCTGTGTGTGTGTGCTCGGTTGGTGAGCACGTTGTTGGTGTGTAGTGCGTGCTCGCATACACTGTAATATCCCTTCCTTCTTTAGTCAACCACCTTTTGTTGAATGTAGCGACGTATCGGGCCATCGCCTTCTAAAGGTGGCAGGATGACTATTGCAGTCTTGTTGGGAACGTGACAGGCATGTCGTTGCATTCCCCTTCTAACCGCATCATGCAATTTTTGTCATCTTGCTATCAGGAAAGTTGGGACACGTGTCGAGGCATGTCAGATGAAAGCGACATGTCAGGTGTCAGGCCTGCGAGGGTGACACATGGTGGGTCTGATTGTCAAGTCTGAACATGACTTTGGGGTCGTGAAAAGTTGGTCGTTGCATTCATTTTTGAACGCGACCACCAAGCTATCGCGTTCTCAGATCCGTAGCCTATATAGGTAAGGCCATCAGATCTCTTCCCTTCTTCCTCTTTTCTCCTTCTTTCTCCCCTTCCTACGACCCTCCTCTATGTGAACTTCTCCGTGGGAGGTTGGTGAGAGTGTTGGTGGTGAGGTTTGTGGTGTTTATCCTCAGCATGATGCTCCTCTCCGGCATGGCGGCTTCCTCTTCGACTTGTGACCTCTCCTTCGGCCTATAGGAGAATGTACTGTGCTCGTGGACGGCGTGAGCATGGAGCTTGGAGCGAGGAGGAGGTGGCCATACACACGATAAGGCCTCAATGGGTTGGCGCTTCTATTTGAGGTAGGGATTCTTATCCTTCCCCCCAGTTATATCATGCTAGGATCACCTTTCCTTTCTCCAAGCCTTGTAGAATCCCTGATAGGTGAATGCGGATGCTGGGTTTGATCTCTTGAGCTTGTTTGGGAGTTGGGGTTTGAGTGTGTTTTTGTCATGCATGTGAGGTTTCATGAGTGTAGATCCTTCACATTGCCATGCATGGGTGTGGATGAGGGTGGTTTGTGCCTCTAGCATGTCTTTACATTGTTCTCCATGCTTCCCTCCCTCTATGTACACTGGATTTGTTGTTTAAGGGCATTTTAGGAGGCCTTGGGTTGTCACCCAGGTCTCTATCTGTGGTTGCAACAAGGTTCTTATCGCGACCCAGAATGCAACGTGTCACCCCGTCACCTTCTGGTCTGATAGCGACGCTCACCCTGTCGCGTTTTGGTTGCGATAGGGTGGCCGTCGCCTTCTTACTTGGTTTGCCTATGGCGTTGTGGGAGGTCTTGGGTGGGCACCCAGACTTCTGTCTGTGGTCACGACAAGGTCCTTGTCATGACGAAGATCGTGACATTTTCCCCATCGCCTTTTGGACCCAGGTCGCCACAGGTTGGGTGTCGCCTTCAAGTGGTGACAGTCTCTGTGTCGCATCATATGAGAAAGAGACAGTGAGCCTGTCTCCTTCTCAGACAGAGAGTGACTAGCAACCTTTTTGGAGTTTCCTTCTACTACGCCTCTGGTTTGTTAGCACCTGTGCTGCTCCTAGCATAGTCCTACACTAGTCGTTCGTCCGGTGCTAGGCACTTGAGGGCTTGTCCCGTGAGAGGTTGTTACCGTTACTTGGGACCCCCCATCCTCGCGCACCGGTTAAGGGAGTTCTCTTGGTGGCGAGAGTGCTCGAGTTATGAACTCTGGAGCTAAGGGGAAAATGGTGGGGACAGTGGCGTAGAGTCGTTTGTAGAGCTCTCTTAGCTGAGTCTGGTACGCTGAGGTGGTTTAGGCATTCTTCTGGTGCAGATCAGCTAGTCCTTCTCACTACCTCACTCTACGTGGTTCCATTACCATCTAGAGGGGCCAGGCATGGGACAGTAGTCTGGGCAGACTACGACAGTTGTGTGGTTACTTTTAGTTTCGTGTCTCACTCCGAAGGAAGGTGTTAGACAAGAACTGGTGGTCGAGGATAAGGTGCATGGAGCACCTGACCGATTGACTAGTGGTAGTTGTTCTCTATGGCTAGTGTCTTTGTCTAGACAGCTGTTCTCTGTCTGTGTTTGCAGCCTTTGGGTTCGTCCCAGTGCTGTGGTTTACACAGGTTTCCGGTCCCGACGTGTTTAGATTGATGGTCGTGTAGTTTACTTTTCGCTTCCGCACTTACTCTGTTAGTAGAATAGATTTACTTTCTTAAGTTCTGTTAAACCATATATCTATTCTGCTTGTTAGAACCAGTGGGAGATTGGTAGTCCCTGCTAGGCTTCTTCATGAAGCTCATTCCCTCCTTCACAGGTGAGACTTCACAACAGCACTTTCCACGGTGGGCAGAGGAGACCGGGCCGTGGTAGACGATGCCTTCATTGATCAGTGTTCCCTTTAGTACTTGTGACTCATCACCCTCGGGGCATGCCCCTATGGGAATTGTTATCCACTATTTTTAGTACTTGTACTTTGTTACTTTGGGACTGTACTAGACGTGTACTTGTGGTGGAATCTTTCTTTCACTTTCTAGTACATTTTAGTGCTTGTTTTCATCATCTACTTCTGTTACATATCTTGTTAGACTCGTCCATTAGCCCTTTCGGGTCTTCAGACCCGTGGGCGGCAGTACCGGCGGTCGGATTCTTGGCGGGAGCTGGGGGTCCAGGTGCCGGGGCCGTTACAGTTGTATCAAAGTAGGGGTCTATCAAGACTTCGTAATGGAACTAAGTGACAATGCAAAGTCCTATAGGAAGTACAAGTAACACTACTAGCTGCCGGGTTAAACCGCTAACTTGATTAGTAGTTTGTACCACAGGACATGCCTTCGCATAGATGCAGGCAGGTCAGAGAGTTGATGGAGCATCAGGACGTCGCGCTGGATGAGTCGGTTGCAGCCGAGCACGCACCCGTAAATGCTCAATCTCAGCACGACGACCAGCAGAGTGTCTCGTTGCAGCAGGGAGCACAACAGCAGTAGTGGTACCCACCCCCGCCACCGCCAGAGGTGATGGAGCAATGGTGGAGAGCGATGTTCCTGGCACCTTGGCAGTATCAGCAGATGCCAACAGGAGGTGAGTAGTTCGTAGAGATGGTAGCAGAGGAGTAGTCACTGGTGATTCTGTAGGTAGCACCAGTACAGCTAGAGGTACCACCAGTGGTACGACAACAGACTTCAGTAGCGGCAGCAGCACCTGAGGATTGCACGACACTTCTGGAGAGGTTCCTTCATCTTCAGCCTCCGACCTTCTACGATGACTACAATCCTGACTAAGCAGAGAGCTGGGTCCATGAGCTCGAGCGTACCTTCGAGACCATGGACTATGCAGAGCAGGATTAGGTCTGATTGGCAATTTATCAACTGAAGGGGTCAGTCCACTGTAGATGTGCCATTTTTGACAATATCGAGTAAATTTCATGTTATACTGCGATGCTTGAAAGTGGCTCTCTTCAATTAACCATTTGAGTGATTTTCTTTTTTTTGGATTTTTCTAGGATTTTTAGGAATTTGTCTAGGGTTTATAGGGGTCCTCTGTGCATAGTTAATTCACGACAAACAGTGGTAGAGGTTTAGAAAGCTTATTCACGTTGGGTCAAACCGTCGCATATTACCTTCCTATTCCGACCTGAATTATGTCTTATATTTGCGTCCACCAGAGTCGTCGCGTTTAAGAGCTTCCATTTTTTATTTATGGCAATTTCTAAAATTATTTTTAGAAAGATTTTGTTGCTAAATAGAATCGCGTCCACTAAGTCCGTTGTGTTTCTAACCTTCCATTGTTTAAAGATCGATTCCCAACAGAAGGTCGATTCTTTTAAATGCGTGACCACTCATATCATCGCGATTCAATGTTTCCATTTATTAATTTGGAAAGAATCCGATCAATATTGGAAGTGTTATAAACGCATCGGACTATGTCGTCGCGATTTTTTAAACCTGCTATATTCAAAGTTTGGAAAGGCCGCAGTCGAAGTAAGGAAGTCTTCAAAACGTGATGCTTTTGTCGGTCGTGATTTACCTTAATAGGCGACCACTATGTTTGTCGTAATTTACCAATTTTACCTTTATAAAAAGACCCCCAAGGCCATTGTTTTAAAAAAAAGAACACAAGTGTTGGCGAAGCCCTGCTGCGTTGGAGAGCTAAACCCCGAGCTTGAAGAGAAGAATTTCTTCCCCTCAAGCTCTAACCAAGTCTTCTTCAATTGGAATTGTGCTTCATCCTCTCAAGTCATTGGAGCCAAGGAGGAGGAGTCTTCATCTCTTCATCCAAGCACTGCAGTGCGAACCCTCTCCAACAAATTTTGCTTACTCTCTTCTTTGTCCTTTTAATCCCTAATTTAGTGCATTCATCACCATAATTCTCACACACACACATCACATCATTTATTTCATACCCATATTTACTTTAGGGGTTTTATACCACCTCCACAAGGTGTGTTCAAGCCTATGCAAGCAAGTTCATCTCTCTCTTCTTTGAATTTGATACTGCACAACTTGGACGAATCCCTCTTTCATTTGTTTGTTTCACTTCTTTTGCAAGGTAACCAAAAAACTAAAGTCTTCTTTTCCGATTGATCGGTTGAAGAAGTAAGAGTCAACCCACACATCACTCACGCGATCTCGAGTGAAGGTTAGTAAATTCCACCTTTTGCTCTCTCCTTCGGTACCCACGTATACCTAGCGATCACACCTCCATCTAGTGCACACATGCACTCCTTTCTTCTTCTTCTTTTCTTCGTCCATCCTCACCTTTTTTTATTTTTATTTTACAAAATATTTTTCTTTTTTTTTATTATTCTTTATGGTGTTTGAAAAACACATTCACACCCATGAGTGGTGGAGGACTCAGAGGGAGACTTGTTTCCAGGGCAGGAGGCTAGACCAGATCACTTAGGAGCAGTTTCTGGAGATCTTTCACGGCGAGTACTTCCCCGACTACACACGTCATGAGGAGGGACCAGTTCCATGAGTTGGCACAGGGAGATCAGACCGTGGTGCAATACCACCAGAGGTTTGTACAGCTTTTGCGGCACGTCCCTCATGTAGCCACTAGTGAGCAGGCTCGCACTGACCAGTTCATTAGTGGGTTACGATCAGAGTTGAGGTGGGCCATGGCTGGCCAACTATATGACACCTTGGCATTAGCAGTGGCCAGAGCTACCGCCTTGGAGAGGGAGTCTCACTTTCAGCCGCAGCAGGGAAGAGGTTTGACGAGGTCTTCCCCACACCATTGTCCTTCAGGCAGCCGAGGGAGTGTGTTGTCTTCTTCTTTTTTGGGCACAGACAGTACTAGTCTATGCTGGAAGTTTAAGAAGATGTTCACTCGTGGGGGTAGACGATGTCCCCAGTAGCCGCAGTACAGACATCAGCCAGAGCTAGTGGAGCAGTCATTACAGCAGGGGGCAGAGCAGGGTCAGCAGGGCAGTTTGTTACCACTGTGGGGAGCCAGGTCACTTCATGTGGGAGTGCTCGATGAGGCAGGGTCAGTAGCAATTACCACCTCCTCAGAATGCATAGCAGGCATCGCAGACATAGTACCCTCCACCTCAGTAGGCGCAGTGTTAGCAGCAGAACCAAGGGCAGTTCCAGCCACCTCAGTAGCGCCAGCAGTACCAGCAACCACAACACCAATAGCAGCCACAACGAGGACGTGATCACGATCGTGTGATGAATATCACCAACGAAGAGGCGGAGGCCTCTAATTTGGTCGTCGGTACGGTTCCTATACTTGGTAGAGCTGCTCATGTTTTGATTGATCCCGGTGCTACACATTATTTTATTTCAGAGGAGTTCTTTGGTTCTCTTACTGAGTTAGCTCTGGAGTGGACCTGTTGTAACACCCCAAAATTTAATATCAAATTAATAATATGATATCAAAAATTAGAGAAGATTCTAATTTTCATAAAAGACATAAATACTTACTAGAAACTTGATTATCTTTATTTTAGAGATACTTCAACATTATTAAAGTAATCCTGGTACTGTCTTCAGATGTGCAAACTCTGACAGGGCACCACCAGAATTCGGTAACGAAATTGAAATATGAGAATATCATAATTTTCAGAAAAATGTGCTGATATCATAAATGTAAATATCTAGAATTGTTGACATGTGGATTTTAAGATTAAGTCGACACAACTATTTTTCGGGCAATTTTTGCTAGGTGAAAAATAAATTTTAAAAATTAAACTAAAATCACCATAATTTGTAAAACCTTTTAATTAGCTTATGGTTGAAGTTTCAACTTGAATGGACACCATTTAAGTATAAAAATATAGGAATGTTTGGGCCATCTGAATTATGGCTTAATTACGGTAACCATTTTCTGGAATAATTCTTGCTTACGTAAGGTGGGCTACGTAAGGCTTATTTCACCTAGGATAAGATGCCTACACATGTTACCATACGTGTAAGTAAGGGATCATGCATGGTTAACGTGGCCATGGGTGGGTAAGAGGAGTCTTACGGCTCCACATGTTAGGCTGCGTGCCAACATGCATGGGAACCTGGGAGGTTATAAAAACCACCCTTGAACCCATCGTGTGGATCTTTTCCACCTTATGCCCGGTCTCCTTGCTGCTGCTCCTATCGTAGCTGTTGTTGCTACAACTCTTGCCGTTGCAACTCTTGTGGTTGCTACTGCTACAACTGCTCATGCTGCTACTGTTGGAGCTATTGCTGCTACTTGTCGTGGCTGCCACAACAAGTCTTCTTCTTCCCTGCTATTGTGACTCCTTCGTTGAGGAGAAGAAGGACCATCATCCTTTCCCAGTCAGGTAGGTTCCTCCCTATGACTCTACTTCCATTTCTTGTTTCATGCTTGTGGTCTCTCCATTTGTATAAACCCATATTTACTATTTGTTCCATGTTCTGTAGAACTCACCTTCCTTTGGTTTCCTCCTTCTATTAAAATCCTAGAGACCATCTATTTCAGTATTACCTTAATTTGAGTTCAGTAAAGCTAATAGGAGTGACTTTCTCTCTCACTTTGTTCATACCTTTAGTGAAGTTCATGTCTTTGGTTATTTATACATGTATTTGATATGACTTTCCTTCCAAATTCGAGAAAGATTTTCATGAAGGATTTGTGTAAGCATGTTCTAACTAGTAATTATATCATGACCAAGCTTACTGGTAGGGAACTTCTTACTAGGTACAAAGGAGTGTTGTTAGGCAAATTGTACTTCCAGTATTGGTTTTCCTAAGTTTCTGGCCACCCATGTGTAAGTTTGTGTTTCCCATGTTCTATTATTATCCTTCATGTAAAGTAGTGTTTAGAAGTGTAAACCAGATCCATTAAGTGTTGTCAACCATGTTTGGAATCATAAGAACACCTAGAAGAGTCTTTTGAGATGTTGTAATACTATTTCTGGAAGTTCAACCCACAACTGTCGACAGATAGAACCCATCTGTCGACAGGTATCATGCTTCCAGAACCCAGATAAAGTAGTTCCACCAGTAGCTGTTGACAGATAGCTTCCACCTGTCGACAGCCGACCTTGGCCTGTCGACAGGCAGTGTTCAGACCCCAGGAATTGGTTCTGGGAGGACAATAGCTGTCGACAGCCACTTCCTGGCTCTCGACATACACCTATCTGAGGTGTTTAACCTGATCTGTTTCATGTCCAACCAAAGGTGTCAGCAGGAACCCTGTAAAACTGAAACTCATACCTTATTTACATTCCATATCATTTAAGTAAATGTTATAGATATTACATGTAAATAAGGAAGTACCCCCCATTTGAATCCAATAAAAATATCAGAAAAATCATATCTCTTACCAATAAAAAGTCAACTCTCCCACCGAAGAAGAAAAATGTGATTTTGGCGATTCCATCAAAATATCGTCTTTCTAATTTCTCACAAATTGGCCTACCTGAAAGTCTCATAATTCAAATAAACCTAGTAGAATGCTAAAGAATCCAAGACCAGTTTATGTTGACAAATAGAACCATTTCATCCTCAATCCAAGTTATCACACTCTTGTATTGTCCAAACAAGTTACCTTTCTTATTTTCTTGGATTCTAAACTAATATACCACTGAGATGAATCATTTAATCATCATCTACATCCATCTTTAGATTATTCTTGGACATCCTAAACTATTTTGATTCTTGTACCTTCTGGATATCTTTGAGCATTAACTCCTAGAAGCCCACTTCCTGTAAAAATGCTTGACTCTTGATGAGTGCCCAAGTGCCATGTATGTATATCAGAAATGGAAATGGGATGACGTACTTTTGGGTCTTTGGACTCTCTCTTGATTTAATGCCAGTGCAAATGGGGCAGATCCAGTCTCAGGAGGAGCACCCAAATATGTTTAATGCGCGGAGTGGTATGGATTTCAAGGGTGTTTGCATGACACCACTACAAGCTAGATTGGTTGACATTTCCACGAATTATGTTGAAACATGATTGTTTATTGCCTGCTTGAAAGACTAGATAGGGCATCTCTACATATACACTTTCTTTATTTCCTTCTGAATTGTTGATTATATATATACACATGTGTTTTGCTATTTCATTGATGAACGCCTTATGTCAGTTCATTGGCATATTACTTCCTGCTTGTTACTGTTTGATAATCATGGTTCACTTCATCTATGATCTGATTTGTATCATTTTTTCCATTACTTGTACTCAGTCCTTATTACCTTCTTGTACCCCAATTATCCTTGATTCATGTAAACCCTTATATTCCTTGATTTTGGAGGATAAATCCTACTGGGCTAGTTATCTCATCAAATCCTATTTTTCTCAGGTATCTACAGTTCATGAAGGTGGGACATCGGGATTTGTGTGCTGAGAGAACTGTTGGATCTAAATAGCACTATTGATGTCCTAGATGGGGGGTGAATAAGACTTCTTGTGCTTTTAAAATTTTATCTGAAATTAAACAACACTAAATGAAGCTATTAGAATTTAGTGTAGTGTGTGATTCAAGTGTAAATTTGGCAGAAATAATCATGCAAATGCATAAAGAATTTTATCCTGGTTCGGTCCTTCCCACATGGAAGTCTTACGTCCAGTCCTCAAACAAACCACTTGAGATTTCACTAACTGCCAAGAGAACTTGGCCTTCTCTCACCCTTGAGAGGAATTACAAACCCACTTGCTCCCAAGCAAGTCTTCCCTTACCAGGGGTACAAAGACTACCTTCAACAAGGTCTTCCCTACACAGGAGGGGAACAACAGGAACAAATCTCCTGCTGAAATTACACAGAATGAATTGTAAAAACACTTGTGTGTTTGCCTTAACAATAGGCAAACAGACCCAAATTCAGAAAGGGAAAAACCAATTAGAATTACAACTGTAATCCTTTCTGAATGAGGACGGGTGGACAGAAAGAAATCAATTACAATTGCCACCCAAAGACAAGACTTCTGTGAAGAGGAGAGTTTGTAGATTTTTGAATGAAGAGGCTCTCAATCTTGCAGCTTAGGAGAAGGCTTGTAGGAATCTCTTGCTAGCAAAAGGAGACTGTAGTGAATTGAAGAAGTTGCTAGCTGGTCTCTAAAAACTTTAAGTGTTCTCTCTTGTGTATATCCTCCTTTCAAAACTTCGGCTTCTTTTTATGCTTCAGAAAAAGTATCGGTTTGAAAATGGCCGTTAGAGATCTGGCCGTTTGAGGAGAGACCATTGATCCTTTGGATGTTGGCTGAGGTTGTTATCCATAGGTCCTTCTGCCTTTTTTTAGCTTTCCAACAGCTTCAGACAAGGCTTGTAGCTTCTCAGCTAAGAAGTCAACTTCAAAATAAATGTTCTGTGAAAGCTCCATGCTCAAAACGTGCTCAATAAATGTTCTGCAGCAAAGACAAGACAAAAAGAGAGAGAATACCTCCATGCTTTTGAGGTAGGTGAGTCAGAGAAGACATGTAAAATATAGAATCCTCGGACAGATAGCTTTTCAGACCAATAAAGGATGGACATACAGTTGCAACAGAAGGTAATGTCAGGTTCTGACAGTGGTTGGTGAGCCTCTGTCAGATACCATGCATCTGAAAACAATAAATGCAACATATCTTCCGAAACATAAGAGGATCTGGTCTTCTGTCATGAAGCAAGAGATCAATTTGAACAAATGTTTCAAATATATTCATAAACAAATTTAGAAGATTATTTTGAGTATTTTATGTCTCATCTTGTTAGAATATATTAAAATAATAATGACCTAATAGAAAATTAATATTCAACAATCATACAGGTACAACAAGTTCTGATAAAGATTATTAAGCAGATGAATCATTACAAAAACAAAAAGTATACTTGTCAACACAACACAAGTATAAGTACATAGACTTTCAGAGAAGTCGGATTCAGAAGAAGGTGTAATTTGACTCTAGAAGTCGGAGTCAAAAACATGAAGACACACCATGACATTCGATTCTCAGAAGTTGCAATGAAACATATAAGATTCGACTGTAAGAAGTCGGATATATGTGCATTCGACTTTCATACACGTCGACAGAAACAAGGCGGATACTTCGACTTTTGAGAGTCAGAGAGTGGCATTCGACTTCAGAGAGTTTGAGTTCAGAACTCAAGACTCAAAGCAATTTGACTCTATAAAGTCGGAGTCAACAGTCGGATTCAGTATGATACACATAGAGTAGTTTGTGGACTTTGAAAAATTTCGAGGCAAACTCGCATACTGAAATTCGACTTCTGAAAGTCGGAGACTAAATTTGAAGTATGATACATATAGGAGTCTGTGGACATAGGAAAATTTTCGAGATGAAGTTGTCCAACATATTTTCTGTGGTATATGTATTAGTGTATTTAATTTGTAAAGCGTCTTTTAAAAGGTTTTATCATAGCAAAATCACACTTGTTTCAATAAAATAAAATCTTAATTTATTTTCTTAGGGGTAGTTGCTCAACAAGATCAACCTTTGTGGCGTCTACCTTTGAGTTGTAAATTGAGAATCATGTAATACATGTAGAGTGACAGTTAATTATTTTTATTTAGTGAAACCCTGAGCAATTTTATGCTCAACTAGTTCAGAAATTTACTCTTGATTTCTTATTCGTTCACGTTTCGGCATTTATAGATATATTAAATGTCCGGACGTGACACCTGTGACCTAGAAATTGAGCTTCTGATGGGTGACTACGTAAGTACTATGGGTTACCTAGAAGGTGTCACTGTCGAGATACATGGCCACCTTCTGCCAGCTAGATTGTTTGTGTAACATCCCTCCCCTGTGTCTCTCAACTGTGGTCGCGATGTATCAATCTGTCGCATTCTGAAGGCGATGGAGGTGATTGTCGCGTTCTGGTTAAGAACGCGCCGGTCATCCCTGTTGCGACCCGGTCCTGACAGTAGCATGCGTTTTTGTCGTTTTGTTGTAGGGACGGTTGAGACACCTGTCGTCACGCATGCATGAACGTGACATGCTGGTCCGTCACGTTCAAGTGTCAGGTTTGCATGCATGACACGTGGTGGCTTTGACCGTCAAGGCTGGCAGGCGCTTTCAGATCGTGACGTAGATAACCGTCGTGTTAGCATTGCTAACGCGACGGCCAGCTCCGTCACGTTCTGAATGCCGAGGCTTAAGTTGCCCAGGCCTAAGAAAAGCCCCATTTCTTCCTCTCTCGACTGGCTTTCTCCCCTCCGATGCCTCTGCTGCTGGTGGCTCCATGTAGAGCTTGAGAGAGGGAGTTTGGGTGGCTTGTACAAGGTAGGGTGTTGGTTTGCTTGTGTGCTTGGTGTTCTTCTCCCCATTGGAGATCTTCTCGGCGTGCTCTCCTCACAAGAAGCTCTTCTCCGACTTGTAGGAGGATGTTCGTGGCTCGTGGACGACGTCTCCGTGGGAATTGGAGTGAGGAGGAGGGTTGCCCTATTGGGGTGGATCTTCGTTTTGAGGTAGGGATTTCCTTTGCCTTCCCCCTAGTTCTAGCATGCTAGGGCTCCAAGCCCCATTCTCTAGGCCTAGAGATTATGCTAGGTGTTGCATGCTTTCTGTGGATCATGTGGAATGTTTGTGTGGTTCATGATATGCTTGGATTCATGCTTGGTTTGGGGTGTGCATGTTGAGGTTTCAATGCTTGCATGTGAACTTAATTGAGTGTAGATTCGTTATCTTGCCATGCATGGGTGTGAATGAAGGTGTTTTGTACCTATGGAATGTGTTTTCATCGTTTCCCATGCTCCCCTCCCCTTGTTTACACCATTTGTGTGGTTTTGGGGCGATATGGGTGGCCTTGTGTGGCCCTCGGCTGAGGTCGCGACGGGTTTCTTGGTCGCGACGAAGTCGCGACATATCGGTCCGTCACGTTCTCCTTTGAACGCGTCCCCAGCACCAGTCACGTTCTTTACCGCGTCAGGTGTGGGCGCGTCATTCAGGAGTTCTGGGTTTCTATGAATGCGTCCCCAGTTCCCGTCTCCTTCTGGTCGCGATAGGAATATGTGTCGCGTTCATAGGACTCTGGGTTGTGGCGACCACCTTCCCCGTTGTGTCATTATCGCGACAGGGCTAGACATCGCCTTCTGGTTCCAGGTCGCGACATGCAGCACCGTCGCGTTCGTGTCGCAACAGGCCACTACGTCGCCTCTCTAACAGAGAGAGACTGGCGACCTATTCAGAGTTCCTTCCGATACGAATCTATTTCACTTGGCACTGTGTTGTTTCCTAGTACAGTTCTACTCTAGTCTTTCTCCCGGTGCTAGGCACTTGAGGGCTTGTTCACGAGACAGGTTGTTACAATTACCTGGACCCCCGGTCCCCGCGTGTCTGTTTGAGGGAGTTCTCCGGGTGGCGGGTGAGCTCGAGTCACAGACTCTGGTAGCAGAGGGGAAAACGGTGAGGACAGCGGTGTAGAGTCATTTGTAGAGCTCTCTTAGCTGAGTCTGGGATGCCGTGGTAGTTGGTAGCTCTTCCGGCGTAGATCAGCTAGTCTTTTTCTCACTACCTCACTCTACGTGGTTCCGGAACCATTTAGAGGGGTCAGGCGTGGGACCGTAGTCCGGCCAGACTACGGAAGTGTGGTTACTTTAGTTCCGTGTCTCACTCCGACTGGAGGTGCTAGACGTGGACTGTTGGTCGAGGGTAAGGTGCGTGGCGCACCTAACCAGTTGACTAGTGTAGCGTTCTGTAGCTAGTGTTTCTGTCCAGGCAGTTGTTTACTGTCTTTGTTTGCAGCCTTGGCTTTTTCCCAGTGCCGTGGTTTACACGGGTTTTCCGGTCATGACTCGTAGCTTAGACTGTTGACCGTGTAGTTCTTTACGCTTCAACACTTGACTCTATTAGTAGGATATATTTACTTCTTTATTCAATTATTGTACACATAGATCTCTTCTATTGTTGAAACCAGTGGGAGATTGGTAGTCCCTACTGGGCTTCTTCGTGACGCTCATTCCCTCCATTTCAGGTGAGACTTCACGGCAGCACCCTCCGTGGTGGGCTGAGGAGACGGGGCCGTAGTAGACGGCGTCCTCCGTGAGCAGTGTTCCCTTGGTTCGTGTACTTCACCCTTGGGGTATTCCCCTAAGGGACTTGTTATCCCCTTTATTTTCTGCACTTGTACTTTACTACTTTGGGACTGTACTAGACTTGTACATTGTGTTGGACTCTTTCCTTCACTAGTTGGTACCTTTAGTACGTTTAGCTGTTATTTACTTTTGTTACATATCTTGTTAGACCGATCTGTTAGCCCTTCCGGGTCTTCGGGCCCGTGGGTGGTGGTGCCGATGGTCGGATCCTTGGTGGGAGCCGGGGATCCAGGCGTCGTGGCCGTTATAGTGGTATCAGAGCAAGGAGTATATCAAGACTTGTAATGGAAATAAGTAATGACGTAAAGTCCCTTAGGAAGTACAAGTAACACTGCTAGCCGCCGGATCATTATCTGTTTACTTGAATGCTAGTCTATCTTGCAGGACATGCCTCTACGCAGACGCAGGCAGGTTCTAGAGCTGATGGAGCATCAGGACACTGAGCCGGACGAGTCGGTTGCCGCCGAGCACATGCCGGTTGATGCTCAACCTCAGCAGTTCGGGCAGCCTGGAGTTCCCTTGTCGCAGGGCGTTCCGATGCAGCAAGGAGAGCAGCAGCAGCAGTGGTGATGTCCAACCCCGCCCCCGCCAGCAGTCATGGAGCAGTAGTGGAGAGTTATGTTCCAGGCCCCTTGGTAGTACCAGTCGTACCAACAGATGTCGGCCAGAGGTACCACCAGTAGTACAGCAGCAGACTCCAGTTGCAGCGACAGCATCTGAGGACCGTACAACGCTTCTGGAGAGGTTTCTTTGGTCTCCGATGTTCTATGGTGACTATGATCCGAACAAGGTAGAGGCTTGGGTCCATGAGCTTGAGCGCACCTTCGAGACCATGGATTGTGCAGTTCAGGATTAGGTCAGACTTGTAGTTTATCAGCTAAAGGGGTCAGCCCACGAGTGGTGGAGGACCGTGAGGCAAACCAGTTTTCAGGGCAGGAAGCTGGACCAGATCTCTTGGGCGCAGTTCTTAGAGACCTTTCACGGCGAGTTCTTCCCCGACTACGCTTGTCGTGAGAGGAGGGACCTATTCTATGAGCAGACGTAGGGAGACTTGACTGTGGCGCAGTACCACCGGAGGTTTCTGCAACTTCTTCGACACGTCCCCCATGTGGCCACTAGTGAACAGGCTTGTACCAAGCGATTCATTAGTGGGCTACGCTCGGAGCTGAGGTGGGCCATGGCTGGTCACCTTTCTGACTCTCTAGGGTTGGCAGTGGCGAGGGCTACTGCCTTGGAGAGGGAGTGCCAGTTTCAGCCGCAGCAGGGAGGAGGTTCAGCAAGGTCTTCTTCGTGCCAGCGCCTTGTGGGCAGCTGAGGGAGTGTTTCCTCTTCTTCTTCTTTGAGGACAGGTGGTGCTGGCCTGACCTCGAAGTTGAAGAAGTTGTTCACTCGAGGAGGCAGGTGTCGCTACCAGCAGTCTCAGTAGCTGCCACATCAGCAGCAGCAGCCAGTGGAGCAGTCTGTGTAGCAGGGAGCAAATCAGTGTCAGCAGAGCACAGGGTGTTTCCACTGCGGGCAGCAGGGTCACTTCAGGCGTGACTATCCTTTGAGGTATGGGCAGCAGCAGCAGGCACCTCAGGTGCAGTACCCTCCATCTTAGCAGGTGCAGCGTCAGCAGCAGCACCAGGGTCAGTACCAGCAGCCGCAGTAGTGCCAACAGCAGCCTCAGCGAGGACGTGGTCGCGGTCGGGTGATGAACATCACCAGAGAGGAGGCGGAGGCCTCTAATCTGGTCGTCGGTACAGTTCCTATCCACGATAGAGCTGCTCGTGTTTTGATTGATCTGGGTGCCACGCACTGTTTTGCTTCAGAGGAGTTCTTTGTGACTTTAACCGAGTTTGATTCAGAGCAGGCCTGTGTCCTAGCTGTTGAGCTTCCGACGGGTAACTTCGTGCGACTTTGGGTTACCTAGAGGGTGTCACCGTCGAGGTACATGACCACCTTCTGCCGGCCAGATTGTTTGCCTTGCAGCTCCACGACTTTGATGCCATCCTCGGCATGGACTGGTTGGAGGCACACTCTGCGCTGGTGGATTGTCAGCGGAAGACCGTGTGGTTCGAGATACTTGGAGCACCTGTGCTTTGCTTCTGAGGTACCCGGTCTACTCGCTGACCTTTCGTTTCCTTCTGTAGAGCTCGGCGTCTTATCCGAGATGGTTGTGTTGGTTTCCTTGCCTCGATGAGTGTCTTGGATTCTGGTGAGCTATCTGTTTCAGATGTTCCTGTTGTCTGTGAGTTTGCTGACGTGTTTCCAGAGGATCTACCTGGTTTTCCGCCAGAGCAGGAGGTAGATTTCTCCAATGAGTTGCTTCCGGAGACGATGCCTATGTCCAAGGCACCATACCGGAGGAGCTGCGAGAGTTGAAGCACCAACTAGATGAGTTGCTTAAGTTGGGCTTCATTCGTTCGAGCCATTCGCCGTAGGGGGGGGGGGGCGCCAGTCTTGTTTGTGAGGAAGAAGGATGGCAGCCTTAGGATGTGCATCGATTATCGGCAGCTGAATCAGGTTACCGTGAGGAACAAGTACCTGTTGCCCAGGATCGATGATCTGTTTGACCAGTTGTAGTAAACTTCAGTGTTCTCGAAGATCGACTTGAGGTCGGGCTACTACCAGTTTCGGATCCGCGAGTCAGATATTGCCAGATCAGCTTTTCGCACCCGCTACCGCCACTTCGAGTTTGTCGTGATGCCTTTTGGGCTCATGAATGCACCGGCAGCCTTCACAGAGTTGATGCATAATGTGTTTCGAGAGTACCTGAACCGGTTCGTGGTGGTGTTCGTCGACGACATCCAGGTGTACTCAGCGACGGCAGAGGAGCACGAGGTTTACTTGAGGCTAGTGTTGCAGGCTTTGAGAAGTCACTAACTTTATCCCAAATTCAGAAAGTATGAATTTTGGCTAAAGGAGGTGTAGTTCCTTGGTCACGTTGTTTCTGGTGCAGGTGTGGCGGTGGATCCTGCCAAGGTTGAGGCCGTGGTTTCTTGGGGCCAGCCTACTACAGTTGCAAAAGTTCACAGTTTTCTGGGGCTAGTAGGCTACTTCAGGAGGTTCGTGCAGGACTTCGCCAGGGTTGCTGAGTCGTTGACCAGGTTGACCAGGCGAGAGACCAGGTTCGCGTGGACAGTAGAGTGCGAGTAGAGTTTTCAGGAACTGAAGAGCCGGCTGACTTCAGCTCCGATCCTTGTTGTACCTTCTGGTAGTGGCGGCTTTGTTGTCTACACGGACGCTTCTGGGATTGGTCTTGGTGCCGTGTTGATGCAGCACGGTCGGGTAGATGCTTATGCTTCTTGTCAGCTGAAGAAGCATGAGCAGCACTACCCGACACACGACTTGGAGCTTGCAGCGGTCGTGTTCACCTTGAGGTTGTGGAGGCACTACTTGTACTGCAAGGTGTTCGAGGTTTTCACAGATCACCAGAGCTTACAGTACGTCTTCACGTAGAGAGATCTGAACCTCAGGCAGTGCAGGTGGGTCGAGTACTTGAAGGACTACGACTTTACTCTTTCCTATCACCCGGGGAAGGCTAATGTCGAAGCAGACGGTTTGAGTAGGAGAGCCCACTTGAGTTCTTTGTTGGTTAGACACTGGAGACTCCTGGAGGATGACATTCAGGGTGTGTTCACGCCGTCAAGCCTCATGGAGAGAGCAGTGTTGACCAGCATGACAGTTCGGCTGATGATATATCAGCAGGTGATCGAGGTGCAGAGTGCAGATGCAGATTTGGCAGACGTGTTATAGATGCCAGAGGTTGAGCTAGACAAGGACAACGAGGTCAGATTCAAAGGCGGACTCTACGTTCCAGCAGACGTCAGGCAGGAGCTGTTGGCTGAGGTGCACAGATCGAGGTACTATGTTCATCCTGGTTCCACCAAGATGTACCACGACTTGAGGGGACTCTTTTGGTGGCCTGGGATGAAGAGAGATATTGATGAGTTTGTTTCGTGTTGCCTTATCTGTCAGCAGATGAAGACAGAGCACCAGCGTCCTGGTGGTGAGCTGCAGTCGCTACCCATTCCCATGTGGAAATGGGAGCACATCACCATGGACTTTGATTCTAGTTTACCTCGTACTTCGCAGGGGCAGGATAGTGTTTGGGTGATCGTCGACCGACTGACGAAGACAGCTCGTTTCCTACCGGTCAGAGCAGCGTGGTCAGTGGACAGACTCGCCAGGGTGTTTATGGACATAGTGGTGCCTTTGCACAGGACCCCTGTCTCTATCGTCTCAGATAGAGATCCGAGGTTCACCTCTCGTTTCTGGCGCAGTTTTTAGAGGGCACTTGGCACCGAGTTGAGGCTGAGTTTAGCCTATGACCCACAGATAGACGGGCAGTCGGAGAGGACCATACAGACCCTCGAGGACTTGTTGAGAGCGTGTTGCCTAGACTGGGGCGGCACGTGGGAGTCGCACCTTCCCATGGTGGAGTTTTCTTATAATAATAGTTTACACTCCAGCATTGGGATGGTGCCCTACGAGGTTCTGTATGGCCGACCGTGCAAGACACTGTTGCACTGGCATGAGGTTGGCGAGAGGCAATTGCTGGGTCCAGAGTTGGTGCGGTAGTGTGCAGACACAGTGAGGCTGATCAGATAGAGACTGTAGACAGCCCAGAGCAGGCAGAAGAGCTACGCGGACGTTTGCAGGATGCCACTTCAGTTTGAGGCAGGCGACAGCGTGTTTCTTCGGATCTCGCCCACCAAGGGCATTCTCAGGTTTGGGAAGAGGGGCAAGCTCAGCCCGAGGTTTGTTGGCCCCTTTCCCATCCTGGAGCGGGTTGGCGAGGTTGCTTACAGGTTGGTTCTTCCGTCTGAGTTGGCAAGTGTTCACGACGTCTTCCACGTCTAGCAGCTGAGGAAGTATATGTCAGATCCATCGCACGTGTTGGACTACACATAGCTAGAGGTCGCTCCAGATCAGTCAGTGCCAGAGTACCCGGTCAGCGTTGTGGACCGCAGAGTGCAGCAGCTGCGTAGGAAGTAGATTCCGCTTGTCAAGGTAGTTTGGGACAATCGCGTTGGTGGTAAGGACACGTGGGAGCGCGAGGACGAGATACAGGAACAGTTTCCTCACCTGTTTGAGTGACTGGTATGTTTGCTTGTCTTCCATTCCCAGGTTTCACCCATAATTTTGAGGATAAAATTATTTTTTTTTTGGTTAGATTGTAACATCCCTCCCCTGTGTCTCTCGACTGTGGTCGCGACGTATCAATCCGTCGCCTTCTGAAGGCGACGGAGGTGACCGTTGCGTTCTGGTTAAGAACGCGCCGGTCGTCCCTGTCGTGACCCGGTCCTGACAGCAGCATGCGTTTTTGTCGTTTTGCTGTCGGGACAGTTGAGACACCTGTCGTCATGCATGCATGAACAAGACATGCTGGTCTGTCGCGTTCAGGTGTCAGGTTTGCATGCATGACACGTGGTGGCTTTGACCATCAGGGTTGGCAGGTGCTTTCAGATTGCGACGTAGGTAATCATCGCGTTAGCATTGCTAACGCGATGGCCAGCTCCGTCGCATTCTGAACGCCAAGGCTTAAGTTGCCCAGGCCTGAGAAAAGCCCCATTTCTTCCTCTGTCAGCTGGCTTTCTCCCCTCCGACGCCTCTGCTACTGGTGGCTCCATGGAGAGCTTGAGAGAGGGAGTTTGGGTGGCTTGTACAAGGTAGGGTGTTGGTTTTCTTGTGTGCTTGGTGTTCTTCTCCCCATTGGAGATCTTCTCGGCGTGCTCTCCTCACAAGAAGCTCTTCTCCGACTTGTAGGAGGACGTTCGTGGCTTGTGGACAACGTCTCTGTGGGAATTGGAGCGAGGAGGAGGGTTGCATGCCTACGAGAAGGCCATATTGGGGTGGATCTTCGTTTTGAAGTAGGGATTTCCTTGCCTTCCCCCTAGTTCTAGCATTCTAGGGCTCCAAACCCCATTCTCTAGGCCTAGAGATTATGCTAGGTGTTGCATGCTTTTTGTGGATCATGTGGAATGTTTGTGTGGTTCATGATATGCTTGGATTCATGCTTGGTTTGGGGTGTGCATGTTGAGGTTTCCATGCTTGCATGTGAGCTTAATTGAGTGTAGATTTGTTATCTTGCCATGCATGGGTGTGAATGAGGGTGTTTTGTACCTATGGAATGTGTTTTCATCGTTTCCCATGCTCCCCTCCCCTTGTTTACACCGTTTGTGTGGTTTTGGGGGGATATGGGTGGCCTTGTGTGGCCCTCAGCTGAGGTCGCGACGGATTTCCTGGTCGCGACCAGGTCGCGACATATCGGTCCATCGCATTCTCCTTTGAATGCGTCCCCAGCACCCGTCGCGTTCTTAACCGCGACGGGTGTGGGCACGTCGTTCAGAAGTTCTAGGTTTCTATGAACGCATCCCCAGTTCTCGTCGCCTTCTGGTTGCGACAGGAATATGTGTCGCGTTCATAGGGCTCTGGGTTGTGGCGACGGCCTTCCCCGTTGCGTCGTTATCGCGACGGGGCTAGACGTCGTCTTCTGGTTCCAGGTCCCGACATGTAGGACTATCGCATTCGTTTCGCGACAGGCCACTATGTCCAATCTCTGATAGAGAGGGACTGGTGACCTATTCGGAGTTCCTTCCGCTGCGAATCTGTTTCACTTGGCACTGTGTTGTTTCCTAGTACAGTTCTACTCTAGTCTTTCACCCAGTGCTAGGCACTTGAGGGCTTGTCCACAAGACAGGTTGTTACCGTTACCTGGACCCCTAGTCCCTGCGCGCCTGTTTGAGGGAGTTCTCTGGGCGGCGAGCGAGCATGAGTCACGAACTCTGGTAGCAAAGGGGAAGACAGTGGGGACAACGGCGTTGAGTCATTTGTAGAGCTCTCTTAGCTGAGTCTGGGATGCTGTGGTAGTTGGTAGCTCTCCCGATGCAAATCAGCTAGTCCTTTTCTCACTGCCTCACTCTATGTGGTTTCGGAACCATTTAGAGGGGCCAAGCGTGGGACCGTAGTCCGGCCAGACTACGGCAGTGTGGTTACTTTAGTTCCGCGTCTCACTCCGACGGAAGGTGCTAGACATGAACTGTTGGTCGAGGGTAAGGCGCATGGCGCACCTGACTGGTTGACTAGTGTAGCGTTCTATAGCTAGTGTTTCTGTCCAGGCAGTTGTTTACTGTCTTTGTTTGCAGCCTTGGCTTTTTTCCAGTGCCGTGGTTTACATGGGTTTTCCGGTCATGACTCGTAGCTTAGACCATTGACTGTGTAGTTCTTTACGCTTCCGCACTTGACTCTGTTAGTAGGATAGATTTACTGCTTTATTCAATTATTGTACACATAGATCTATTCTGCTGTTGAAACTAGTGGGAGATTGGTAGTCCCTACTGGCTTCTTCGTGAAGCTCATTCCCTCCATTTCATGTGAGACTTCACGGCAGCACCCTCCGCGGCGGGCTGAGGAGACGGGGCCGTAGTAGATGGCGTCTTCCATGAGCAGTGTTCCCCAGCTTCGTGTACTTCACCCTCGGGGTATGCCCCTAAGGGACCTGTTATCCCCTTTATTTTCTGTACTTGTACTTTACTACTTTGGGACTGTACTAGACTTGTACATTGTGTTGGACTCTTTCCTTCACTAGTTGGTACCTTTAGTACGTTTAGTTGTTATTTACTTCTGTTACATATCTTGTTAGACCGATCCGTTAGCCCTTCCGGGTTTTCGGGCCCGTGGGCGGCTGTGCCAATGGTCGGATCCTTGGTGGGAGCCGGGGATCCAGGCGTCGGGGCCGTTACAGTTTGTCTTCCAGATCCATGACTTTGACGTCATTCTTGGCATGGATTAGTTGGAGGCATACTCTGCTTTGGTAGATTGTCACCGGAAGACCGTGCGGTTCGAGATACCTAGAGCGCATGTGCTTTGCTTTCGAGGTACACGGTCTGTTCGCCGACCCTTTGTTTCTTTCTATAGAGCTTGGCGCCTGATCCAAGATGGTTGTGTGGCATACCTTGCTTTCGTGAGTTTCTCGGATTCTGGCGAGTTGTCTATTTCAGATGTGCCTATTGTTTATGATTATGTTGATGTGTTTACAGAGGATCTACCTAGTTTACTACCGGAGTGGGAGGTAGATTTCTCCATTGAGTTGTTTCCAAGGATGATGCCTATGTCCAAGGCACCGTACCAGATGGCACTGACAGAGCTGCGAGAGTTGAAGTGCCAACCCGATGAGTTGCTTGAGAAGGGCTTCATTCATCCGAGTTGTTCTTCTTGGGGTGCACCAGTCTTGTTTGTGAAAAAGAAGAATGGCAGTCTCAGGATGTGCATCAAATATTGACAGCTAAACCAGGTTACCGTGAAGAACAAGTATCTATTGCCCAGGATCGATGATTTGTTTGACTAGTTGCAGTCTGCTTCAGTGTTCTCGAAGATTGACTAGAGATCAGGTTACTACCGGTTGAGGATTCGAGAGTTAAACATCGTCAGATCAGCCTTCCGTACCCGCTAAGGCCACTTCGAGTTTGTCGTAATGTCTTTTGGGATCACGAATGCACCAGCAGCTTTCATGGAGATGATGTACGGAGTGTTTCGAGAGTACCTGGACAGGTTTGTTGTATTGTTCGTGGACGACATCCTGGTGTACTCAACGACAGTGGAGAAGCACGAGGTACACTTGAGGCTTGTGTTAGAGGCACTGAGGAGTCACCAACTTTATGCCAAATTCAGAAAATGTGAATTTTGGCTAAAGGAGGTGCACTTTCTTGGTCACGTGGTTTCAGGTATAGGAGTGGCGGTGGATGCTGCCAAGGTCGAGGCAGTGGTTTCTTGGGGCCAGCCTACTACAGTTGCAGAGGTATGCAATTTTCTGGGGTTGGCAGGCTACTACAGGAGGTTTGTTCAGGACTTCGCCAGAGTTGCTGAGCCACTGATGAGGTTAACCAGGAGAGAGACATGGTTTATGTGGACAACATAATCTGAGTAGAGTTTCCAGGAGCTGAAGAGCAAGTTGACTTCAACTCCGATCCTTGTTGTACAGTCTGGTAGTGACGGTTTTGTTATCTACACTGACATTTTGGAGACTGGTCTTGGCGTTGTGTTGATGCAGCACGAGAGGGTATTCGCTTATGCTTCTAGACAACTGAAGAAGCATGAGCAGAACTATCCGACTCACAACTTGGAGCTTGTGGCAGTCATGTTTACCTTGAGGTTGTGGAGACATTACTTGTACGATGAGGTGTTCGAGGTGTTCACAGACCACAGGAAAGGCTAATGTCGTAGCTGATGCTTTGAGCAGAAGAGCCCACTTGAGTTCTTTGTTGGTTAGACACTAAAGGTTGTTGGAGGGTGCCGCTCAAGGAGTGTTTTTTCCGTCAAGACTCAGAGACAGAGCAGTGTTGACCAATTTGACAGTTCGTTCGGTCATATACCAGCATGTGATAGAGGTTCAAAGTGTAAATTCAGACTTAGCAAAGATCTTGCAGATGCCAGAGGTGGAGTTGGACGAGGACAGCGAGGTCAGATTCAGAGGCAGACTGTATGCTCTAATAGACGTCAGGTAGGAGCTATTAGCTGAGGCGCACAGATCAAGGTACTCTGTTCATCCTGGTTTCACCAAGATATACCACGACTTGAGGGAACTCTTTTTGTGGCCCGAGATGAAGAGAGATGTTGTTTGAGTTTGTCGCTCATTGCCTTACCTGTCATAAGGTGAAGGCGGAGCACCAGCGTCCTGGTGGTGAGCTTCAACCGTTACCTATTCTTGTGTGGAAGTGGGAACACATCACCATGGACTTTGTTGTTAGTTTACCTCGTACCTCACATGGGCACGATAGTGTGTGGGTGATCGTCGACCGTTTGATGAAAACAACACATTTTCTACCAGCCAGATCAACTTGGTCAATGGACAGACTTGCCAGATTGTTCATGGATAGAGCAGTACTATTGTACGGGACCTCTGTCTCTATTGTTTCAGATGGAAATCCGAGGCTTACTTCTCGCTTTTGGCATAGTTTTCAGAGGGCACTAGGCATAGAGTTGAGGTTGAGTTCAACTTACCACCCGCAGATAGATGGTTAGTCAAAGAGGACTATACAGACCCTCGAGGACATATTGAGAGCATGTTGCCTGAACTGGGGTGGCACGTGGGAGTCGCACCTTCCCATGGTGGAGTTTTCTTATAATAATAGCTTTCACTCCAGCACCCTACAAGGCTCTATATGGCAGACCGTGCCGGACGCCTTTACACTGGCACGAGGTTGGTGAGAGGTAGTTGCTGGGACCAGAGTTTGTATAGCATTGTGCAAACACAGTGAGACTAATCAAGCAGAGACTGCAAACAGTGCAGAGCAAACAAAAGAGTTACGTAGATGTTCGCCGGAGGCCACTACAGTTTGAGGTAGGTGACAATGTGTTTCTACAGATCTCACCAGCCAAGGGCATTCTCAAGTTTTGGAAGAGGGGCAAGCTCAGCCCGAGGTTCATTGGTCCCTTTCCCATCCTGGAGCGGGTTGGCGAGGTCGCGTATAGGTTAGCTCTTCCGTCTGAGTTAGAAGAAGTTCACGATGTCTTCCACGTCTCGCAACGAGGAGGCACATGTCAGATCCATCACACGTGCTGGACTACTCACAGTTAGAGGTTGCTCCAGATTTGTTAGTGCCAGAGTACCCAGCCAGTGTTGTAGACCACAGAGTGCAGCATTTGCGTAGGAGACAGATCTCGCTCGTCAAGCTTGTTTGGGAGAATCACGTTGGTGGTGAGGCCATGTGGGATTGCGAGGACTAGAATCGAGAGCATTTCCCCTACTTGTTTGAGTGACTGGTATGTTGTGTGCTTTTGTTCCCCGAGTTTCTCCCTTAATTTCGAGGATGAAATTTTTTTTTTGTTGGTTAGATTGTAACATTTCTTCCTTCTTTGGTCAGCCACCTTCAGTTGAAGGTAGTGACATATCGGGTCGTTGCCTTCTAAAGGTGATGGGATGACGATCGCATTCTTTTTGGGAACGCGACAGGCTTGTCGTCGCGTTCCCCTTCAGACCGCAGCATGTAGTTTTTGTCATCTTGTTGTCCGGACAACTGGAAAACATGTCGAGGCATGTCAGATGAAGGCGACATGTCAGGTGTCACATTCATGGTGTCAGGTCCGCTAGGGTGACATGTGGCGGGTCCGATGGTCAAGTCTGACCATGACTTTGGGGTCGCGACAAGTTGGTCGTCACGTTCAGTAACTACTAAACTGTCGTGTTCTCTGATTCGTAGCCTATATAGGCAAGGCCATTAGATATCATCCTTTCTTCCCCTATTCTCCTTCTTTCTCCCCTTCCTCCGACCCTCCTCTGTGTGAACTTCTCCGTGGGAGGTTGGTGACAGTGTTGGTGGTGAGGTTTGTGGTGTTTATCCTAGGCGTGGTGCTCCTCTCCGGCGTCGCGGCTTCCTCTTTGACGTATGTGTAACACCCCAAAATTTTATTAATTGAAAAAAAAATAGAAAAATGTGATGATTTTGGTTGACAAACACAATCACTTACATGAGATATAATTATCTTTTTTTTAGAAATTATCTTTGTATTAATAATAATATTACAATATTGTATTCAGAGGTGCGCACTCCGAAAGGACGTCACCGGAATTCTGTAACGAAATTGAAATCCGAAATCACCATAATTTCCAGAAAAAATTTATTGGTTTTAGAAATGTAAATATCCAGAATTATTGACGTGCCGATATCAAGATTAAGTCGACACAATGATTTTTGGGCAATTTTTGCTGGGTGAAAAATTAATTCTAAAAATTAAACTAAAATCACCATAATTTGTAAAACTTTTCAATTAGCTTATGTTTGAAATTTCAACTTGTTTGGACACCATTTGATACAAAATTATAGGGATAAATGGACCAACTAAATTAAATCAGCATAATTTATAAAACTTTCCAATTAACTTATGTTTGAAATTTCAACTTGTTTGGACACCATTTGGATACAAAAATGTAGGGATAAATGGACCAGCTGAATTAACTCCCATTTACGTAACCAATTTTCTTTTAATCCTTTGCTTACGTAACCATGGTTACGCAAGGCTTCTTATTGCTTGGGTTGTTGGGTTACATGTTTTACTCTACGTGTTGACAGTAAAACCACTCAGTCAAACGTGGCCATGCTATGAAAGAAATGAGTTTTACGGCTACACATGTATGGCTACGTGACACACATGCATGAGAACTGGACAAGTATATGAACCTCTCTTTAACCACCTTGAAGAGTCTTTACCCACTTGTTCCTTCGTCCACCTTGCTGCTGTCGTTGCTCTACTGAAGCTGCTACTGTTGCTCTTGCCGTAGTTGTTGCTGCTGCTTCTAATGTAGCTGCGGCTGCTACTACTCCTGCTGTAGCTGCTATTGCTGCTACTCCTTCTACTGCACCTATCGTGGCTACCACTTCCACAAGTCCTCTTTCTTCCTACTGCTATTGTGGTTCCTTCGTTAAGGAGAAGTAAAAAGATTTCCAAAGTTCCCTATGACATGTAGGATTTCTTTCCTTCTTGTCTCTTTCTTTCATTAAGAACCTTGTGTTTATGTCTTACCATGTTCCTATCTTGACTTGTGATCAGTAGAAATCACTAGGAATAGTTTTCTTTTCTGATTATCATGTTTCTTTTAGTTATGTCCATATTTATAGTTGAAGTTCATGTACCCTTAACATGAACTTTTCACTAGACGCAAGGAAGAAGCTCATAGAAGAGCTGTTCATACCATGATCTTCCTTTCATAAGTTTTCATGTCATCCATATTGTAAAGATTGTACTCCTATTGTTCTACTTCTTTTCCTCATGTAAGTGGTGGTTAGAAATGTAAATAAGATCCATGAAGTGTTGTTAATCATGCGTAGAATCATAGGAACACTTAGAAGAGTCTCCTGAGGTAATGTTAAACCATTTCTAGAAGATCAACTTGTGACTGTCGACAGTTAGAACCCATTTGTCGACAGGTATCATGCTTCTAGAACCTAGAAATTCAGAAACACCAGTAGATGTCGACAGATAAACTTCATCTGTCGACAGATGGCCTCCATATGTCGACAGCCACCTATGGCCTGTCGACAGACAGGGACCAGATTTTAGGATCTGGTTCTGGATGGCCAGTGGCTGTCGACAACCACTCTTTGGCTATCGACATACACCTGTCTGTGGTGATTAACCAGATCTACTTCTTGTCCAACCCAAGGTGACACACCTTGGTATCAACCAAACAAGTTATGTTCCTCATTTTCTTGGATTCTAACTACTATATCATTGAGAGAAACCATTTAATTGTTACCCACCTCCAACTATGGATTGTTCTTGAACACCCCCAAGTATAATTGATCCCTACATGGCTACAACCTTCTGAAGTCATTGGCATTGATTCCTAAACCTTTGTTACATGTGAGATTTTGAGTACTTGTGTTCCACACTAGAATATTTAACAGAAATGATTGTGATGACAACCCTGGGTCTTGAGACTCATTTGAGTTAAATGTCTGTGCAAGTGGGGCTGATCCAGTCCCGGGAGGAGCACCCGAACTCGTTTATTGGCCGTACAGAACGATATTGGATCTACTGGATGTTTGGCATTGCATCATACTTGTTTAATTGGTCATCAATTAATTCTTTCATGAAATGATTATGTGTTTCTACTTGAACCAGAACCTGATTATCATATTGAATTCATTTCTATACTAGCTTTGTTCAATACCGTTATCAGTTGTGTGTACTGCCTAATTCATTGGTTATCTTAATCTTATGATAAGAGGATGAATTCTACTGGGCATATTAGCTCATTAAATCTTACTTTTTCAGGTGAACATGATGAGCCTAGCTCTTAAGGGGGTGTGTTGAGCGGGTCAACCAATTGCCGGAGTCCCTTAGATTTCCATTCTAGTATTGTAGTTAGAAGAATGGAAATGTTATTAAGTCTCTTTTCTCACTCCTCCTGTGAATTGTTATGAGGTGTGTGATGTATGTAAAGCTTCCGCTATAAACATGGGAGATGTTTGTATAATCTAATAACTATTTCTTAAGTATGTTTTCTGTCATTTTTTGATAAATAGTGATTTATTAGGACGTGATAGATTATTTGGTATCAGAGCCTTAGGTTTCGTAAACCTAGGGAATGAACCGTGAGATTGGGTAGAAATCTGGGATTAGTTACGAAGGTAATAGAAAATTTTTGTATGTGTATTATATTTAACTTGTTGTTTGCTACAGAAGGGAAATGAATGCTCAAGAAAGGCTAGTGTCTGCAATGGAACTGCTCCAACAAGATGTGGAGTTGTATGCTCAGGCTCAAAGGGAAGAACATGTGCAAGTAAAGGAGGATGTGTCGAAGCTAACTACTGTGCATTCCTGGTAGGAAATCCCCGTGCTTCCTTGGAGTCTATGAGTCAAATAATGAACAGTTTGGATAGTTTGAAGTTGGGACAAGACATGCTGCTACATCAGATTGAAGGGTATTGGGAGGTGCTGTCTGAGGTAGCAAGAGAACTGTACCATAGGCCTGAGGGAGATCAACAACCATCTGTGGAATCTGTTGTACAAACCTGAATCAAGCTAGGAAGTGTAGGAACTTACTTTTCTTAACGTCTCCTTTTGTTAGTAGTAGGTTGTATATATGACTCTTCATGTATATGTGTAATGAGAGGTTAAAGATGATGATGATGATGTTGTAAATATTTTCGGCTAGTTAGGATAAGGGTGATAATGGTTATGTAAATATTTTTGACTTGTTAATGAAAAGTATGTATGTTTTGTGATAACAAAAAATTTGTATGTGATGAATGTGTGTATTGGTTTGGGTGATGATATTAATGTATGAATTGTTGGATGTCTCAGATACTTCCTTAAAATAGTTATGGAAGGAGGCGATGCAAATTGGAAGAAGATGGAAAGTACCATGCATGACTTGACACAAGTGATGAGGACACTGGCTAAGAACAACACTCATAATGGAACAAATTTGTTTAAAGATTTTCGAAGTCTAGATCCTCCAAGATTTGCAGGTAGTATGGATCCGAACGAGGCTGAAAATTGGTTAAAAGATATTGAAAGAATTTTTAAGGTGATCTGATGTGCAGAAGAGGATAAGATACGTTTAGCAGCATTCCAGTTGGATCGGGATGCCGGAGCATGGTGGGAGACTGTGGAATCTACTATAGAGGATCCAAATCAGGTGACTTAGGAGGAATTTGTTGAGTTGTTCTGTAAGACCCGGCCCTCTTGGGCCCTTGGCCCTATCCTCAGGGTCGCGGTAGGCACTCTGGTTGTGACATGGTCGCGCCAGGGGAGCCCGTCACGACATGGTTTGTGTGGCGACATACTTGGCCGTCGCGACATGGTCGTGATGGGGGTGGGTGTCGCATTCTTGTCGCGGCGTTTAGACGCGCCACGATTGCTTTTCTGACAGACGTGACTGCTATCCTGACTGTCAGAACGGCCTTGTCGGGTGTCAGATGCGTACAGCGTTTCGCGACCTATCAGGCCGTCGCTTTCTGGTTTCTCAGTCTTCAAGGTTTGACTGCCTTTTGGGGTCTTGTCGGGGGTGGCCGTCGCAACATGGTCACGACGCTTAGGGGCGTCGCGACATGGTTGTTGTCACATGGGGCCGACCCGTCTCATCTTGGGGGCCGTCAGTTTAAAACCGAGGCTACGCCCCATTCTCCCCCTCTCGCCCTTCCTCTTCTCCTTCTTCCCTCTTCTCCCTCTCTCAATCTCCCTTGCATTTTCTCGGAGGTTCTTGGTGCTCGTGGTGCTCGTGCTGAGGTGGTGTCGTCCCGTTCTTGCAGGAGATGTGGTCGTGGTGCTTGGAGCGAGGAGGAGGTGGCCATTCTGACGTGAAGGCCCCAACGGGTCGGCTCTACTTGTGGAAGTAGGGACCATCATTCTCCTCTCACCCTAGCATGCTCCCCTCCCCCTTGAGATCATGTTTTCCCCGTGGTTTGGTTTGTGGGGGTGTGAGGAAACATGCTCGTGTTTGAGTGAGATTCCATCAAGCGTAGATTCTTGTAAATCCATGCTTTGTGGGGTTTTGAGGGTGGTTTATCTTGCTTAAAGGTTTCTATGGTGTTTAGCATGCTCCCCTCCCCCTGTGGATGCGTTTGTATCATGTTTTGGGGTGGTCTTCGAGAGGATCGCACCGGAACCCCCCCTTGGCTGAAGACGCGACCGCTATGGAGGTCGCGATGATGTCGCAACCGACAGGGCCGCCGCGACATCATCACGACGCTCTTGAGCATCACGACCTATTCGCGATGGCTTGGGCCGCCGCGACAGTATCATGACAGCTCTGGGCATCGCGACCTTGTCGTGACGGCCCGATGGGTCGCGACTACAACAAAGACAGGTTAAGTCCTTGCGAAGTCCGTTATCTATGAAGTCTTCGCCATTTCCACTACTTACTGTACCCGTGGCACCAATGCTACTTTCCTAGTACGGTCCTACACTAGTCGTTCACCCGGTGCTCGGCACTTGAGGGCTTGTCCCGTGAGAGAGGTTGTTACCATTGCCTGGGACCCCCATCCCCGCGCGCCTGTTGAGGGAGTACTCCGGGAGGCAGGCGTGTTCAAGTCGCGGGCTCTGGAGCAGAGGGGGAAACGGTGGTTAGGACAGTGGCGTTGAGTTGTTTGCAGAGCTCTCGTAGTTAGTCTAGGACGCCGAGGTCATTTTGAGGAGTTCTTCCCGACGCAGTCCAGCTAGTCCTTTTCTCACTACCTCGCTCTTTGTGGCCCCGGAACCACTTAGAGTGGCCAGGCATGGGACCGTAGTCTGGCCAGACTATGGCAGTTACTGTTGTGTTACTTGTGTCTTGCCTCACTCTGACGAGATGTGGTGGTTTGGACCTAGGTCGAGGATAAGACGTCAGTGGATGCACCTGACCATTGACTAGTGGTAGTGTTTTCCATAACTAGTGTTTCTTGTCCACGCAGGATTCCCCTTGTCTGTGTTACTAGCCATTTTGTGGTCACGACGAGCAGTCGTACGGAGTTTCCGACTGTATTGTTCTTTTCGTATCGTCGCTAGTTAGTAGCTTTGCTTATGCACTTTCTTTCGTAGGTAGAAGATATAACTGTTGTCATTTAATTAAGTACATAGTTTTGACCACCTGTTAGAGCCAGTAGGAGATTGGTAGTTCCTACTGAGCTTCTGTTGTAAAGCTCATCCCTCCTTTTTCCCAAGTGAGGCTTCTCAGCAGCGGCAGGGCGGAGGAGACAGGGAGATAGTCGTGGTCCCCGTACCTAGCAGTGGGTTCCCCCTCTCAATTGTATGTCACCCTCGGGGTATGCTCCTAAGGGACTTGTTATTCCCCTGCTTTTACTTGTACTCATTGTATGTGTTGGGATTATACCTAGAGCGTTATGCAGTGGTCTCGCTCTCCTTTCAGCTTCTGCGAGTGTGCTTCTAGTTCAGCAGTTGACGTTTACTTCCTTTACATATTCTGTTAGACTTGTGTTATATCCCTTCCGGGTCTCCTGATCCGTGGGCAACGACCACGAAAATCGGGTCCTCGACGTGGGTCGAGTGTCGAGTTCTCCGGTCGTTACAGTTGGTATCAGAACGTGAGTCTGACAGGACTTGTAGAGGATTTAAACTACAACAGGAAGTCCCAACAGTAGTACAAGTACACTGCTAGCCTCCCGAGTGGGTATTGTTAACCTTGTTGGTTGTGTGTCGTGCAGGATAAGGCTCCGCGCAGATGCAGGCAGGCCAGAGAGCTGATTGAGTAGCAGGATGAGTCGGATATGCCCACGCCGGGGCAAGTCTGGGAAGAGGTGTCAGCAGAGGAGTCAGTGGCACAGCCTCAGGGAGCGGCGGCATTAGCAGCAGCAGGCGAGCAGCAGCAGCATGAGTACCAGCCCCCGCCACAGCAGTACGTAGATTGGTTTCCCCAGGCCGAGTAGTTCTTCAGGAACTTGTACCAGGGAGGGTGGCAGCCTGGGCAGGCGGCAGTAGGTGGTCAGCCTCATATACCTCCTCCAGCAGTACTGAAGCAGCATGCAGATCCAGAGGTGGAGCAGCCAGTAGTTTAGCAGGCGTCGGGTATTGGGAGTACCCGGGCCGGTCGGCAGAGGATGACTGTCACCAAGGACAGGACCGCTCTCTTGGAGAGGTTCTTGCGTCTCTGACCTCCAATGTTCTTTGGTGAGTATGATCCAGACAAGGCAGAGAGCTGGACGTATGAGTTAGAGCGCACGTTCGAGACTATGGATTGCACCGAGGAGGACCAGGTCAAACTGGCAATGTATCAGCTCAATGGGGCAGCCCACGAGTGGTGGAGAGTTCAGCAGCAGACTCACTTCCAGGGGCAGTGTTTGGATCAGATCAATTGGCAACGGTTTCTGGAGATCTTTCACGACGAGTACTTCCCGACTATGCTCGACGTGAGAGACGGGACCAGTTTCACGAATTGGTTCAGGGCGATCTCACAGTTACCCAGTACCACCAGAGGTTCGTCCAGTTGTTGAGGCATGTTCCTCATGTTGCAGGTAGTGAGCAGGCTTGTGTAGAGAGGTTCATTGCAGGACTGAGGCCAGACTTGAGGTGGGGCATGACTGCTCACATGTGCGCCACCTAGGGAGAGGTCGTGGCTAAGGCCACCACCTTGGAGAGAGAGACCTGGCAGCCCTAGCACCAGCACCACCAGTAGGGAGGAGCCTCTTCCACGTCCTCGCCGTACCAGCGTTCCGCAGGCAGTCGCGGTAGCGCGACTTCTTCTTCTTCGGGCTCGAGCAGTTCAGGCAGTTTAGGGGTTTGCTCGAAGTTCAGGCAGTTGTCTACTCGCGGGGGTGGACAGAGCTGACAGCAGAGGCGTCAGTCAATGTTTGCGGAGTAGTAAGTCCAGCAGGGAGCCGAGCAGGACAGACAGGAGGCGGTCTGTTACACTTGTGGTGAAAGATGTGCGTAATTATCTATTATGGTAATCTAGAAGGGGGGGGGGGGGGTTGAATAGATTACTTCCAATTAAACCACTATGACCTTCTTTTCGAAGGAAACACAGACTTATCAAAATCTCAAACAGATTTGATTTGAATTCGAACAAAGATGTATGTGTTGATTAAGAGCAAAACAAATAGCAACCTATCTAGCGTGTGAGAAACCAACGTGCCTACCAAGAATCTAACGTAAAATGTTCAAACCACAGACACGATGATTTAAGGTGGTTCGGAGTACACAACTTGTATATCCTACATCCACCGTCCACACACACACGCAGAAAGACTACTTATAAGCGAGTTCGACTCTTACAACACACACACTCAAGTTGTCTGAAGCAAACACGCATTCAGAACAACTAGCCACACGTGAATCAAGCATAAGATATTCTTGAATCACAACCACACACACAGATGTATGAGAGATATGAAAAGACAGGAGTTCTGAGGTGAAAGAACAAATCCCAATGAAGAACTCTTGAAGCTGGTCGTCCAGAAGAACTCCAAGCTTCTCTTTGATGATCCTCAGACGACATAGAAGCTTGTATTGTGGACGAACCGTCTTCAACTCCGCTCGAAAGATGGATCTTCTTCGCTCTGGATGGAGGGTTGAAGCAGAGCAGCAGGGAGAAGCTTTCTCTCTTGGGTTTTGCTTAGGGTTTTGGTATGGTGGCTTCTTGCTGCGAAAATACCTCAATATGTTCTACATATATGGGGTCCAAGTTTGGAGAGACGTGGTAAAAGGAAACACCCAAATATAAAACATATCCAAATCTCGTAACTGAGTTTTCTCTTCGTCTGTCGACAGGCGATTTGCTGCTGTCGATAGTTACTACATATTTCTGGTTTGAGAGTTCCTGGAACACTGGGCTGTCGACAGGCGATTCTCATCTGTCGACAGGACATCTGTATCTGTCGACAGGTGAGCTTCAGCTGTCGACAACTACTGTCCCAAATGAGCTTCAGGCTGTTCGATGGTTCGTTGAAGTCTTTTTGTGACTTTTCAGTTGTTTCTTGTTGCTTGACTTGTATACACTCGCACCTACATTGAGAAACATTATAAGTGAGATACAATGAATGTATAGATGATCAATAAAAGCATGTTCTCATATGTGATTGTTTCTTGCATGTCTTTGTCATTGTCATCATATTTCTATTATACACACAACATCAATTAATATTTCTCATCATAAAAAACATTTAATCACAATCATCACACATACGAACCCAACATTCTCCCCTTTTTTGATGATGAAATTTTTTTCAATTTATGCACATTGATGTTTCTCCCCCTTTTGGCAACATTCAAAAAGACAAATCATGCACTCATGAAGAGGAATTAGTCAAATAACTTTGAATTTCATTCAATTTTCATTCAGGACACACAGTTACAAAAAGTTGCATGACATGACATAAAGAAGGTAAAAGAAGGGAAGATACATGACTGACACAAATGACAAAGTGACCCATGACCTAAACCTAGTGACAAAGAAAAAGACTAGACAACCCAAACTCTCTAAACATCGTCATTCCCAGGAGCAGGGGGATGACGGAACTCATGAAGCTCTGTAGAGAGCCTGGTAAGCCGATGCTGAGTTGCCACACGTGTATCGGCCAGTGCATCCATCCGGGTATCAACATGATCAAGATGAGCATTGAGATGTTCAAAGCCCGTAGTGATTTGGTTTTGCAGCTGGGCATCTGACCAGTGATAAAATCTCAAAGTGATTGTGCTAGAGCCAGTGGAGCTTGGTTGTCAGCAGCTTCGCTATCATCTCCCTGAGCATCCATTGGCTCGACTTGGGAGTCTTCATCATCATCATCAGCATCATCATCATCTTTAGCATACACTTCCTCAACATTTGGAACTTGACCTTTGAGAGTCTGTGTGATGCTCCCATCCACAAACTTGTACCCCATGCAATGCACCGCAGTGAGATCAAAAGAGCTACGCCATTTGAGAGTGGTGCATTCAGAGTTAGAGATGGAAATGCCAATAAAGGATAGGAGGGATGTAATGGGGCAGGCATATGACATGGACCTCTTAGAATTTGAAAAATATTGTTTTATGAGGTCAACCATAAGTAAAGGAAGGTTAATTTGCTCACATTTCAGGAAATAATAGAAGAGGGACTTATGAACTGTAGTGACAAGTTCCCTGCTTCCATCTTTGGGAACCAAAAGTGTGGTGAAGATGTGATGAATTAGACGGTTCAGGGGAGGAATAGTGTTGGCATTAAGCTTCAAGTGATCATAACTGGGATGATAAAGTTGGTGGGTGATAATTGTGTAGTACTCAGAGGTAGATGGAGGATTAAGAAGAATATTGGCCCCAAAGTTAGGAAGCTGAAGCGCACGGCTAAAGAGATTGGGAGTGATCTGAGAGCTAGTACCCTTTACCGTGGTATACAATGCCTCATCGACCACAGAAATCTCCAGATTGTTGTAGAACTCCGTCACAGCGGTGGGAGAATACTACGTGTGGGAGTACAAAAAGACGGTCCAGCCCTGAGTGTCGAATAGGGGCTGAAGGCCAGGGAACATGTCTTCCAGGGACTCGAAATCCACGTAACGAGGTTGGACAAACTTGGTGAATGTGCCCCAGATCCTAGAAGTGTGGAGGTTGGGAGGAACAATGAGCTCCGGCAGACGATCGTCCCAGTGCTTGGTTCGGCGCTCTGTAGTAGCCCTGGAACCTTCGCCGACTTCGGGCGAGATAGGACGCCGTCGAGGGACTGCACGCTTGCCCTTGGGAGCCATGGAAAAGGTGATGTCGGAGTGGAGGATCCCTGTGGAGAGGAGGAGAACCGGGAAAAATAGAGACAGAAGGAACTGGAATCAGGGTTTTGGCACCCTGGAAGGAGGAGGCTAGGGTTGAAAGAGTGAGGAGAGGCTTTTTGGAAGAGGTGGAATAGGTTGAGGGGTTGTGGGTGCCTTTTTAAAGAAGTTTGGAAAGAATTTTAAATGGAAAGGGACCCACAAAATCCGGCCAAAGGTCGCGCCGGTTGGGCGTCTGAACCGCCCAGGCCACCGGCTGTCGACAACCAGAAAGGCAGCTGTCGACAGCTGCTAAGCAGGTTTGTGCCAGAACTATATTTTTGAGGATTTTGAATGGAAATGAGCATGCACTTGTGAGTTTAAGGTTGAGAATAGGTTTTATACTCATTACAAAGTGTCATAACCACCAGTATGAAGACACATAAAAATTCTACAATGGTTAAGAGATAATACTCTAGGAATCTTAAGTTATGGCATGTATAAAACACCGTTCAAGAACATATGAAGATAAGATAACCTCTTTGAATAAAACCATTGAGAAAAAACATATATCTTAGTGGTGATTTTCAGTTGGTAAATGAAGGTAATGTCCACATAAACAATTGACAATAGAAAACCCAATGCCTTGAGTCAAGATCATGAAGGCTTCACTCTATTTCTAGCATTGCAAAATATTTTTATGATTGAGCAATGGAAAAAACTGGTAATTAGGAACACTTTCACTTTTTGACGTGAAGGTAGACATGAGGGATGCCCGTACCCCCAGTTACTCAGTATGAGTGACCATCATACCATTTTGCAGAGTTAATGAAGGGACTTTTTGACGTGAAGATAGACATTTGTGATGCCCATGTCCCCGACTACTCAGTAATGATCATCATTGCTCTGCCTTTATCCAATTTATTTATTATATATATATATATTTTAAGTTTAAAAATAGGTAGCTTTTCTCCTCTTTTTTACTTTTATCAATCAAGGTTAATGGTTATTTAAGGTCAAAAGCCAATGTAAAATATTAAGTTCAATAACCGTCTTACTTATCAAACTATTTTGGAAACATGATAATCCACAAGGGAGTTATTCAAATGAGTTAAGTTAAGTTCATTAGATTTGGTAAATGTTTGCTAGATGACACAACCTAGACTGAAGCACAAAATATTATTTCAAAATCATTGCGATTAAATCAATGTCATGGATATTATGTGAGTATGATAGGTTGTAATGATCATTAAGTCCAAATTCTCCCCTTACACAGAGATTGTGAACATACTCATTAAGAAGGGATGAGAAAACATGAAAAAGTGGCATTAGAAGTGTATCTGTCGACAGGTACTGAATTCCAGTAAGATGTTGGTTCTGGGAGAGGCTATCTGTCGATAGGTAGATGTGCGATGTCGACAGATATTGAATTCTTTCAGAATCTTTGTTCTGTGAGGACCTGCCTGTTGACAGCAGGGTTCTGGCTGTCGACAGGCAGTTTGAAAAATAGTTTGAAGACTTTGATTTGTGAGACATTTGAATCATGTGAATGAAGGACAAAGACACATGAAATATGAAGGGTATCCCTACCAATTTCACTCACTGATCCTTACCTTGCTCCCCCATAGTGTGTGCATGTGATGACTCATCATTCAAGCAAGACAGTCAAAGAGATGCACAACATTCAAAGCATTTGCACACAACAGAGTCATTCATAAACATGTGAGCACTGAAAATTCATTCTTTTAAGGAGATGCATGTGACAAAATTAAGAGAATCCAAATACCTTATCATGAAGTTAATGACCTTTATGTATAAGAAGACTATGGATACTTGGCGGAGTATATTTACTCACGCATAATGAGAGTTTCCAAATAAGCCGAACTTGTTCTTCCACATATCACCCTTTAATATACCTCATAGTCACTACACATAAGAACCATTTACTCCTCAATTTGGTATTGGATTCACTAAATTTTGCACAATCCCAATTCTCTTCTAAGTGTTGTGAACCTATCCTCAAACAGTGGTTTTGTGAAGATATCGACCAGTTGTTTATCAGTGGGAATGAAGTCAAGTACTAGGTTCTTGCTGGCTATCTCATCCCTCAGAAAATGGTGCCGTATTTCAGTGTGTTTGGTCCTTGAGTGTTGGATCGGGTTCTTTGAAAGGTTGATGGCACTAGTGTTGTCACATAGGATAGGTGTGCATCCAATATCAATATTGTAGTCGCATAGTTGACTTTTAAGTCACAACACTTGAGCATCACAACTCCCTGTAGCAACATATTCTGCCTCTGCAGTGGAGAGTGCAACCGAGTGTTGCTTCTTGGATGCCCACGAAACCATGCAACCACCAAGAAATTGGCAATAGCCACTAGTGCTTTTTCTGTCAATTTTACATCCAGCATAGTCAGCATCAGAATATGAGATTAAGTTAAAGCTACTTCCTGCTGGATACCAAAGACCCAAATCATACGTACCTGAGAGATATCTGAAAATCCTTTTAACTGCAACCAAATGGCTTTCCTTTGGACTAGATTGGTATCTAGCACAAAGGCAAACACTGAATTGTATGTCTTGTCTACTTGCAGTAAGGTACAGAAGTGAGCCAATCATACCTCGGAATTGTTTTGCATCTACCATTTTACCTTTCTCATCATTTTCCAGTTTTATGCTTGTGTTCATTGGTGTTGAGGCAGGCTTAGCTTGTTCAAATTGAAAACGTTTTAGTAGCTCCTTGACATATTTTTCTTGATTAATGAAGAAGCCATCTTCATGTTGTTTTACCTGCAAGCCAAGAAAAAAATGAAGCTCCCCCATTAAACTCATCTCAAATTCACTGTGCATGTGTTTAGAGAACTCTTCACACAGTGATGGGTTAGTGGAACCAAAGATGATGTCGTCCACATAAACTTGAACAATAATTATATGATTGCGAACCTTCTTAGTAAAAAGGGTTTGGTCCACTTTACCTCTTGAGTAGTTTTTACTCACGAGAAAATTGCTTAGTCTATCGTACCAAGCTCAGGGTGCCTGTTTCAAACCATAAAGAGCTTTGTGCAACTTATAAACATGGTTAGGCTTTTCATTATCCTCAAATCCAGGTGGTTGAGAAACATAGACTTCCTCTTTGATATAGCCATTCAAGAAAGCAGTTTTAACATCCTTTTGAAAAGGTTTGAACTTGTTTCAACATGCATATGCTAACAAGATCCTAACTGCTTCAAGCCTAGCTACAGGTGCAAAGGATTTTTCAAAATCTATCCTAAATTCTTGGTTATACCCTTTTGCTATCAGTCTAGCTTTGTTTCTCACCACTTTACCATCTTCATTTAGTTTATTCCTAAACACCCATCTTGTACCAATGACAGAAATTTCAGGGGTTCTAGGAACTAAACTTCAGACATTATTTCTTTGAAACTGACCAAGTTCCTCATGCATGGCATCTATCCAAGAGTCATCTTTTAGTGCATCTTCAACATTTTTAGGTTCCACTTGAGAGACAAAAGCTAAATGATCTTGTTCAACAATTTGTCTAACCTGAGACCTAGTTTGAACTTTATCATTTACATTTCCAATTACATTATCAAGTGGGTGATCTTTTAAGTACCTGACATTTGTGATTGTTGAATGACCCGGTTGATCTTGGACTTGAGGAAGTTGATTTTGTGGAGGTTGTTCTTGAGGAGGATTTTCTTGAGGAGTTTCATCTTGAGGCTCTTCTTCAGTTTCATCATCTTTTCTTCTGAAACGTATTCCCTCATCATCATCATCATACCTATGAAAGTATGCATTGTTAGTCTTTGTTTCTACTTAAGGTTTTCTTTTTGTTGTCTCATGTTGTTTCCCAAGTATTGTTCTTTCATCTTCATCATCATACCTGCGAGAATTTACATCATTAGTCTTTGCATGATACTCATCAAAAACAATATGTGGAGTTTCTTCCACAGTTCTATTTTTATTGTTAAACACTCTATATGCTCTAGAGTGTTCTGAGTATCCTAGGAAAATACCTGGATCACTTTTGGCTTCAAATTTATCTAAGTCAACTTTATCATTATTATGAATGAAGGCTTTGGAGCCAAAAACTCTGAAATACCCAATACTAGCTTTTTTACTTTTTAAGAGTTCATAGGGAGTTTTCTTCATCGCAGGTCTTACCATGGCTCTATTGAGGATATAGCATGAGGTGTTTACTGCTTCTGCCCAAAAGCTTCTTGTGAGTTGGCTTTTAACCAGAAGAGTGCGAGCCATTTCCACTAAGGTTCTATTTTTTCTTTCCACTACTCCATTTTCTTCTGGTGTCCTTGGGGAGGAAAACATGTGATTTATTCCTTGGTTCCTGCAAAAATCAGAAAAAGAGTTATTGTCAAACTCTCCCCCATGATCTGTGCGGATTGAGCATATTTTGTGAACGTTCCCATGCTCAATCTTATTAAAGAGCTCTTCAAAGACTTTAAGTGCTTCATTTTTGTGAGCCAAAAATTTGATCCAAGTGAACCTAGAGAAATCATCTACAATGACAAAACCAAAACGTTTGCCATTGAGACTAAGTGTTCTTGTAGGTCCAAACAGGTCCATGTGCAACAATTCATATGGTTTTGAAGTGACTATGGGAGCATTTGATTTGAAAGACTTTCTGGTTTATTTTCCCTGTGCACATGCATTACAAAAACTTTCATTTTTATTGAAAGAAATTTCAGGAAGTCCGCTTGCCAATTTCAGCCTCATGATTTTGTGCAAAATATTATAGCTCGCATGACCAAGCCTACGATGCCACAAAGTCAACTCATCCTATTTACTTGCAACAAGACACAAATTTTTGTTTTCTGGTTCATCTAAATCAACTAAATAGATGTTATTCACCCTTTTTCCAGAAAACTTGAGACTTCATGTTTCTTTATCAACAATTTTATATGCACTTGATTCAAAGATGGCTTTATGGCCTTTATCACACAATTGGCTTATGCTGAGTAAATTATGATTAAGACCATCAACCAACAACACGTTGTCTATTAAGTTAGAGGCATACTTACCTACCTTACCTGTGCCAATGATTTGGCCCTTATTGTTACCTCCAAAGACAACTTGACCTCTGTCTTTTTCCACCAGCAGACAGATTTTTTCTTTGTCGCCCGTCATGTGCCTCGAGCAGCCACTATCCAAATACCATTTGTTTTGATTTTGGGCTGCTAGGCATTCCTCAGCAGAGTCCTCACTCCTTGCCATTAAGCAGTGAATTTCTTCATCTCCTGAGCTTGCTTATACGTCCTCGTCTTCATCTTCATCACTCCAAGTTTCCAACATTGCCTTGGCTTTCTTGAAGGTGAATTTTTCTTTCTTCAATTTCTTCTTGAACTCCAGGCATTCTCCTCTCATATGCCCTGGTTTCTTACACTCATAGCACACAATCATATCAGATTTCTTGTTAGATTCAAATTTATTTGAAAAAGCTTTCTTTTGAAAAGATTTGGAGTTACCTGAGCCTTTCCTTTTGAACTTAAGGAATTTCTTGAACTGTCTAGTGAGCATAGCCATTTCATCATGCTCACTATCACTAGACGTTTCATTGTCATCACTTTCCTGTTGAACATCATTTTTGAAACTAAAGGAATTTTTGTTGAAAGCTTTTAGAACAATTGATTTTCTTGGATTTTCTTCAGTTTCTTTCCACTTTACATTTATTTCATAGGTCATCAAGGAACCAATTAGCTCATCTAATTTCATTTTTGAAAGATCTTTAGAATCCTCAATGACGGTGGTCTTAGTATTCCAAGAGGATGGAAGAGACCGAAGTATCTTCCTAACTAAGTCACCTTCTAAGTATTCTTTCTTAAGACCTTTCAACCCGTTGATTATTAGCATGAACCTTGCAAACATATCTGATATGGTTTCATCATTTTTCATTTTAAACATTTCATACTCAGATATAAGCATGCTAGATTTGGTTTCCCTTACCTCAGACGTACCTTCATAGATGAGTTCTAGCTTGTCCCACATTTCTTTTGTTGAAGAGCATGTGGAGACTCTTGAATACTCCTTGGGATGCACAGTGCATTGCATCATGTTCAATGCACTCCAATTCAAGGTGTCTTTTTTAATCTGTTCCTTTGTCCAAGTATCTTCATCTTCGGGCAGCACATACGCTCCTTTGCTGACGATCTTCCATAGCTCAAAGTCTTGAGCTCTCAGAAAGACCTGCATACGATTTTTCTAATATGGATAATCAGTGCCATCAAAGAAAGGTGGCCTGGACACTGAATGTCCCTCAGCCATAAACCCCTTGTTAGATTCCATGAAATCGAGAATCTCCTGATCGTAAGATCAAGCTACAAAAGCAGTAAATCGGAGAAACCTCGCTCTGATACCAATTGAAAGATGTGCGGAATTATCTATTATGGTAATCTAGAAGGGGGGGGGGGGGTTGAATAGATTACTTCCAATTAAACCACTATGACCTTCTTTTCGATGGAAACACAGACTTATCAAAATCTCAAACAGATTTGATTTGAATTCGAACCAAGATGTATGAGTTGATTAAAAGCAAAACAAATAACAACCTATCTAGGGTGTGAGAAACCAACGTGCCTACCAAGCATCTAACGTAAAACGTTCAAACCACAGACACGATGATTTAAGGTGGTTCGGAGTACACAACTTGTGTATCCTACGTCCACCGTCCACACACACACGCAGAAAGACTGCTTATAAGCGAGTTCGACTCTTACAACACACACACTCAAGTTGTCTGAAGCAAACATGCATTCAAAACAACTAGCCACACGTGAATCAAGCACAAGGGATGCTTGAATCACAACCACACATACAGATGTATGAGAGATATGAAAAGACAAGAGTTCTGAGGTGAAAGAACAAATCCCAATGAAGAACTCTTGTCGTTGGTCGTCCAGAAGAACTCCAAGCTTCTCTTTGATGATCCTAAGATGACGTAGAAGCTTGAATCGTGGACGAACCATCTTCAACTCCGCTCGGAAGATGGATCTTCTTCGCTCTAGATGGAGGGTTGAAGTAGAGCAGTAGGGAGAAGCTTTCTCTCTTGGGTTTTGCTTAGGGTTTTGGTATGGTGGCTTCTTGCTGCGAAAATACCTCAATATGTTCTATATATATGGGTGTCCATGTTTGGAGAGACGTGGTAAAAGGAAACACCTAAATATAAAACATATCCAAATCTCGTAACTGAGTTTTCTCTTCGTCTGTCGACAGGCAATTTGCTGCTGTCGACAGCTACTGCATATTTCTGGTTTCCAAAACCTTTGAGAGTTCCTGGAACACTGGGCTGTCAACAGGCGATTCTCATCTGTCGACAGGACATCTATATCTGTCGACAGGTGAGCTTCAGTTGTCGACAGCTACGTACTGTCCCAAATAAGCTTCCAGTAGCTTGTTTTGTTCTGGATGGTTCATCTGTCGACAGGGGCCTTCATGGCTGTCGACATAAGTTCAGTTGAAGTCTTTTTCTTGATCTTTTTCACTTGTTTCTTGTTGCTTGACTTGTATACACTCACACCTACATTGAGAAACATTATAAGTGAGATACAATGAATGTATAGATGATCAATAAAAGCATGTTCTCATATGTGATTGTTTCTTGCATGTCTTTGTCATTGTCATCATATTTCTATCATGCACACAACATCAATTAATATTTCTCATCATCAAAAACATTTAATCACAATCATCACACATACGAACCCAACATGTGGTTTGCCGAGCCACTTCAGGAGGGATTGCCGGATGGGGCAAGTCCAGCAGCTAGTGCAGTACACACAGCAGCTACCGCACTACCAGTACCCTCCCCAGCAGGAGGCACCCCGTCAGCAGCAGCAGGGGCAGTACCAGCAACAGCCTCAGCAGTTCCAGCAGCACTAGCAGTACCAGCCATACCAATAGCAGCAGCCATTTCCCCAGCACCAGCAGCCACCGCAGCAGCAGCAACCCCAGTAGGCGCCGCAGCGTGGGCGTGGTCGTGGTCATGTGATGGCGCTTACCAGGGAGCAGGCTGAGGCATCGAACCTGGTTATAGGTACCATGCCTATCCTTGGTAGAGCTGCTCATGTTTTAGTTGACCCCGGTGCTTCTCTCTGTTTTGCTTCCGAGGAGTTTTACGAGTCTCTGGTTCGTCACTCCCCTGAGAGGTAGTGTGATGTGATGGTCACAGTTGAGGTCTAGGAACACCAGTTTTCAGCCAGGTTGTACGCGTTGCAGCTTTGTGACTTTGACATCATCAAGGGCATGGACTGGTTGGAGGCTCACTCAGCTGTGGTGGATTGTCAGCAGAAGATCGTTCAGTTTGAGATACCTAGAGTGCCTATTCTATGCTTCCGAGGTATCCGGACTACCCGTCGACCTTTTATTTCTTTCTGTAGAGCTCGTTGTTTGATCCGTGATGGTTGTGTAGCATATCTTGCTTCTGTTTGTTCCTTGGAGCCTAGCGGGTCATCGGTTTTTGATGCTCCTGTTGTTTGCGAGTTCTCTAATGTTTTCCCGGAGGATCTACCTGGGTTGCCGCCTGAGCGGGAGGTAGAGTTCTCCATTGAGATTTTTCCCGGTACGATGCCTTTGTCTAAGGCACCTTACCGGATGGCTCCGGCTGAGTTGCGCGAGTTGAAGTGCCAGTTACAGGAGTTGCTTGAGCTGGGCTTCATCCATCCGAGTCGTTCGCCGTGGGGAGCGCCCGTCCTGTTCGTAAGGAAGAAGGATGGCAGTTTGAGGTTGTGCATCGATTACAGGCAGCTGAACCAGGTAACAGTGAAGAACAAGTATCCGTTGCCGAGGATCGATGATTTGTTCGACCAGTTGCAGTCAACCAGAGTGTTTTCAAAGATTGACTTGAGGTCCGGTTACTACCAGTTGAGGATCAGAGAGTCAGATGTTGGCATGACAGCTTTCCGTTCGAGGTACGGTCACTTTGAGTTCATCGTGATGCCGTTTGGGCTCACGAACGCACCCGCAGCTTTTATGGATTTGATGCATAGGGTGTTCAGTGAGTACCTGGATCGGTTCGTGGTCATCTTTGTAGATGACATTTTGGTCTACTTAGCTTCTAAGGAGGAGCACGAGGAGCATATGAGGATCATGCTAGAGACGTTGCGGAGTCACCAACTGTATGCAAAATTTGACAAGTGCGATTTTTGGCTGAGAAAGGTGCACTTTCTCGGGCACGTGATCTCAGCTTTTGGTTTGGCAGTGGACCCTGCCAAGGTAGAGGCAGTGTTGTCTTGGGAGCCGCCCACTTCAGTGTCAGAGGTTTGCAGCTTTTTAGGCTTGGCAGGCTATTACAGGAGGTTCATCCAGGACTTTTCCAAGATTGCAGAGCCGTTGACCAGACTGACCAAGCTGGAGGCCAGATTTGTGTGGACTGAGGACTGCAAGCGGAGTTTCCAAGAGCTAGAGACGAGGTTGACTTCAGCGCCAGTGTTGGTCTTGCTGTCAGGTAGCAGAGGTTTTGTGGTCTACACCGACGCGTCGAGATCAGGTTTGGGTGTTGTGCTTGTAACGCCCCAACGCGGAATATCAGAGTGATATTACAGTTATTAAATAGTACAGAGTGAGAAATAAATAACAAACCATTGCACAATTGGAATAATGCCAAATGAAATCCAACTTCATTAATAATTTATCAACTATCTATTACATCCACTTATCAGAGCCAAAACTAGGGCCCAAGGTACTTTATTCAAATCTAAGCTATTACATAGTGACTAACTAATTGACTCATAACTATACTAACTAAGCAGTGGTTGCTGAACCGGTCACTCCTAAACATCATCCTCATTCCCATCCTCGTGAGTGTGGTAATCGCCATTCGACTCACCTGAACACAAGAAATAACAATGCAGGATGAGCGAATAATGCCCAGTAGGACATAATATCTCATGGGAACAAGCACGCTTTAAATGATTAATGTCTTAACAAGCAGGATATATAGAGAGAATGACGAGTACAGTTTGAAGAGTAATGTCATACGACAACGAGAAACATTATCACAATGCATGAGAGTATAGCACAAGAAGTATAATGACGGATTGGCCATATAACGAGAAAGCAAGTAAAGTTGCACAATAGTGCACTAGTCACGATAGCAGGTGTTGGTCGATATTCTTTCAACCACAAGTTCAAGTAAAATGAATAAATGATTGTTATAGATTAAATCTTGAGAGTTCATGCGTTAGGTGTATGCCAAACACCCTGATCATTAGACCCCCGCGAGTTATAGCCTTTCAGGTGCTCTCCCCAAGAACCAGATCGGGCCCTTATAATGTTGCCTAGCATAGTCATATTTGTTATCTTAGACAATCACAAGATGGCCAAATAGAGTACCAAGAATAGATGAAAATAGTAGAGGAATAGACGAGGGAGTAGAGAGAAAATGAACAGATGAGAGTACAAAAATAGTAGATGAGATAGGGGTATAATCATAAAACAACGTTAAACACACAGTAGTCACAGTTACATGGCACTAGGTCGGGTGCCGGCAGCCAGGTATAAGTCACAACCGCCCACTAGCCGTGCTACGAACACAGACCAGAGGTCCAGCGTGATCCCAAGGTAAGAGCGAACACACTAAGGCCGTTTGATCGTGCTGATCCCTAAGGGTGTAACGGGTTTCAAAGGTACAACCAACTCGTCGGCAAAGGACGTGTGCCAAAGCCAAGGAGACTTATGGAGGCCTCGACAAGGAGTCCCTAGTCTAGTCAGGATTATTCCCAATGGATAGGTGGTCCATGCCAAGAGAGAGTGTGTATAAAACAAGAAAACGTCATGCCTCGAGTGCTCGAAGGCCGAGGGAAGCGGTAACGATGTACAACACACGCGAGTAAAACGAAGACAAGTGTAATTAATTAAATAGGGAATTTAAGTGAATTGTTACACTCATTTACCAGATATATTATTGAGTAATTTAATAAGGTCTCATGGCAAACATTAAAGTTTAGTATGTGCAAGTGTAAAGAAATCATGAGAGCATGTAAGATTGTGCATATGGCTTTTAAATTAATTTATTTCATATAGATATTACTCAATATTAATTAACAAGTTGTTACTAATCATGATAGTACTTAATCAGGGTTTATAAGGCACATTTAGCAAGGGTATAAGTGAAATTTAAGTTCTGGCCGCATTTTTAATATCGCAACATGAGTCCCGGTCGCTTTCAGATCGCGACACAAGGCCCGGTCGCGTTCTTCTGAATCAATCGCTAAGGTTTGAACCCGGGAAGGTCGGGACATGTCGACCCGTCGTGTTCAGAACATGATGGTCCTCCTTGTCGTGACCCCCTTCTGAGATCGCGACAGGTCGGGCCGTCGCGACTTCAGAAGGTGGCCCGAGCCCAGAAAAGGAGTTTTTGCCCTTTCCCAGGTGGGTTTCCTCCCTTCATGCTTGACACAGTACACTTCAAAAATCCGTATAAAATCGCACGATGCTCCAAAATTCATGAAATCAACTTTAAACGAAACTAGACATGGAGATCTATCACTGGGCATGATTAATTATAAAACAGTCATGTATAGAGGATACTTTGATTAGGTTACATTTTGGTGACCTAAACAAGCACAGTCATGAGAAAATGAATTAATTGGCAATGGTTACATGATGAAATTGGGGCAAATAGGGGCGTTTGAAAGCTAAGAGCATGTAGTATTTATAAGAATAATATCATAGCATGGAGACGAGTACATGCACGGATTGAAAGTAAACTTTAGGGTTTGATTATAGGATGATGGCAGGAATTAGATCATTTAATACTCCTTCCAGGAGCCATGAATATTAGGGAAATCATAGGGATTTCAAATAGGGGTGCATGGCCTACCTAGGGTTAAAGTTTCACGATTTGTGCTCGAGAGATTGCCTACCTTTTTTCGTGAGTAAGAGATCCTAGGGTTGATGACAAAGAATGAGAATCCTCCTTGGTTCCTAGCCTCCTTCCCTTGCTCTCCACGTCCAGAACTCCTCCTCTTCGTCCTCCAGAGCTCTAACAACAATCTAGGGTTTGGTTGGTACGAATTGGGGGTGTATTGATGGGTTAAAAGAGTCATCTCCTTCTAAAACTCTTACTTTCCATTAAATTCTAAATTTCCATATTTATCACCTCCTTTCCTAGCATTTATCTCCTAATTAGGATTGGGAAGAGAGCCAATTTCATGGGAAAAGGGTTAGGGTAAGCATAGGACTCCTTTTTAGGATATATATGGTTTATTTAATATTTATCTTAGCCCTTATTCAATTAATTAATATTTAACTCCAAATTTAGGCTAAATAGCTCCCATCCCATGATGGGCTCTTCACATTTGGGCCCATTCTTTCATGCTTGGGCCATTGATACAACCCATTTCTAATTTAGCTTAATAGGTATTGATTTAATCCCCTTTAATTCAATTATTTCTTCCTTATTCTAATTTAAATTCTATTTATTCTCATTTATTTAATTAAATATTTTTATTTATTTGAATTTTAAAAATCAAGGTTACTACAGTGCTGATGCAGCATGGTGGGATCATTGCCTATGCTTCTCGACAGCTCAAGAAGCATGAGGAGAACTACCCTACCCACGACTTAGAGTTGGCAGCAGTGGTGTTCGCTCTGAAGTTGTGGAGGCACTATTTGTACGGTGAGGCGTTCGAGATCTTCACCAACCATTAGAGTTTGCAGTACATTTTCACTCTGAGGAATCTGAACTTGAGGCAACGCAGGTGGATTGAGTACTTGAAGGACTACGACCTTACCCTCTTCTATCACCCAGGTAGGGCTAACGTCGTAGCAGATGCTTTGAGCAGGCGTGTTCACTTGAGTTCGATGATGGTTAGAGAGTGGAGGCTGTTTGAGGAGCTGTCCCAGGGAGTTTTCTACCCTTCGAGGCGCAGAGACTGTGCAGTGATGACCTGTTTGTCAGTTCGACCGTCAGTCTACCGTCAGGTGTTATAGGCATAGCAAGCAGACTCAGAGTTGGCAGATATTTTGCAGATGCCAGATGTTGAGTTGGACGAGGACAGTGAGGTCAAATTCAAAGGTAGGTTGTATGTTCCCAGTGATGCGTGCCAGGCGCTATTGTCAGTGGCACACCGGTCGAGATATGTTGTTCATCTTGGTGCCACTAAGATGTACCATAACCTGAGGAGGTTCTTCTAGTGGCCAGGGATGAAGAGGGGCGTGGCATCGTTTGTCGCTCGGTGCCTTACCTGTCAGCAGGTGAAGGCTGAGCACCAGCATCCTAGTGGTGAGCTGTAGTCGTTACCCATTCTCAAGTGGATGTGGGATGACATCACCATGGACTTTGTGGTTGGTTTGCCCCGTACTCCGCAGAGGCATGATGGCATTCGGGTGATTGTGGACCGATTGACCAAGTCAGTGCATTTTCTTCCAGTCAGGATGTCTTGGTCAGTGGACAGGTTTGCCAGGCTGTACATGGACCGAGTTGTTCTGTTGCACGGAACCCCAGTTTCGAAAATTTCTGACAGAGATCCGAGGTTCACATCGGGGTTTTGGCGCAGTCTGCAGAGAGCTCTTGGTACAGAGTTGAGGTTGAGTTCAGCGTATCACCCGCAGTCAGATGGGCAGTCAGAGAGAACCATTTTGACTTTGGAGGATATGCTGAGAGCGTGTTGTTTGGACTGGAGTGGCACTTGGGAGTCGCACCTTCCAATGGTAGAGTTCGCATATAACAACAGTTATCACTTGAGCATCGGAATGGCACCATACGAGGCCTTGTATGTGAAGGGTTGCGGAATTCCCAATATGGTAATCTAGAAGGGGGGTTGAATAGATTACTGCCTCTTAAAACTATTATCACGTTCTTTTTCTTAAAGCATAGATTATCAAGACAGTATCAAGATCTAAACTATGTGTAGATGATGTAGAAACCTATCTAGTGTGTGAATATGCAACGTGTCTATCAAACATCTATCGTAGAAATGATCAAACCACGAGACACGCAGATTTACGTGGTTCGGAGTACACAACAGTGTATCCTACGTCCACGGCACACACACACACACAGAGTAAACTGCTTATGAGCGAGTTCAGTGACTACAACTCACACACACACGTGTTTTCTGATGTGCACCCACGATCAGAACAACACACACACGTGATCTCAAGCACAAGAGACGCTTGAATCACACAAAACACACACACAGTTGATGAGAATTATGAAACAGGAAGAGTTCAGAGCGTAGGAATAAATCCTAATGTGGAACTCTTCTGAGAACGCCTGGATGGAGTTCAAACTTCGACTTGAGTGCTCTGGACTGATGGAGAAGGTTGAATCCACGACGATCTATCTTCAGTACTGCAGGATCAACTGATCTTTCGGTCTCTGCACTGCAGACTTGAAGCAGAGCAGCAGCAACTTCTTTTCTCTTGGACTTGGCTTTAGGGTTTTTGGTTGTGGCTGCTTCTGTACGAGATTCTCTTCAAAAGGATGCTTATATAGTTGTGTTTTCATGTGGAGAGTCGTGGGACTTGAAAACACAATCTTGGATATGAAGGAAGGTTTCCGTATTTGAAGATCCTCTGCATCTGTCGACAGGTTTGAGTATCTGTCGACAGATTGCAACAGATTTGCAACAGACAGACTTCAGGTTGCTCTGGTCTGTGGCATCTGTCGACAGGCGATATCCATCTGTCGACAGGCAGAGACAGTTTTGCCAAAACACAGAACTCTGGTATTTCTGTCTGCGACATCTGTCGACAGGTCTCTGAGAATCTGTCGACAGGTGCTCTCAGTACTCTTCAGTCTGATCACAACTGCGGCATCTGTCGACATATGCCTTTGGGTCTGTCGACAGGTACATGTATACTCTGTGATTGTGATCATTTTCTCATGATTTGAGAAGGCTTGGTTATATGCATTTGTACCTGCATGATAAAACATGTATAGTTAGGTATAATGTAGACATAGATAACCAAATATTGTATCATCTTAATTGACATGTATGAAACCTCAATTCAACTCATTCATCATTAAAAACATTGTTTGACTTTCATTTATCACTTAGAGTGTGAATTCACTTAGTTTCCAGAATATGAACCCAACATTCTCCCCCTTTTGATGATGACAAAATTATTCAATTAATGCTCATGAACTTGAGGTTTCTTCTCCCCCTTTTGACAACATCAAAAGTAAAGACAACACTCACATATGTAGATTTGCACAGAACATGTGATTTCATTCATTGGAAAGGGAAGCATTCACATGACAAAAGTGTGACTGGAGTAACATGAAGTGAAAATACATAAAGAAAAGGAAATAACAAAAGACAGAAACAACATTGCTCAGACTGAAGTGAAAGTACAGGACATGACCCACTCCTATACATCTAGTATATCTAAGCAGCATCATCTTCAGGAGCTTGAGGAGGGGCATGACGCTCAGTTGCAAGTCTATCAATGCATGTGTCCAAGATATCCATTCTTTCATGCAGCCTCTCAAAACCCTGTGTCATTTGGACTTGGAGCTGGGCTAACAAATCCCTAATGGAGGCTGAGCGGCTTCACCAATACCAGCATCTCCCGGAGCATCTAGTGGCTCTGACTGGGAGTCTTCATCACCTTCTTCAGCATCTTCTTCATCATCAACTTGATCGTCAGCCCCAATGAAATCTTCATCCTCGGCAGCAGCAGGTGCCTTACCCTTAAGTTCCCGGGTGACGACCCCATCCACTAGCTTGTAGCCCATGCGTGAGGCGGCAGTGATATCAAAGCTGTTGCGGGAGTTGAGTGAGACACACTCACTGTCTGGAATGGAAATGCCAATAAACTTCAAAAGAGAAGTAATTTGGCAAGCAAAGGGCATGGATCTCCTGGGTTGGTAGAAACACTTGGTGATCAAGTTAAACATCAGGAGAGGAAGATTTAAAAGGGAGTGGGAGGTAGGGTTTCCTGGCCAGAAAGGGGAGAGGATGTATGTGAGAGAGGGAAGGGATGGCTGGGGTGGTGTTGGATGTGGAAAGGGCCGGAGATGCCTATATAAAGGAGGAGGGGGAAGTTTAAAAGGCAATGGCCCACCAAGTCTGCCCCAAACGGCGTGTCCGTTGAGCTTCCCAACAGGACAGCCGGCGTCTGTCGACAGACATATTTGTATCTGTCGACAGATTCTTGCAGAATATGACTTTGTTGGATTTTTGTAAGGAATTTGAAGTGGACCTCTTGAGCAGTGTTTTTTAACAGATTACCTAAGGTGAATAGATGACGAATACATATATAAGAACCTATCATATACATGAAGATGTAAAGCCACTTCAAATATCTTAATGGTTCAAACATAATACTGAATTAGCCTGAAGCTGAAGCATGAAGAAAACACTTACGGGTATCCAAAAGAAACACTTTTACTCTTCTTTTTATTTATTAGAGTATAGGACAACACAATCTTCAGTGGAGGTGCAAATGATCAAGGAGGGAAATATCTACATGCCAAGACATTCAAAAACATCAATTACTCATGGGAATTATCACTCAGTGGAGGCTTCACACTATTGCATTATTGTCCTCATTTGCCCTTCATTTATGCAATGGAAAGAAAATGGTAATCAAGATAACGTCTCGCCTTTGAACATGAGGGTAGACATTATTCGTGCCCGTACCCCCAGTTACTCAGTGAAAGTGTCCATCATACCGTTGTACAGAGTTGACGAATTAGCCTTTGACGCGAGGGCAAACATTTGTGATGCCCACTCCCCGGTTACTCAGCAAGAACTCATCATGCTCTGCATTTTTCCAAATTATGTAGTTTTAATCTAATGGAATAAAATTGTTTAGGTAGCTTTTCTCAAGTATTGTGTTAATAACCCAAGTTTAATATAGCATTGATTATCTAGCAATTGTAAACATTAAGCTCAATGATCATAATACCTTTAAAAAAGAATCATATTTGCCTATAAGTAAATGATGAAGAGAGTTAGGTGTTAAGTTTTTGAAAATGGTGAAATGTTTCCAGAATGGTTGAACCTAGACTTAACTTGAGTATTATGTAAAAATCACAAGATTGTTGAAAATTGCTTTAATATCTTATGCACATGATGTGATCAAATATGTTATTAACATCAGATAAACACCTTAGACATTTTAAAGAAACCTGCTCAAAGAGGTTTGGATTGAATAGGCTTGGAATGCCAGGTAGAAGTGTGTCTGTCGACAGCTAAGGGGAGCTTGTCGACAGGTACACTCAGACAGAGAAATGGGTGTTCAGCTAGTTGTGAGTACTGTGATATCTGTCGACAAGCCAGGGTGAGTCTGTCGACAGCTACACACAGACAGAGTGAAGGGTGTGCGGGGAGGACAAAACCTGTGAGATCTGTCGACAGATGCATGGTTGACTGTCGACAGATGCACACAGAGTTCAGAACCTGTGGTCTGTGGATGCCTATCTGTCGACAGGAAAGAAGGAGCTGTCGACAGATCATTGTTGAAGGCCAGTCTAGAGAAAGAAGGGAATATGAAAAGATCATTTTATGTGAAGGAGTTAATGAACAGCAAGAATAAATGTTTTCCTTCACAATAACACCCAACTTTTGAACTAGCTCCCCATAATGTGTGCTCATGAAAAGACACAAAGTTGATCAATGCAATTCAATCCAAGCAAGATTAGCACACATGTATTCAGCAAAACATTCATGGAATTGAGACTGTTTTTGGTATTATCAATTTATGATTTTTGTCTTATTTTTTTTTTTTTTTTTTTGTGTAGAGTAGTTTGGCTAATGAAATGAGACTTACCCCTTTATCCAACATGGATGTCCCTTCATGGGCTCCAACTACGGGTACTTGGCGGAGAATGTTTTCTCACGCATAATGAAGGTTTCCAAACAAGCCGAACTTGTTTTCCACAAATCACCATTTGATATACCCCATAGTTGTTGCTTACGAAGGACATTCATCAAGGACTGGGGATATTTGTCACTGAATTTTACATAGGCCTAATTCTCTTCTAAGAGATGTGAACCTATCCTCTGCCAATGGTTTTGTAAAGATATCAGCTAGTTGTTGTTCTGTTGGTATGAAGCTAATTTCCAAATTTCTATTTGCAACCTCATCTCTCAAGAAGTGATGACGAATTTCTATATGTTTTGTCCTAGAGTGTTGAATGGGATTCTTGATAGATTGATTGCACTAGTGTTGTCACATAGGATTGGTGTGCATCCAAGGTCAATGTCGTAGTCACACAACTGACTTTTTATCCACAACACCTGTGTTGCACAACTCCCTGCAGCAACATATTCTGCCTCTGCAGTGGAGAGTGCAACCGAATGTTGCTTCTTGGATGCCCACGAAACCATGCAACCACCAAGCATCTGACAATAGCCACTAGTGCTCTTCCTGTCAATTTTACATCCAGCATAGTCAGCATCAGAATATGAGATTAAGTTAAAGCTACTCCCTGCCGGATACCAAAGACCCATGTCATGTGTACCTGAGAGATACCTGAATATTCTCTTAACTGCAATTTGGTGGCTTTCCTTTGGACTAGATTGATATCTAGCACAGAGGCAAACACTGAATTGTATGTCAGGTCTACTTGCAGTAAGATAGAGGAGTGAGCCAATCATACCTCGGAAATGTTTAGCATCTACCGGTTTACCTTTCTCATCACTTTCTAGCTTAATGCTTGTGCTCATCGGTGTTGAGGCAGGTTTTGCAGTTTCAAACTGAAATCTCTTGAGAAGCTCTTTAACGTATTTTTCTTGGTTTATGAAGAAGCCATCTTCCATTTGCTTGACCTGCAGACCAAGAAAAAATTGAAGCTCCCCCATTAAGCTCATCTCAAATTCACTGTGCATATGATGTGAGAATTCTTCACAAAGTGATGGGTAGTAGAGCCAAAGATTATGTCGTCCACATACACTTGAACAACAATGATGTGTGTGCGAACTTTCTTTGTAAAGAGAGTTTGGTCTACTTTACCTCGTGAGTAGTTTTTGCTTACCAGAAATTGGCTTAGCCTGTCGTACCAAGCTCGGGGTGCCTGTTTCAAACCATAGAGAGCCTTGTGCAATTTGTATACATGGTTTGGTTTGTCATGAAGTTCAAAGCCAGGTGGTTGAGAGACATAAACTTCCTCTTTGATGTAGCCATTTAAGAAAGCAGTTTTAACATCCATTTGATATAGTTTGAACTTGTTTGAGCATGCATAAGCTAACAAGATTCTGACTGCTTCTAGTCTAGCTACAGGTGCAAAAGATTCTTCAAAATCCACACCAAATTCCTGATTATACCCCTTTGCAACCAGTCTAGCCTTGTTTCTCACCACCTTTCCCTCTTCATTTAGTTTATTCCTAAAGACCCATCGTGTTCCAATTACAGAAATTTCGGGGGTTTAGGAACTAAGCTCCAGACATTGTTTCTTTGAAATTGACCTAGCTCCTCATGCATAGCATCAATCCATGAATTTTCGTTTAAGGCTTCTTCAACATTTTTAGGCTCCACTTGAGAGACAAAGGCTAAATGATCCTGTTCAACTATTTGATGAACTTGAGACCTAGTTTGAACTGAATCATTTATGTTACCTATGACATTCTCAAGTGGATGAGCTTTAGAGTACCTCACACTTGTGATTGTTGAAGGACCGGGTTGATCTTGCACTTCAGAAGTCTGTTCTGGAGGAGGGGTGGCTGGAGGACTCCATGTTGTGGATCTTGTGCAGGTACTTCATCTTCATTTCTGAACAGAAATCCGTCATTTTCATCATTGTACCTGCGTAGATAGCCATTGATTATTGTTGGAACTGACTTAGAGATTGTGTTTGGTTTTCTTTGCAGTTCTTCATGTGTTGTATCTTCAGTGTCATCTTGAAACCTGTAAGGATTAGGACTGTTAGATTTGGTTTGAGATTCATCAAATACAACATGTGGAGTTTCTTCCACTTTTCTGGTTTTAAGATTAAACACTCTATAAGCTCTAGAGTGTTCTGAGTATCCAAGAAAAATACCTTTGTCGCTTTTGGCTTCAAATTTGTCCAGATCAATTTTATCATTGTTATGTATGAACACCTTTGAACCAAAAACTCTGAAGTGTCCAAGGGATGGTTTCTTACCTTTCAGAAGCTCATAGGGAGTTTTCTTGAATACCGGTCTTACCATGGCTCGATTGAGAATGTAGCATGACGTGTTTACTGCTTCTGCCCAAAAGGTTCTGGAGAGTTGATTTTCGATCAGAAGCGTACGAGCCATCTCCACCAAGGTTCTATTTTTCCTCTCCACAACCCCGTTTTGTTCTGGAGTTCTTGGGGAGGAGAACAAGTGTTCTATTCCTTGGTTCCTGCAGAAATCAGTGAAGGAGTGGTTGTCAAATTCTCCCCCGTGATCAGTGCGAATGGAGCATATCTTGTTGGACATTTCCATGCTCATTTTATTGAAGAAGTCTTCAAAAACATTCAGTGCATCATTCTTATGAGCCAGAAATTTCACCCAAGTGAACCTTGAAAAGTCATCTACAATGACAAAACCATACCGTTTGCCAGTGAGACTCAGTGTTCTAGTAGGTCCAAATAGGTCCATGTGCAACAGTTCATATGCTTTGGAAGTACTTACCGGTGCTTTCGATTTGAAGGATTTCGGGTCTGTTTTCCCTGTGCACATGCATCACAGAAATTTTCATTTTTCTTGAATGGAATTTCAGGAAGTCCACTTACAAGTTTGAGCCTCATTATCTTGTTCAAAACATTGTAACTCGCATGTCCAAGCCTACGATGCCACAATGTAAGCTCATCCTGTTTATTTGCTACAAGACATAAATCATTATTTTCTGGATCATCCAAATCAACCATGTAGATGTTATTCATTCTTTTTCCAGAAAATTTGAGACTTCCTGTTTCCTTATCAAGGATTTGACATGAATCTGATTCAAAAACAATTTTATGGCCTTTATCACACAATTGACTTATGCTAAGCAAATTGTGATGAAGACCATCAACTAATAGTACATTATCTATTGAGTTGGAGGCAAACTTACCAACCTTACCTGAGCCAATGATCTGGCCTTTGTTGTTACCTCCAAAGACAACGTGACCTCCGTCTTTTTCCACGAGCAAACTGAATTTTTCTTTATCGCCCGTCATATGCCTCGAGCAGCCACTATCCAGGTACCATTTGTTTTGATTGTGTGCTGCTAGGCATTCCTGCACATGTGGATCAGACAAGAGGTTTTGGTACCCAAATTACTTTGGGTGCCGTTTCATCATTCATGCCAAACAGTAAATGCTTTGGAATCCAGATTTGTTTAAATTTCTGTTTTAGTGGATTGTTCCAGCATTGTTTCATTGTGCCCAATCTTTTTACAGATCTTACATGATGATGGCTTATGAACAACAGTGGATTTTGGATTCTTAGTTGCATGCATAGGCATCTTACCCTTTTGTTGCCTAGTGAGCTTAGCATAGGAACTTGCTGTTTTGCCTTGGGACATCCCTGTTTGGGGTTGGTAGAAACTCTTAAGCTTAGTTGGAACAAATTTGGTAGCCTTAGGTTCCTGGTTTTTGCCCTTGGTTTGATTTTTCCTTTTCCTTGAGGGATTTTGATTGCTAGAACTTGGGATAGGATCAGTGAATTAGTCAGCAGATTTTTCCTGTTTCCTTTGGCTTGGGATTTTGAAACCCAATCCCATGTCTAGCAACAAACACATTGGATCCTAAGATTGCATCTAGATTCTGTTTGCTCTTGACAAAACTAGATAGATCCTTTTTTGCCTTTCAATTCCTTTTCAGCTTTTTCCAATTTCTCTTTTAGATCAGTATGCTCATTGTTTAGAGTTTCAAGGAGGTTCATTAGATCATCTTTCTCTTTTTGAGCTTCTTGAAGCTTAATTTTCATGCTATCCATCTCTTCACTGTGTGTTTGTTCATCTATTTTCATCATGTCAATTACCTTATTCAGAGATTCAATTTCATCATTATTATCAGTTTCATGAATAAGGAAATTAACTTTCTTCTTGAGTGCTTTATTTTCTGATTTGAATTGACGGAATTTTTCAAAAAGGACAGTGTATGCTTCTTCCCATTCAGCAGTAGAAAAAGACTCAAAGGAAGAATTACCTCAGAGGAGTCATCACTCCTTGCCATAAGACAGTGAATCTCGTCATCTCCTGAGGTAGCTTGACTTTTTTCATCATCGTCTTCATCACTCCATGTAGCCAGCATTGCTTTGGCTTTCTTGAAGACGAACTTGTCCTTTTTCAGTTTCTTCTTGAGCTCGGGGCACTCTCCTCTCATGTGTCCCTGCTTCTTGCACTCATAGCACACAACATCAGATTTTTATTGGACGAATCAAACCTGTTGGTGCCTTTTTGGAAAGGTTTGGAGTTTCCTGAACCTTCTCTTGAATTTTAAAAACTTCTTAAACTGTCTAGTGAGCATGGCCATTTCATCATTCTCACTATCAGTAGAGGTTTCAGACTCAGACCCTTCCTGTTGGGCATTCTTTTGGAATCTGAAGATACTTTGTTGAGGCCTTCAAGGCAATTGACTTCCTTGGATTCTCTTCAGTTTCTTTTCTTTTACATTTAGTTCATAAGTCATGAGAGATCCAATCAATTCATCCACTTTCATTGTTGAAAGATTCTTGGAATCCTCGATGACAGTGACTTTGGTGTTCCATGAGGATGGAAGAGACCGAAGTATCTTCCTCACCAAATCACTTTCTGAGTATTCCTTCTTAAGACCTTTCAATCCATTTATAGTACCATGAATCTAGCAAACATGTCAGAAATTGTCTCATCACGGTTCATCTTAAACATTTCATATTCTGAGACTAACATGCTTACTTGGATTCTCTCACCTCAGACGTACCTTCATATATCAACTCGAGCTTGTCCCACATCTCCTTAGCTGAGGTGCATGTGGAGACTCTCGAGTATTCCTTTGGGTGGACCGCGCACTGCATCATGTTGAGGGCGCTCCAGTTGAGTGTCCCTTTTGCAATCTGGTCCTTGGTCCATGTATCTTCGTCTTGAGGCAATCCATATGGTCCTGTTCTGACTATCTTCCACAATTCATAGTTTTGTGCTCGTGACGTAGAAACACCTGCATGCGGTTTTTCCAATATGGATAGTCAGTGCCATCAAAGAAGGGTGGCCTGGTCACAGAGTGTCCCTCGGCCATATACCCCTTGGTAGATTCCATTTGATCGTGAATCTCCTGATCGTTAGATCAAATAGATAAAGCAATAAATCGGAGAAACCACGCTCTGATACCAATTGAAGGGTTGCGGAATTCCCAATATGGTAATCTAGAAGGGGGGTTGAATAGATTACTGCTCTTAAAAACTATTATCACGTTCTTTTTCTTAAAGCAGATTATCAAGACAGTATCAAGATCTAAACTATGTGTAGATGATGTAGAAACCTATCTAGTGGTGAATATGCAACGTGTCTATCAAACATCTATCGTAGAAATGATCAAACCACGAGACACGCAGATTTACGTGGTTCGGAGTACACAACAGTGTATCCTACGTCCACGGCACACACACACACACAGAGTAAACTGCTTATGAGCGAGTTCAGTGACTACAACTCACACACACACGTGTTTTCTGATGTGCACCCACGATCAGAACAACACACACACGTGATCTCAAGCACAAGAGACGCTTGAATCACACAAACACACACACAGTTGATGAGAATTATGAAACAGGAAGAGTTCAGAGCGTAGGAGTAAATCCTAATGTGGAACTCTTCTGAGAACGCCTGGATGGAGTTCAAACTTCGACTTGAGTGCTCTGGACTGATGGAGAAGGTTGAATCCACGACGATCTATCTTCAGTACTGCAGGATCAACTGATCTTTCGGTCTCTGCACTGCAGACTTGAAGCAGAGCAGCAGCAACTTCTTTTCTCTTGGACTTGGCTTTAGGGTTTTTGGTTGTGGCTGCTTCTGTACGAGATTCTCTTCAAAAGGATGCTTATATAGTTGTGTTTTCATGTGGAGAGTCGTGGGACTTGAAAACACAATCTTGGATATGAAGGAAGGTTTCCGTATTTGAAGATCCTCTGCATCTGTCGACAGGTTCTGAGTATCTGTCGACAGATTGCAACAGATTTGCAACAGACAGACTTCAGGTTGCTCTGGTCTGTGGCATCTGTCGACAGGCGATATCCATCTGTCGACAGGCAGAGACAGTTTTGCCAAAACACAGAACTCTGGTATTTCTGTCTGCGACATCTGTCGACAGGTCTCTGAGAATCTGTCGACAGGTGCTCTCAGTACTCTTCAGTCTGATCACAACTGCGGCATCTGTCGACATATGCCTTTGGGTCTGTCGACAGGTACATGTATACTCTGTGATTGTGATCATTTTCTCATGATTTGAGAAGGCTTGGTTATATGCATTTGTACCTGCATGATAAAACATGTATAGTTAGGTATAATGTAGACATAGATAACCAAATATTGTATCATCTTAATTGACATGTATGAAACCTCAATTCAACTCATTCATCATTAAAAACATTGTTGACTTTCATTTATCACTTAGAGTGTGAATTCACTTAGTTTCCAGAATATGAACCCAACAGTATGGTCGCCGTTGTAGGACACTGCTTCACTGGTTCAGGAGGAGAGAGGCAACTTTTGGGACTAGAGATGGTGCAGTAGTGTGTAGATACAGTCAGGCAGAGGCTTCAGGCAGTGCAGAGCAGGCAGAAGAGCTATGCAGATATCCGCAGGAGGTCATTGCAGTTCAGTGTGGGTGACCTTGTGTTCTTGTGAGTTTCACCGACCGAGGGAGTTATGAGATTTGGTAGGAAGGGAAAGCTCAGTTCCAGGTATATTGAGCCTTTCCCTATCACAGAGAGGATCGGCGAGGTAGTTTACAGGTTGAGTTTTCTGGCAGAGTTGGTAGGCATGCACAGTGTTTTCCATGTTTCGCAGCTCATGAGGTATGTTGCAGATCCGTCGCACATGTTGGACTACTCGCACCTTAAGGTAGCACCAGACTTCTCAGTGCCAGAGTACCTGGTCAGAGCTGTCGACCGCAGAGTGCAGTAGTTGCGCCAAAGGTAGATTCCGCTGGTCAAGGTCATTTGGGAGAATCGCGTTGGTGGCGAGGCCATCTGGGAGCGCGAGGACGAGATGAGAGAGCAGTTCCCGTATTTGTTTGATTAATTGGTATGTTATCTTTCCTTGCACTACTTTCCGGTTTGAGACCGAGTTTATTTTAATTTCGAGGATGAAATTTATTAAGGTGGGTGGGATGTAAGACCCGGCCCTCTTGGGCCCTTGGCCCTATTCTCAAGGTCGCAGCAGGCACTCTGGTCGCCACATGGTCGCGCCAGGGGAGCCCGTCGCGACATGGTTTGTGTGGTGACACACCTGGCTATCGCAACATGGTCGTGACGGGGGTGGGTGTCGTGTTCTTATCGCGGCATCTGGATGCATCGCGATTGCTTTTCTGACAGACGCGACCATTGTCCTGTCTGTCAGAATGGCCTTGTCGGGAGCCAGGTGCATACAGTGTTGACGTGACCTGTCAGGCCGTCACATTCTAGTTTCCCGGTCTTTGAGGTTTAACCGCTTTTTGGGGTCGCGCCGGGGGTGGCCGTTGCGACATGGTCGCGATGCTTAGGGGCATCGCGACATGGTTGTTTTCGCGCCGGACCGACCCGTCGCGTCTTGGGGGCTGTCGGTTTAAAACCGAGGTTGCGTCCCATTCTCCCCCTCTAGCCCTTCCTCTTCTCCTTCTTCCCTCTTCTCCCTCTCTCGAGCTCCCTTGCGTTTTCTCGGCAGTTCTTAGTGCTCGTGGAGCTCGTGCTGAGGTGGTGCCGTCCCGTTCGTGTAGGGGACATGGTCGTGGTGCTTGGAGCGAGGAGGAGGTGGTCATTCCGACGTGAAGGCCCCAACGGGTCAGCTCTACTTGTGGAGGTAGGGACCCTTGTTCTCTTCTGGCCCGAGCATTCTCCCCTCCCCCTTGAGATCATGTTTTCCCTGTGGTTTGGGTTGTGGGGGTGTGAGGAACCATGCTCGTGTTTGAGTGTTGATTCCATCAAGCGTAGATTCTTGTAAATCCATGCTTTGTGGGGTTTTGAGGGTGGTTTGGCTTGCTTAAAGGTTTATATGGTGTTTAGCATGCTCCCCTCCCCTGGGATGCGTTTGTATCATGTTTTAGGGTGATCTCCGGGAGGATCACTCCGGAACCCCCCCTCGGCTGAAGACGCGACCTCTATAGAGGTCGCGATGATGTCGCGACCGGTAGAGCCGCCGCGACATAATCGCGACGCTATTGAGTGTTGCGACCTAGTCGCGACGGCTTGGGTCTCCGTGACAGTGTCGTGACAGCTCTGGGCATCGTGACCTTGTCGCGACGGCCCGATGGGTCACGACTACAGCAGAGACAGGTTAAGTCCTTGCGAAGTTCATTTTCTGTGAAGTCTTCGCCATTTCCGCTTCTTACTGTACCTGTGGCACCAGTGCTAGTTTCCTAGTATGGTCCTACACTAGTCGTTCGCCCGGTGCTCGGCACTTGAGGGCTTGTCCCGTGAGAGAGATTGTTATCATTGCCTAGGACCCCCGTCCCCGCGCGCCTGCTGAGGGAGTACTCTAGGCGGCGGGCGTGCTCGAGTCGCAGACTCTGGAGCGGAGGGGAAAACGGTGGTTAGAATAGCGGCATTGAGTCATTTGCAGAGCTCTCGTAGTTGGTCTGGGACGCTGAGGTCATTTTGAGGAGTTCTTCCCGGCGCAGTCCAGCTAGTCCTTTTCTCACTGCCTCGCTCTTTGTGGCCCTGGAACCACTTAGAGAGGCCAGGCGTGGGACCGTAGTCCAGCCAGACTATGGCAGTTACTGTTCTGTTACTTGTGTCTTGCCTCACTCTGAGGAGATGTGGAGGTTTGGACCTGGGTCGAGGATAAGACGTCAGTGGACGCACCTGACCATTGACTAGTGGTAGTGTTTTATGTAGCTAGTGTTTCTTGTTCAGGCAGGCTTCCCCCTATCTGTGTTACTCGTCCCGTGTGTGGGTCACGATGAGCAGTCGTACGGAGTTTCTGACCGTGTTGTTCTTTCCGTACCGTCGCTAGTTAGTAGCTTTGCTTCCGCACTTTCTTTCGTAGGTAGAAGATATAACTGCTGTCATTTAATTAAGTACATAGTTTTGACTACCTGTTAGAGCCAGTAGGAGATTGGTAGTCCCTACTGAGCTTCTGTTGTGAAGCTCATCCCTCATTTTTCCTAGGTGAGACTTCTCAGCAGTGGCAGGGCGTGCGCCGGGCGAAGGAGACGGGGAGGTAGTCATGGTCCCCATAGCTAGCAGTGGGTTCCCCCTCTCAGTTGTATGTCACCCTCGGGGTATGCCCCTAAGGGACTTGTTATTCCCTTGCTTTTACTTGTACTCGTTGTGTGTGTTGGGACTGTACCTAGAGCGTTATGCAGCGGTCTCGCTCTCTTTTCTGCTTCCGCGTGTGTGCTTCTAGTTCAGCAGCTGACATTTACTTCCTTTACATATTCTGTTAGACTTGTGTTATAGCTCTTCCGGGTCTCCTGATCCGTGGGCGGCGACCACGAAAATCGAGTCCTCGGCTTCGGCCGAGGGTCGGGTTCTCGGGGTCGTTACATGTTCAATGAGCAGTATTTTTCTGAAGTGGTTCAAGCAAAGAAGGCTAATGAGTTCGCTAATTTAAAGCAACTCAGAATGATGGTTTTAGAGACGCCATTTTGACATCATATCGAGCAAATTTCATGTTACACCGCAATGCCTCAAAGTGGCTCTCTTCAATTAACCTCCTGAGTGTTTTTTTCCTTTTTTCCAGATTTTTCTAGGATTTTTAGGAATTTTCCTAAGGAGTCTGATGGGGTCTGTGAACTTAAGTGATTCACGTCCGATGCAGTGGACTCCTTTTAGGGTGTGTAATACACGGCAGGTAATGCCGACGCGCATCACACTTGCTTTCTGTAACCTACTCTAGTTTGATTCGCGTCCGGTCGGGCTGCCGCGATTAGCACCTAAACCTAAGCCATGCCCCTAAAGCCGCTGCATTTAGGAGCTCCCACGTCTCGAATCATGGCGAATGGAATCGCGTCTACTTAAGACGTCGTGTTTCAAACCATCTGCCAAATCAAGATTGATTTTGTCAGAAGATCGATTCTGTTAGAAAACGCGGCGGTTATACCAGACGTGATTCTCAATGATAGCTATAGGCTATGATTGGCCAATCAAGCAGATCTTTTAAATAGCGGCGCTTTAGTCGGACGACGATTTAAAGATTTTTTTTCTAAAAATGGACCCCCGAGACCATTGTTTTGGAGAGAGGCTCTCTCACTGCGGCGAAGCCCTGTCGGATTGGAGACCCGCATTCCGAGACTAAGGAGAAGTGACTTCGATTCAAGCCATTCCACGCCTTCCTTCTTGGAATTTGGAGCTCTCGTCTTCCTCATTCCATTGGAGCGGGGCGGGAGGAGCACCTCTTCCACGTCGTCCACTTCTTCCAATCGTCTCCAAGAAACAGCCATCATCACCATTCATTCTCCTTTCCCTTCACTTTTACTCTTTTTACATTTAGTGCATACCTCTCACAGTGTTTTCACACACACACACACAACATCATTTACTCCATTCCCACTTTTTTTAGGACACAACATCATTTACTCCATTCCCACTTTTTTTAGGGGTGTAACACCACCCGACGAGGTGTGTTAATGCCCACTTAATTTTTTTTTTGCTTCATCTCATTTGAGCTTTTGCTACACCTCTCAAGTCTAATCAATCTGTCACGTTTTCTTGTTGTTTTCTCTTTTGCAAGGTAACTTCATTTGGAGCTAAATCTCCTTTGCCGGTCGACCGGTGGAAGGAGTAAGAAGGACTCACACACACTCTCTCGCGATCTTCGGGTGAAGGTAAGTACCGCACTTTTCCTTTCCGCATGTTTCCTTCGACACCCTCGTGTGTCTGGCGATCACACCTCCATCTTGTGCACACACGCACATTTTGTTTTTTCTTCTCTCCACCCCTTTTTGCCACTTCTTTTCATCTACCTATATATCTTAGTTTTTTTTTAAATCAATCTCTTTGTGGAATGGTGTTTTTGAAAAGAAAACACATCTACAAATTGGCGATCACGGTGGGACACTTTCTTTTTTAGCTCGGTAACCTTCCATCGGCACCCATTGTAATCACAGGGATTGTGCTCCCCTCGACACGAACGTGTACTAGACTAGTAGTGTGGAAATATATGTATGTGATCGCCACCTAGCAAGTCGCCTAGGATAGGAATAGATAATGGCTTACTTAAACTAGGAAAGGAAAGAGAACAAAACGGACCTGGTGTCGCGTTGCCATGGCCGCTGCGATAGCTGGTATCGCGTCGGCTTATGTTGACGCGTCTAAGGTCGCGTCACCCTCCGCCATCGCGTTCTCTGAATGCGGGAGAATCTGGGTGGACCTTCTTCTCGTCCTCCAGCCGGCCAGAGAACTAGAGCTTCTCGTAGATTTCACTTGCTTGCTTGCCTATCAAGATAATACAAAGAAACACCCCATTAGAATATGTTAAGCATAGTATCTATTCTAAAGATGAAGAAAGTGAGGGATCATGGTGGGAACGCACCTGGGGGGTTTTGAACCCCTATGGGTGTGGGAAAACGTGGGTGGATAGTAAGTGTGCTCTATCTAGGAATAACATAAAAATGCATGTAGAAATAGGAGGAAGGAGGAGGAAGAAGATGAGCCCCATTGGGGCGACTCCCTGGCGTGGGTACAGCTCCAAAGATGTGCAACTGCTCCAGGAGATTGTTGGGGTCGCCCTCTTCACGCTCTGCGCTCCATTAATGGTAAAGGAGTAACTTTGTGGAGTGGAATGTGAAAGGAAATGGTATAAATGAGTGGCCGCGATGCTAAGTATGGGTGAGAGGGAATTTCGGCAGCCCTTCGGGGTGGTAATGAGGCTCCCCCCGTCCTTGAGGAGGGGCCTTGTTTTTATAGAGCTTGGAGTGAGAAAATGGTGATATTATCTCCTTGAAATGGCTCAGAAATTAAAATGGGAGATAAAGCCTCATTAAAAATGGATGGAGAGTCCTTAGGAATGCAAAAGGAGAGTCCCTACGGCCGGAATCCCGCCCCAAGGGGTGGAGATAATCCCTAGGATTAAGCTTGATTCATAGGAGGATAATTAGGAGGTTGTTGCGGTGGCCAGAAGGTTCGGTCATTGTCGCGGCATATCGTAGGACCGCGACTAGACGCGACGGGGCGGGGAGACGCGCAGTATTGCCCACGTGCATGGATAATGCATGGACTGTCGCGGCTGCCAGAACCGTCGCGACTAGAGACTCGCGCTCGCTACGATGCGTCGCGACAATACATCCGATTATTTGAGAATTATCAGCCAGCCACATGGTAAGATGAGAGTTATTATGCCCCAAGGACTCTCTCAAGGTGATAATGTGCGGGATTTCAAGACATTTTAATGGTTTAATGGGCTCAAAACAAGGCTAATGATGGGCTCAAGGTGAGTGACCAAATAGGGGCCCACTAAGATAACAAGAAATGTGGTTCAACCCATTAGCCAGAATCAGGTGTCTACAGATTGCCTCTCCTTGGCTTCCACTTTGCAAGGGAGCGAAGCGGAACTGGAGTAGAGGTGTCAGGCAGTGACGGCAGAGCGGAAGTGATGCGGAGTGGACTGAAAAGTGGGAGCCAAGGTAAAAAAGCCACTCGGTCTAACTAACAGGCAACTGGAATCTTCGTGAAAGCCCCGAGTCAGCTGCTCGAGTATGATGCCAAGAGAAGACAAGTCTGGACGAGAAGAGAAAAGAGGACGATCAACCCTCGATTGAGAGGTACCCTAGCCGATTGGCCTGCAGGTTTCGTTTTGAGGGACATGTGCGTGCCAGTAGGTACTCATGACTCTATCCTGGGAGCGGTTCGCGACCAAAACGGATGAAAGGAAAAAAGAAAATTTTGATAGATAATTCAGACAGGGAAACTCTTTGTCATGCCGACGAGAACACTCACTCGGAGGCAATCCTTCCGATTCGGAGTGGAATTGGATTTCTTGTTTGGAAAATGGAGGATGATTGGGTACTCAACAAGGGCTCATCAAAAGTCAGGAATGAGTCAGGGTAGCTCAAAGTCCTACATGATGCATGCTGGGCTAAAATAAAAGAAATCATCAAAATGAATGCAAAGAAAAGGAGAAAATAGAAAATATATCAAGGATAATATTGCTAAGCCAAATAAGAACAGGTCAAGAGACTACCCACAACCGCAGTGCAGGCCTGAATCCATCGTCCCTGAACTTAAACAACTCAACGGCCTATCCAATGATTAACAATGTGCCCCTAGATTATCACTGTTTTTGGTAAAGGGGAACTCAAATCCAAAACACATTGAAGAAACCATTGGTCCTTGAAATGATATAATAGATAGAATACCATATAGTAATGCGAGGAGTAGGGGAAGAAGAAATACAATACTTGACTTACCTGTGACAATTCTTTTTTTTATTTTCTGGTTTTCTGATTTTTTTTTTTAAATTTTGGTATTTGACATTGACAAAAACAAAACATCAAAAATGAGGTAACAAGCACGCAATAAATTGAAGACAATCAAACACAACATAAACATAAAAATAACCCCTCGGGTAGAGAGGCGACTTCCTAGACGATCGCGACCAAGTCGCGTCGCACCGCGCTGCAGCGACAAGGTCACGTCAGATCGTGGTGTGTCGCAACTCGGACAGAGCTCGTAAAGACCAGGAAAACGAAGTTTATCCTTATCCTAGGACTCTTAGACTAACACTAGGACTCCTAAACCTCTTCTAATCTTATCCTAACACCTAGTTTCGGGATTAGAGTGGGTTTCTAACTCTTAAGACTCTATAAATAGAGGGTTTGGGAGTGCTAATCCTACAGCTAATCTCCTCTCTCCTCTTTTCTTCCAGATTCAAGCTTTTCCCTCTCTTTTGCAGACATGAAGAGGAAGCTCTCTGCATTCCAGGAGGATATTCCTCCCTACTCCGGCCCAAAAGCTGCTAGGGACTCATATGCCGATCTGAAGCAACTCTCCACCATCCCGGGGCACATCTACACGCGCCCGGAGCTCCAAGTAAGTGTTTTTTTTTTCTTCTCAAGTTCTAAACTTTCTGCACGATACTCTGTTTTCCTCTATTTTGTTCTTTCTTTCCCCTCTTCTTCCCTCCGTTCCTCATGTTTCTTCTTCTGTTTCAGATCCTCCCCGGCCAAAGGCGGTTCTGAAAAGTGCCATGGCTAGTGCCTATGCTCGAGCTATTGCCGCCTATGTCCATTGGTCACTTGAAGGAGTGGGGGGCTGTCCACGTCTTTGTGCTGGCCAAGAATTACAACAAGATGGTGCATGTGTGGGAAAGTGTCACGGCAATGACGGAGCTGTGGCATCCGCAAACAAATACGTTCGTCTTCCCGAGTTTGAAGCGACGATTCTTCTAGAGGAATTGGAGATCATGCTTGGCCTCCCACGCTATCAAAGGGGCGAAGAACCGACAATTTCCTACATAGTGGAGCAAATCAACTCTTGGAGCATCTTGGCGTACATTACCACAAGGAAAACCGACCTCTACTCTATGACGAGCGGTATGCACATCCACCTTCTTCCAATCGCACAGAGGATTAACTCCCAGTGCAAGCGGAAGACCAAAAACTATGCTTCCATAGCCAAGGCAGCCACCATATGCATTTGCGGCTTCATACTCTTCCCAGAATCTGACGGCGCCATCTCTTTCGGCAACCTTAGCATTATTGACTCCATTTCTGAAGGTATGAAAATTGGGCAAGCTGTCTTGGGTTTCCTGTATGTCGGCCTAACTTCTGCAGTGCTCGGGGGTCCTTTCTATGGATCGGTCATCGCCCTCGAGTTATGGATGGGAATGCACATCCAATTTCGATCGGCGGGGGACCTGACTACGGAGTGCAAAACGATGTTGAACCATCCATTGGCGTACGTGGGAGGGAGACTTCATATGAGCACTCGAGCTTGGTGCAAAACAGCTCAAGTGAAAGGAATAAGCATGGCGCGAGTACCTCCACAATTTGACCGTAGCCGAGTTTGACATGCGCCCCCGATTCATGCATGGCCGGATAATCCACCTCCCCCAACGCACTGGGCTCGCCTTGAGGCTGCTGGGCAATGAAGCATTAGTTTTCTACAATTCGGACCGTTTCTATTTACAATGCGGTGCGGCTCGGACGGTGGTCCCGATCCTCTCACACTTCCCGCCCATCCAAGGGAGGAAAAGAGGTGATGCACAGGACGAGCGCGATATGCGTAGCGCCGTCGTCCACTGGGAGGGATGCGCGATGAGCGTAGTTCAAGCCGAGGTGGAGGAGGACGATGACGTGATCAGAGAATATATCGAAGCTTTGAAGGAAATTCAGCCAGTGGCGAGAACCAATTGATTTGATTTGATTTGTAGGCCAGATGGTAGCTAGGAAAGGACTTGTAACATCTTACTTGATTGCATAGAAAGAATTAGAGCATGTAATGACTTGGGTTTGAATGAATAGAACTGAATTTTTTCTGTAAACGCATTGGGTTTTGTTGAAGTCGCGGCGATCGTGGGTGTCGCCTTTATGTCGCGCCCAAGCGAGGCGTCGCGACTATGTCGCGGCGACCCTGGGTGTCGCGACATGAACGCGACCGCCCGCTACACCGCGTCAAGAACCGACTCACTCAAAACCCAAATGGCTCTTTCTTTCTTCCCTTCCGGCTTTCAAACATTCAAATCTCCTCATCTCCGAACCTTCCCCCATCCCACGATCTTGCATTATTCTAGCCTGTTTGTTAGCCCACAAATTCACCCAAACTAACCCCCATTGCGATGGAAGGAGGAAAGGAAATTGGCGAGGGTTCATTGCGGAGGAAGCGGCAAGCGGGGCGTCGGAGCTCTCGGCGACGGGCTGAGGGACTCCGGTCGAGGAGGAGGTGCCCGAGGTCGAGATGGAGGAGGAGGAGGAGGAGACGGCTCCGGTTGTGAACGTGGAGGAGGAGCGGAAGAAACGGGCCAAGGCGATGAAATCGGTAAGTATCTCGACCCCAAAACCTTGTATGGATGCATGAATGTGTAGGACGGAGCCCCCAGAGGGCGCAATGTAGGGCGAAAAGCCCAAGAAAGGAGGATCAAACAAGGAGGGCTCCGGCCGGTTTGATCCTGATATCGCGTCAGCCCGATCCGCCGCGACAGGATGTCACGTCAGAGCGGGGCGTCGCGACCAGGTCGCGACGTCTACGGTGGACGCGATAAGGTCGCGGCGCTCCGTGTTGCCGCGACTAGGTCGCGACGGCTAACGCTGTCGCAACACAAACCGAACACAGAAACCTGACGTTAATTTAACCTGAATGGATTTGCAGGGTGAGATGAGGGCCCGAGTGTCTTGGACGCTAGTACTGGTTGTCTTCCAGGCCTTCCCCCCTTTTCAGAGAGAGAGGGTAGAGGTGATGGATTGGAGAGATCCTTAGATGGAGAGGATGAGGGTGGATCGGCCCTCACCTAGGCTCTACGGAGCAGATGGGATACGGAGGCGGCTGCCTTTGTATTCCCATGGGGCACATGATCCAGTCTGGAGGATGTGAGCCGGATCACATGGCTTAGAATTTACGGGCGACCGGTGAGTGGCTATACCTATCCCTATCCCTGTTACCATGAGTTAGCTGAGCGACTCCTAGACCTCCCGGTAGAGCGTAGGTCCTCCCTGGTGCCGAGGGTAGCATTACAGGAGAGTCTAGGATTGTATGATGCATGGAAGAACGCCGGAGAGAGTGAGGATGAGTACTTAGAGAGGCTAGCCAGGGTCAGCCGGAGAGAGCTGCCGAGTGAGCCCGGGCCGCAGGCGGACTTAGACTTGCGCCGCTTTCTTGTTCTCTTCCTTGGTAGACTTTTGTTTGCCACGAGAGGTGACGCAGTCCACTGCCGCTTCCTGCCCTTGCTGGAGGACTTAGGTGAGGTAGGGGGGTATGCTTGGGGGGCAGCCTTTCTAGCGCACCAGTACGACGGCTTGAGTGCTTCGGAGTGGCAGACTTCTACCAGCGGATTCTACCCTTTCTTCAGGTACCACTTGCTTCTCTATCCCTCCTGGAATTAAATTGCACTTCCTTAAACTGCTATCTGACTTGTTTTTCATCTTGTAGGTCTGGGCCTATCTACACTTCCCAGCCCTGGGGAGAGGGGATCTTGCACGGTCGGGCCTCGTGCCCATTGCACGCCGCTGGGAGTCTCGCCGAGACACCCGCCATCTCGTTGATCAGTTGGAGCGTTTGCAAGAGGCCATCGACAGCTACCCCTACCTGGATGTAAGTGCCCTCAACCTTCCCTTCCGAAATATAGCTTGATTTTACTTGTTGACTAACTTTATTTTTGCAGGTGATTTGGCAGCCATACTTGGGGGAGGGTTCTGAGGGACAGCCCTGGTTGGTGCAGGCCCGCCCCTACTTTGGTAGGTCGGTGTGGTTGCATGCACTCAACCTCGTGCTACCTCTTAACCTCTACCTGACCCAGTGCTCATTGGGACTCAGACATAGTGTAGTGGAGTTCCCTGTCCGGGACCGGTTCACCAGACCAGGCCGGAGTTTCCGGGGGCTCCATGACACTACTAACTGGCGTGAGCGGGCGCGAGAGCAGATTGAGAACTGGGAGCGCAAGGGCAAGGCGGCCAAGTCAGACGCGACCACCGATGATGCCTACCTCCAGGCGTACGCCTTGAAGTATGGCGGAAAGGTATACAAGAGCGCCCGACACCAGGTAAAACTCCTAAACTTTGACTCAGTGATTTTGGATTTATGGAATTGAGCTGATGATTTGACAATGCATTGCAGGTGGATGTAGCTGGTGAGATCGTATCGCTCCGAGCACTATTGCACTCGGCGATGCAGGATCGGGAGGCAGCACAGAGATAGGCAGCGGAGCTGGTAAGTACCTCGCCCAACTCCAGCCTTTAATCGAATTTAAGCAGATTTTGGAAACTGACATGCTTTTATGTGCAGCAGAGTGAGCTGGAGAAAGTGAAGGAGCACTGGAGCAGGCGGTGCTTCTTCTTCTCGAGGTGCAGGGGGCTCTCCATCACTTCTGGAGGCCCAGCTGACGGGAGCGGTGCTGAGGGCTGAGGAGGCTCAGCGACACCTGGAGGAGCGAGTAAGTATATTTGAAGATTTGAGTTGATCATTTTTAATTGATACTGATTGATTGCTTGTTGTGCAGGAGAGAGACTTGCGGCTCACTACGGAGCACGCCATGGATCTGCAGGCTCAGAGGGACCAATACCAGGGTAAGAGAGATCATCTTCAGAGGGAGATTCAGTCCACTCGGAGCGAGAGAGACCAGTTGCGCATCCGGGCAGAGCCAGCTGAGGCACGATCTGCAGCGGCGACAGGCGAGCGTGACCAGCTGCGCATCCGAGCGGATGCTGCTGAGGCGCGGGTGGCGGAGATGACGAGGGAGCTGGTGACATTGCGGGTGCATGGGCCGTCAGCTGACCGAGAGGAGGTGGTGGAGCAACTGCGTGTCGCGCTACGGCACAGGAGGCGCGGAGGTGGCGAGGAGTCTCCAGTAGATTGTGATGGACATAGGCGTTCACGGAGCAGGAGCAGGAGTGTAGCGAGCGATAGTAGTAGGGCGACGGGGGGTACGGTGGGGCAGTACTTAGAGTACTTAGCGAGTCTCCATCGTCGCGAAGGAACGAGGAGGAGGGGAGGCGCCGTCAGGATGAGGCGGGCACTCACCAGGGCGAGGGAGGTGGTGGTGAGATGTTGCCACCACCTGACAGACAGGAGGGATCTGGGGAGAGTGGTGGTGGACAGTGAGGAGATATGTGAGCCACCCCCCTTATCTTAAGTACATGTCGTTCAAATTAGTGCAGCTTTACTTTCATGTCAATATTTATGATAAATGAATGGTTTGTGATTGACACGAGTGCGAGATGAGTTTCAAACACGGGAGAGATAGAGAAAACTGAGCAGCACGCTATGTGTCCCTTAGAATTACCTGTCCCTGCACACTTAGCAAAACAAATCAGATCTGCCCTTTGGCTCAGCCCCTTGCGTTTAGATAAACATGAATGTGACTTTATAATTGTCAAGGGGTTGAGCCTTATTAAATAGGGGGAAGAAATAAACAATGCATGCTAAAAGAAAGCGGTATGTACACACATTGTTTTTGGATTTTAGAGTTTTTTTTTTTTTTTTTGAGATTTCTAAATGTTTTTGGATTTTTTTTTAGATTTCTATTTTTTTTGAATTTTTGAAATTTCTGATTTTTTGATTTTTTTGAGATTTCTAATTTTTGGATTTTTGAGATTTCTAATTTTTTTGGATTTTTGAGATTTCTGATAACAACACTCCTTGCCCTTTTTGAGTAATTAGCCATGGATCTCATCCCCATCTCTCGTTTGGTGAATAACATCTATGTGCGGTGTGCATTCATCATTAGCTTACTAAAGCTTCTTGCCCCTTGAATATTGATGTTCTAACACAGACCTGGTGTGGGAGTCCTTTGGTCTTCTAGGGGGAATAGGAAGATTAATAATGAGACAAGACTTGGTTTCGGGGTCGAGTTTACTGGCTTGTAAGATTTGCAATGGGTATGTCACATGTGGAATTCGTCTATTGCCCAGGGACTTTTAAGGTCATTGCTCTTTTTTCAAATTGGGGGCATGCGTACGACCGGGCTCAAGGACGTCTCGTGGGGAAACTGTACTGCCACTCTTTGCCATGCCCCTATTTCCTTATCACTTTCCTTTTCTTCGGCTATTTCATCATTTGTTTTTTTTCTTTCCTCTTTTCCTTTTGAGCTGACCGTCCCTATTTGAGACTTCATTCACATGATCTATACTGTTTGCTGATCTACAAGCTAGCTCTCCCTTGCCCCTGGACCTTATCCGAGTGAGAAGAGAATTGACTTATGACTCCCTACACCAAGGCTAGGCAAGAATGACATAAACAAGGGGAAATGACCTTTGGTCGCCGTGTTGTGTGTGTGGCCGAACATAAAGGTTATTTACCAAAATGAGAAGAAAATGAGACACATGGCCAAAATATTGTTTTGCAGAGCGGTGTTGTTATCAAAAATTTGTTAGGGATAGAATCTTTTAAGATACAGCCCATTCCATGTGTGAGAGAGCTCCTCACCGTCGGCGTTGACTAGCCTATACGCGTTCCCGGGGTACACTTCTCTGACGACGTACGGCCCTTCCCAGTTTGCTGACAATTTGGAACTTGGACCTCCAGGTTTTATGAAAATTCGCTTCAAGACCATGTCTCCTTGTTGAAATTTTCGCTCAATCACTTTCTTTTGAAAATATCTTGAAAGTCTATTTTGATATGAAAGCACATGATCGGCTGCAGTCAGGCGCCGTTCGTCTAAGAGTTCTAGTTGTGTAAGCAACGCCTCCCGATGTTCATCGGGATTAAGTTCCTTGTCTAACTGAATTCTCAGCGAAGGGTTGAGGATTTCATGTGAACATACCGCTTCCATCCCATATGTAAGTGAGAAAAGAGTTTGCCCGGTGGGCGTGCGGACGGAGGTGTGGTAGGCCCACAAAGCCTCAACTAATTTCTCTGGCCAATCAGCAAATTTATTAGACTCGCAAGTTTTCTTTAGAATTTTCAAAAGTGTTTTGTTTGTAGCTTCGGCCTGGTCGTTGCCCTGCGGATAGTAAGGAGACGAATGACGAATGATGCAACGAAATATTAAACTTCTTACAGAGGTCTTGAAGATCTTGTGATATGAATTGAGGCCCATTGTCGGTGATGAGGCTGCTTGGCACTCCGAACCGTGCGATGATATTCCTCATGATGAATCTGCACACAGTTGAACCTTTGATCTCTGCAAATGCTTCAGCTTCGGCCCATTTGGTGAAATACTCGGTAGCAGTGAGGATGAAAGATTTCTGTTTTACTAGAGCATTAGGATCACCAAGAGGCCCGATGATATCAAAGGCCCACATGGAGAAAGGCCAAGGAGAAGATAGTGGATGTAGAGAGGAAGAGGGAGCATGAATTTTATCGGCATGGACTTGGCATTTGACGCACCTACGAACGTAGGTGGCACAATATTCTTCTAGGGTTGGCCAGTAATAGCCCTGCCTAAGAATTTTTTTAGCCAACATCTGGCTATTCACATGCCCTCCACACTCACTGGAATGGGATCCTTCCACAATCTTCCAAGCTTCTTCATCTGTCACACATCGGAGGAGCATTCCATTCAGAGCGCGTCTATAGAGAACTTCACCAATTAGGGTGTACTTCAACGCCGCTCTACGGATGGCTCTCTTGTCCTCCGCTTCAGCCTCTTCTGGGAAGGTGCCGTCTCGGCAATATTGCTCAATCTCATGGTACCACGGCCTTTCTTCTTCTATCATTCTCCTAATTCAACCAACAATAACTCCTTTGCCTCCTTCTTCTCTGCCTTCAGAACTAGAGAGCTCCTAAGGTTCAAGAACCAGGATCCTGAGTAGAGGGAGCTTCTAACCTTTGAACAGTGATAGTCTCAGCACTACGGCTGAGAGGGAAGGAGAGAGATGAGCTAACGATGCCAGAGCATCGGCCAGAATGTTCTGAGAGCGAGGAGTATGGATAGATAAGTTGACGGAATTGCTTGGCCAGGAGCATGACCAAATCTTGATAAGGCTTGAGCTTAGGGTCACGAGTGTGATAGGTAGAAAGAACTTGCCTAAGGACGAGTTGAGAATCTCCTATGATCTTAAGATGACGCGCGCCTAAGAGATTGGCGAGCTTAAGACCGACAAGGAGAGCCTCATACTCGGAGATGTTGTTGGTGGCATAGAATTGAAGCTGATAGGCTAGAGGAATGGTGATCCCTTCTGGGGTGAGCAAGACAGCACCTATGCCCCGTCCCCTAGAATTGAGAGCTCCATCGAAGTGGAGCGACCAGAAGGGATCGCGAGAAATGAGTGACAGGTTTTCATCGGGGTAATCCTCTTGAACCGTGTCACTAAGGGGAAGAGGAAGGTGAGCAAGGTGCTCAGGAATGGCATACCCTTTTATGGCTTTCTGAACTATGAAGGAAATATCAAATTGGGAGAGGAAGCTTTGCCAGCGCGCCAATCTGTGGGCGAGGACTGGCTTCTCAAGGAGATACCTAATAGGATCCATTCTAGAAATTAAACTCACCTTATGAGCTAGGAAGTAATGCTTCAATTTCTGCACTACCCAAACTAGCGCTGCACATGTTTTCTCCATTGTGGTGAGTTTGAGCTCGGAGGGATTGAAGAGCCTAGATAGGTAATAGACTGCCCTTTCTTTGCCAGATTCATCATGCTGAGCAAGGACAGCTCCTAGGGAGTCCTCAATAGTTGATAGGTACAAGATCAAGGGTTTCCCAGGGACGGGCGCCTGAAGCACGGGCGGATTCATAAGATATGTAAGACCCCGGATTTTTACTCTCTTTATATATCTGTATGTATATGAATGGTGTTGGGTGTTCGGTTGTTGTGTGCTTAGCATGCGTAGTTCATTGTGCTACTATAAGTTTTATCCTTCCCTTGAATATGAGTATGTGCGTATATCTGTATATATATATATATGTATAGATACGGGTATACGATAATTAATGTGGAACTGAACAACTAGACAATTAGAGGTGTATTATGAATACCAAGAATCTCGACTTAGGATACTTGAGTAACACTATGCACGTGCTATCTAAATATTGAAGAATATCCTATACTACTATTTTATGGAACTTGTATGGAAGTGTATGAAGTACATATGTGTAAGTACGTCTGTATGTTATCTTATATGTGTGACAATTGTATACTTAATTCTACATGCATAACACCTGGGTGTATTTGCGTATGCATATGTATATTTGGTTGTAAACGTGGTTATTGCATGGTTAGTTAATGTGTACATTGTACTTCGTGCATTTCATGTACGTAAAGAGTTCAAGCATAATAGGTGTAATTAGTGGTCATATTGGGATTCTATACTCCTCATGAATAACATGCATATATCTTTATGATGATTAGGTGAGAA
>CM024755.1:33690962-33815082 GCA_014218235.1 Colocasia esculenta
TGATGTGTTTTATGTATTATTGTAGCTCTCTGTGTAGATTTATAGTCATGAATCATATGAAATCAGCAATCTAAAGCATGTGAAAAGGTTCGTGTATGTGTTTAAAACTAGGTGAAATCCATGCTAGTTGTGTCCCTTTCATGTGGTAAATTGTTATGTCGATAGCTTCATGTTTTAGCTCTTAAAAGACTAAAGTTCTTGAGCAAATGGAATAGAGATCATGTAATAGGTGAATTATTTTACAAATCTGAAAGCATGAGTTATGTATAAAATTGTAGAACTTTCATGATAGGTAGAAAACTTGAATTGACTAACATGCTATGGTTGTTAATTGTAAAAGTGCATGTAGAAACCACTAAGACTTGTATGTGTATATCATGAGTAGTGTCGCTTGCTGAGTCTTTGGATCACTCTTGCTTCGGCGTACAGGTTGACAGATATCGTGCACTAGAAGGTAGCGTGGCGAGGAGTCATCATTAGAAGACTATTTTGTGGAGCGTTACCAGTTGTATCTTTTCCTTTGCACAAAAAGGATAATGTATGGACAATATTTGGACATTGTAATTCTCTTTATTTGTATTAATGTGGACATGCCTTTCTATCTCGCTATTTAGATTATGGAATGTGTGTGGTGACGGATTAAGAGTTGAGTTTTTATTTATTCCGCTGTACTCTATTGCTATCCAGGTACATATCAACCTATCGACCAGTGTTGGGTAAATGTCCCACTGTGACGACGCCCTTATACGATGGGGATTGGTATAATCGTACCGGTATGAAGAGGGCCGTTACAGAGATTGGTATCAGAGATAAGGTTGAGACTGTACATGGATAGGCCATCACCGTCACAACATTGCAAAGTCTTCATAGAGAGTTGTCCATATATAGAATCTACCACTAATGGATGGAAGATAATAGAGAGAATAGTTAGAATATAGTAACCTAGGTTCTAATTTAGTTATTCATTTTGCAGGACCATGGCTGGACGTGGTAGACGTGGTGCTCAGTCTCGGAGGTACGAGCAGAACCGCAGCTGAAGAATTTTGTGAAAGGACTTAAGCCATCAGTAAGGGCTAGGCTTCTGGAACTCGATTCACGTACCTTAGGAGAACTTCTAGGTGTGACCACCCATCAAGAGAAAGGAGCGGGATCTCTCCCAGAGGGGGAGGCAACTCCAAAGGAGAAACCCTGGAAAGTCAACAGTCAACTGTGGCCTCAAGCATGAGAAGCCGAGTGAGTGCACCCAGTGCGGGAAGCGTCATGGTGGGAAAGCATGTGGAGGAAGGAAGGAAGGTGTCTTAAATGTGGAAGCAAAGATCATCGGCTTAAAGAGTGTCCGAATCTGAAGACGAAGTTCACTCCGTGAGGCGGCTTCACCGACCGCGATATAGGAGAGAGAGTAGCTGATGATGACCTAGGCGAGTCACCACAGGTACTCGATGCGATCTTCGAGGACGAAGATCTTTTTCTAAGGGGGGAGGTGTAAGACCCCGGATTTTTACTCTCTTATATATCTGTATGTATATGAATGGTGTGTTGGGTGTTCGGTTGTTGTGTGCTTAGCATGCGTAGTTCATTGTGCCTACTATAAGTTTTATCCTTCCCTTGATATGAGTTGTGCGTATATCTGTATATATATATAGTATAGATACGGGTATACGATAATTAATGTGGAAATGAACAACTAGACAATTAAAGTGTATTATGAATACCAAGAATCTCTGACTTAGGATACTTGAGTAACATATGCACGTGCTATCTAAATAATTGAAGAATATCCTATACTACCTATTTTATGGAACTTGTATGGAAGTGTATGAAGTACATATGTGTAAGTACGTCTGTATGTTATCTTATATGTGTGACAATTGTATACTTAATTCTACATGCATAACACCTGGGTGTATTTGCGTATGCATATGATATTTGGTTGTAAACGTGGTTATTGCATGGTAGTTAATGTGTACATTGTACTTCGTGCATTTCATGTACGTAAAGAGTTCAAGCATAATAGGTGTAATTAGTGGTCATATTGGGATTCTATACTCCTCATGAATAACATGCATATATCTTTATGATGATTAGGTGAGAATAGTCAATGGATGAATTATGCATATAGTATATATAAGAAATCCTATACATGTAATACTTAAGCAATGTTAGGTAAAGTTGTGTAAGTTAATCAAATTACTGGTGGCATATTTACCATCTGTTTCAATCATAATGTACATAAATAGGCTACACCAGTGTGCGTATACTATATATATGTCAAATCAAGTGTGTGCATGTGAGGACTATTTTATCGAATGGATTATTCCTAGCTAGCATAAATCATATCATCTCCTAATGATTTGCGAAGCCCTCATAATTCTCGTCATTTAATTTGCCGTGTGTTGAGTCATACTTATGTAAAATATCATGTACGTACAGGTAGGTGTCTACGTACATTTATCTTAGTATATTTATGTATGCTTGTGTATGTATATAGATAGTTATGTACATATTAATTAGTATAATTAATGTGCATATGGTTATATTAAATGTAAAATCTGTGTAATGAATGGTGATAGTATGTATACCCTACTATATACATAATGCATGTATACATGCATTACATGCATAGTTTCTGCATTATTTTAGGGTTCTGGCCAAAGGCCACCTTGGCGTCAACCTATGGCCGCCGAGGTGGAGTCAGCGTCCAGACCTGGACGCAACCGTGAACCAGGCGTCCAGAGATGTGGACGTCAATCCTTCTGGCCTGCATGCGCAGCAGAGCTGCTATCTTCTGAAACAAGGCATGGCCACCCATGGGGGATGTCCCCCAACGGCTCTCAAGTTGTCAAATCGGTATGGTGAGTGGGTGAGGGGCTCTCTTATGGTCTAACCCGAAAATTGGTCCCTCCCACTTCTCACTTCACCCTTGCAAGAGGAGAAAAGGGGAGAGAAAAACCCTAGGTGAGCTGTGAGAAAAAACCCATTTTAGAACCCTCAAAATCTGACCCCTGGGCTTGATCGGCGTCCCCTGCTGCAAGGAGGTTGCTGGACCAACGAGGAAGGCTTCCCCGACATCCCCTCGACGTGGAGATCACCCAGGAACCCGGAGGAAGGTGATCTAGAGGGAGGTTCTGCAACTTCTTGGGACTGCCCAAGGAGGTCTTCACCAAGCCTTTAAATCCCTTAGAAGAATTTTTGAAAGGCAAGTGACCTATCCATGGTGTTCCCTTATGAGTCTAGGTTGTTTCTATGATTTTATGGAATTTTCCTCGAGTCCTAGACCCTCCTATTCTATGTTTCAAGGCTCGAGTATGTGTTTTCTGCACAGACCTGAGTAGACGGCAAGATACCTGGACGCCCAGTTCATCCCTGGCGTCCATCGATCCTGCCGCGGACTCTGAGTCAGCGGCCAGGGACCGCCGTCTAGTTCTTCTGGACAGAACAGTGAGCTGTTCTGTTCTTGTACGTTAATTTCGTTACGATTTTCGTGATGAGGATATATGGTATTCTATACGCTATGTATGTTATCATTTGTGGTGTGTGGATGAATGTGGTATGATGGTGAATGTGAGTAAATAATGTCTTCTAAACTTGTGAGCATGACTCGTAGATAATTTTGCAAACCCATGTTCTATGATTAGGATTAGTTGAGTGCCTTGCTTTCGGCTAATCATGGAGATTTGTGGGTCCGCATGTGTGGTTGCAATTTCGGTATTTATCCATGCTTGTGCAATTTGTTAGATATTTGGTTCGATAAAATAGAAGCATGCAACAATGATTCGAAGTATTCAATCCATAGATGTGTGAATTAGGGAAATTTTGTACTCTCAATCATGCATATGTTAGTGGCTTATGTTTAAACAGCAAGTGGTAAATTGTATGATGTGTTAAAATTTCATGTTAACGTAAATTAGAATAACATGCAAAAATGGTTTGTGGTAATTGATTTATAGATGTATGAATTAGGGTGATGTTGTATTCTAAAATCATGCATATGTTAGTAGTCTCTGTGCAAAACAGTAAGTGGATGAATTGCAAAATGTGTTAGACCCATGTTAGCTTAAGTTGTGAATAATATGCTAATTAGGTATTTGATTTTCTGTAAATCCTATTTAGCTCAGAAAAATCTGAAAAATTGAGGGTATGATTTTGAACCCGAAAACAGCATGTGGTTAAAATTTCAGGTCAATTGGAACAGTAAGTAAAAAGCTATGGTTTTCATGTGAAACGTGATAATTCATGTATATGATCGTAGTGTGATTAGTTATGGTTAAAACCCACATGATTAGTGTGTTTACTGCGTGTTAAACTCTTGAAATTCTGTAGTGTCATGTCAGGAAAAACAGAGATATAATGTGAGTGAGAAAGTGAATGTGATCCAAAGTGAAAAATGTAAAACCATGTGTAAAACGGTAATGTGTAAAAGTGTAAAAGCTGTGCCTATGTGACACTGCTACCCTAGAGGCATCGGGAGCGTATATAGAAAGTCCCTATAGAAGGCTCCATGTGATATAAGTTTGTCCCAAAGGCATTGGGAAACCCCGGAGGTGGACAAGTACCACTGGATAGGGTGGAGAGGGCTTCTCCCGGTCTGCGCAGTTACCAAGATTCACCGCTGTATTGCCTAGGTGGTGAGTATGTGTATGAGTTGTGTAAGTGTTGTGTCATGTGTTGTGTTATGAGTCGTGTTGAGAGCTGTGCTAAGGAATGAGCACGAGCTATGAGATTGTTAGTGTCCTCTACTGGTGGTTAGGACTATGTGTCATGGCAAATTGTTTAAGTAATGAAAAATGAGTAAACGTGAAATATGTGAATATGCACGTGGTAAGTGCCAAGACTCACGTGGTAAGTGCAATCGATATGATATGTGATAAGTGAAAGTGAAAGAGAAAATGATGTGGAAATGAGTAAATTGTATAAGTGTGAACATGTGTACGTGTCAAATGTGTAAAAGTGAACAACGTGAATGAGTAAGTATGAAATCATGTGAAACTGAGAATGTGAGAATGTGTTATTGGAAACCATGTGAAATCAGTAAACTCATGTTGTCATTATCATGCTTATGTGTGCACAAATGTCTAGAATCCATGTTAGGGATAATTAGTGAAAATGAGTGCAAGATAGCTTGATTACTTAATTCACATGATGTGTTTTATGTATTATTGTAGCTCTCATGTGTAGATTTATAGTCATTGAATCATATGAAATCAGCAATCTAAAGCATGTGAAAAGGTTCGTGTATGTGTTTAAAACTAGGTGAAATCCATGCTAGTTGTGTCCCTTTCATGTGTGTAAATTGTTCATGTCGATAGCTTTCATGTTTTAGCTCTTTAAAAGACTAAAGTTCTTGAGCAAATGGAATAGAGATCATGTAATAGGTGAATTTCATTTTAAAATCTGAAAGCATGAGTTATGTATAAAATTGTAGAACTTTCATGATAGGTAGAAAACTTGAATGACTAGCATGCTATGTGTTGTTAATTGTAAAAGTGCATGTAGAAACCACTAAGACTTGTATGTGTATATCATGAGTAGTGTCGCTTGCTGAGTCTTTGGACTCACTCTGCGGCGTACAGGTTGACAGATATCGTGCACTAGAAGGTAGCGTGGCGAGGATCATCATTAGAAGACTATTTTGTGGGCCGTTACCAGTTGTATCTTTTCCTTTGCACAAAAAGGAAAGTATGGACAATATTTGGACATTGTAATTCTCTTTATTTTGTATTAATGTGGACATTGCCTTTCTATCTCGCTATTTAGATTATGGAATGTGTGTTGGTGACGGATTAAGAGTTGAGTTGTTTACTTATTCCGCTGTACTCTATTGCTATCCAGGTACATATCAACCTATCGACCAGTGTTGGGTAAATGTCCACTATGACGACGCCCTTTATACGATGGGGATTGGTATAATCGTACCGGTATGAAGAGGGCCGTTACAAGATAACTCTTGAGTTCATCAGAGGCCTCTTGGCACTTATCGTTCCATTCAAATTGACTCCTCCTCTCAACAGTTCGTAGAAGGTACGGAACTTTGAGAGTGCTGAGATATGAATCTCCTTATGAACTGCAGTCGACCAATCAAACTCGAAGTTCAGTATGTTCTTAGGAGGAGGCATCTCATGATTGCCTTGGCCTTGTGCGGGTCTATCTGGATCCCCCCGTTTACTAACTATGAAGCTAGCAATTTTCCTGAGGAAACCCCTAACACACATTTTCTTGGATTCATCTTCAATTGATATTCTTGCGCGCGACGGAACACTTTGGCAAGCACGGAGGAATGTTACTTGGGTCCGAGACTTCACCACGATATCATCCACGTAAACCTCAACATCGATATGTATCATGTCGTGGAAGATAGCTAACATGCTCTTTGATAAGTGTCCCCGGCATTCTTTAATCCAAACGGCATGACACATAGAAGTATGTTCCCCATGGGGTGGTGAAGGAGGTTTTCTCTTGGTCCTTCGGGGCTAGACGAATTTGATTGTAGCCTGAATACCCATCATAAAAGATAGAGTTTCGAACCGTGCAGTATTATCAATCAGAACGTCCAAGTGAGGTAGGGGGAAATCATCTTTAGGACATGCCTTATTCAAGTCCCGGAAGTCTATGCAGATTTGCACCCTTCCGTCCTTCTTCATGACTGGGACGATGTTCGCCACCCATAATGGATAGAGGACTACACGGATGAACTTAGCCTTGTGTAGTTTATCAATTCCCTCTTTCATTTTCAAAGCGATGTGGGGGAGGAACCTCCTTAACTTTTGTTTGACGGCAACTGCCCCTGGCTTCAAGATCAGCCTGTGTTCCACCAAATCAGGGTCAATGTCGGGCATGTCATCGTAGGACCAGGCGAAGGAATCCTTAAACTCCCTCAAGATTTCTATGAGCGCTTCTTCTTCTTCGGGAGGGAGGCTGGAAGCTATGGTTAGAAGCCTGGGGTCCTCTTCAGTTCCCACGTTTACCTCTTTAGTGGGTTCATCGACTGCTGAGGTAGGTTCATCGAATCTCCTCATACCACTAGCATACGCCTCAACAACATCCTCTACCTCACAATCATTCTCATCTGATGGGTCTCCTTCGGCTACGATTTCATAAATTCCGAAACCATCGTCTAGCCCTTCCTCCAAATGCAGATCCCCTATGTTCAGAACCACTGCCTCTTGGACGAACCCTTCAACAGCTAGAAGAGCGCCACACCTATGTACTAAGTCCAACAGATATCTACGGGGTATGCCACTACCCTTCTCCTTCCTAGACAGGGACTTGCAAGGATCTACCCTGGACTTAAACTAAATTTGATATTACAGGAGCTCTGGAGAAGTGTCCAGAGGTTTATTGGAACGGAAAACAAAGGTGCGGCAGGGCCGCGAATGTCCTCTGATGGGACTGGAGGAGGAAGCGGGCCACCCGAGCTCAGGGTGCCGACAACAGCATCGGGGTGTAGGGGAACAGAAGGCCCCTCACCCGAATCGCCCGAAATGGCCATGTCTGGCCACCAAGTGAAGGCGTGAATTGAGCAAAAGAAGGACGGCGATCGCCGCCGGGGAGCAGATGTGATGGGGATCGCCGTCGAGAGCAGGAGCGTTAAAGGTGACGGGGATCGCCGTCGAAAGGAATAAGGGAGGTGACGGGGATCGCCGTCGGGGATAGGAGAAAGCAGGTAGGTGACGGGGATCGCCGTCGGGATCAGGAGAAAGCAGGTAGGTGACGGGGATCGGATCACCGTCGGGAGCAGAGAAAGTAGGGAGGTGACGGGGATCGCCGTCGGGAGCAGGAGAAAGTAGGGAGGTGACGGGGATCGCCGTCGGGAGCAGGAGCAGGAGGAGACGGGGATCGCCGTCTGGGGAACAGGAAGACACACATTTTTTTTTTTTTAGGGAAACATTAAACTAACTCGGGAGGCTTCAGGAGAAGGACAGAACCAAGCCATTAAAGAGGATGGTGAAGAAGGTCGAAGGGCGGAGTAACGCTTCTACAGCGTCGGGGGAGAATTGGAAAATGAGGGGATGGGATAAAGGAATAAAATGGAATTTGCAAATAAAGATGGATGAAACAAAATGACTGGGAAACGGGGAAAACCTGGCCAGAGCTCCTTGTTGATTTGGTTGAACTGACCACTTCAATTTCCTCACCAAATCTAAGCAACTGTCACTTGGTGGGGGTGCTGATGCTGATACTCCACTTGAGACTGCGATGTTCCCTCCTTGCTAAACAAGCGGTTGAGGCCTTCCATTCCTGGCTCTTCTATCTCGGCTGTGGTGCGGAAATGCTGCTATCCTCTTTGAACAACAGACTAAATGCAGAGATCAGATCTTCGATATCTGACTCTTGGTTTCTGCCTCTGCCCTCTTTTCTTGCCAGGACGCTGTGCTTCTAGGCTTGATATGCAGAACTCGGTATTTTTTTCACCATAGTGTTATATCCTGGCTGTATAGGTCCTCTGACGAAGTGATCATAAAGTGTCCACACAAGAGGTTGCTGATCTGACTGTGAATGGGATGTGGATGTTGCCCATACCGCGTACCCCAAACCATGCTTCGTGGATTTCCTCGTGCCAGTGACAGTTGACTCGGCCTTTTGAGGGAGCACCCAACCCTTTTCCAATCTGGTAGCCAATCTGAACATGATATCCCATCCTTGGCATTTGCTGACCCATCCTTCCTGACTGCTGCTACTGTTGGGGACACAACTGGGCGGTTGGAGGAGAAGGTATATGCCCAGGGGTAGTTCACGTCAAGTATAGAAATGACTGGTTTATTGGATGGCCAGACTGAGGGCAAAATTCTTTCAACCGCTTCTATGGTGTGGGTTGTTGTTACACTCTTGACCTTGACTATCCTTCCTTGAAAGGGAAATTTCAAACATTGATGAGCTGTGGAAGGCACTGCCCCTAGTGACTCGATCCACGGACGTCCCAGAATGGCCTTATAAGTGTGATCGATGTCCAACATATAGAATTCGACTAACATAGCAAGTGGCCCCAACTCTGCCTGCAATGTGATGACCTCGTGACAAGCCCGCCGAGAATTGTCATATGCAGCTATTGTAGTGGGGGTAGGCTACAGTTGACGCTCTGATATGTTGCATGCTCTAAGGGTGCTTAATGGACACACATTAATGGAAGCTCCCGTATCTACTAGAGTTGCATCGATGGCCACCTTGTTTATGGTGAGTGTCACACATAAGGGCATTTTTCTGGCTTCTGGGGCCGCCAACTCACCATCGGAAAAGGTAATAGTGGGTCCTTTGTTTACAATCGAGAGCACTGAAGGCAGGTTATCTGGGTTCATGTCTTCGCTGACCATGACCCTTTGCAGAAAGGCCCTTAGAGCGTCTTGATGAGTTTGCGATCTTTTGATTAATTCTAGTATGGAAATCTTGGCGGGAGTTTGGTCCAGATGTTTCAAAATATCATATTAGGTCCCCGGGACCGGCTCTACTTCTTCTGCATCTTGCTGCTGTTGAGTGCTGGCTTGTTGTACCGGCTGACCTGGCATGGCCACGGACGCATTAGGGTACATCTAGTGGAACATCCGTCCGCTCCGCAAGGCAAGGCTGTGGTGGAGGGGAGAAGGTGAGGTGTCCAGAATGGAGGGGTTGGCTAGTAAAGGTGTTGGCACAGGGGATAGCGGGATGTTGTTTAGTGGGGGAGTAATGGGTGATATGATGGGGGAGCTGTAGGGTGGTAAGGTGATGGTGGCAATGGTGGGTGTGAAGGAGGGAGGTTCATGGGTAAAGACGTGGTAGTGGAGGGCGTGATGTGAGAAATAGCCAAAAGCTGGCCCACTCGTGTTCATCATCAAAGGCCCATTGAGCGTCTGGTGGCGGGTGATGGACAACTGGATTGACTTGTGCGGGTGGAGGAGGCGGTGGAGCAGGCTGAGGGTTTGGAGCTACCGGATGTTGGGGCATGGGATTGCGGATTATGCCAAGGTCATTCGCCGGCTGCTGCGGTTGCTGCGGCTGTTGCTGTTGCTGGTGATACTGTTGATGACCAAACTGTCCCCATAATAAATATTTTCATTTATTTGTATATTAATTTTGATGATTAACAAAATAACACTAATGGATTACTTGAGCCTTGAGAACAGGAAATAAAAGAAAAATGAAAGTTCAAGACAACTGGTAAGTCTCATCTCACTTATATCCAAGTCTTTGTATCGACTTCCTTGATAAGCAGAACGATTTCCTCTTTGACCGGAAAACTCAAAACAAATCGATATCGCATCGACTTGTTTGATAAGCAGAACGATTTCCTCTTTGACCGGGAAACTCAAAACAAATCGATATCGCAACGACTTTTTAAGACCTCGTAACGATTTCTTTAGAACTCGCAACGACTCTCCCTCGTAACGATTTCTTTAGACCTCGTAACGATTTCTTTAGAACTCGCAACGACTCTCTGTCGTAACGATTTCTTTAGACCTCGTAACGATTTCTTTAGAACTCGCAACGACTCTCTAGCCGTAACGATTTCTTTAGATCTCGTAACGATTTCTTTAGAACTCGCAACGACTCTATAGTTATAACGATTTCTTTAGAGTTCATAACGATTTCTTTACAGTTCATAACGCCTTGCTTTGTGTAACGATTTCGTGTAACGATTTCCTTGTAACTCGTAACAACTTGATAGTCATAACGATTTCGTGTAACGATTTCCTTACAACTCGATAGTCATAACGATTTCGTGTAACGATTTCCTTGTAACTCGTTACAACTTGATAGTCATAACGATTTCTTGTAACGATTTCTTTAGAACTCGCAACGACTTGCTTGTTGTAACGACTTCATAAGTTATCACAACGATTTCCTTACAGGTCATAACGACTTGCTATAATTCATAACGATTTCATAAGTTATGAAGTCAGCAAGATTCTTTTTATCGAATTTCTTGATGTATCAGTATAATGCCTTTTAATAGCATTGAAAAGTCAAAGTCATATCTTGTCCGTTGACTGCTATGCATTAAATGCTCTCTGATCGTATCTCCCATGCATGCAGACAATATCTTCCATTTCTATGCTACTCTGTCTACGTACTTTTTTAGACAGAAAGGAGCCTTGCTATATACTGCAATATCTGTTCCATCTCAACTAACAATAGACAGCAGTCTTAGCTGTCCTCTATTTATTGATGATATGCTTACAGATATCTGACAAGACTCATCTGGACAACGTTGGACACAAGATACAAAGTTCTATGACATCTCTTTGGCGTGTACACAAGGATAAAAGACTGACGATCAGAAGCTTCCTTAGTGACCAGTCTAACGTACACAAGGATAAGAGACAACGGACACTTCAACGTTCGAATTTGAATCAGCAGTTTAAATAGAAGACTCAAGACGGAAAAGAAAAAGGAGGGAAGTGAGCAACAACGCTTGATTTCAGAAGAAGAAAGAAATCCATCTCTTCGAGTCTTTAGAACATTGAAGAAGAGCGAAGCTACCACTCCAACCTTGTTCTAAGATCTTAGCTCTCTGTGCTCAAAAAGAATTTTCTCATTTTGTGAGAGCTTGTGTAGTCCTTGGAGAGAAAAACCTTGTTAAATCTCTCTCTCTCGGGGCTTAGGAGCTTCAGTGTGTAGCTGGTCAAGCTAGAGTCTGAAGCCTGTTTCCACACCTTTTCTTATTAGGTTGTGTTCCCTTGTGGACGAAGGAAGACCTGGTGGTATCCAGGGTGGTTGTTGTTCCCTTCAGCTGAAGGAAGACCAGTTGAGGCTGGGTGTAAGGATCCTTAAGGGGGATTGTACCCTGGTAGTGAAATCCTGAGATATTGCTCAGGGACTGGACGTAGGTCTCCTGTGGAGAGGAGTTCCGAACCAGGATAAAAATCCTTGTGTCTTGTGGGTGTGTTTTTTGTGTGATTGTTGTCTTATTTGCTCTAACTCTAACCTTGTTGTTAAGTTGTGCAATCCTTTCAGTGAACAGATTTTAATTAGAGATCGAAGTTTTTATTAACCCATTCACCCCCCCCCCTCTGGGCTAGTTAGCTGGGCAACAACTGTTACTGGAAGGGCTGGTACTGTTGCTGTTGTTGCTGCTGTTGTGGCTGCTGTCGCCTCTGTTGCTGTTGCTCTTGCCTCTGACCCTGCTGGTCTCTTAGTGTATGGATTAACCTCTTCATCTCTACCCAATCGATATGATTCTGCTCATGAAGATCATATATGATGTCCCTGAATTGAAAGCAATCTGACACATTGTGGCCCGGGTGGCGATGATACACACAGTACTTCGTCTGGTCCGCTGCCATATTCCAATTCGGCTTCTCAGGAGGGAGTCAGAGGGCATTCAAGGACATGAGGGCTGCGAAGACATCGGCCAAAGATTCGGGCAGAGGAGGATATTGGGCTCTCTTGGATCCGTTGGGTTTCCTAGGTGCAAAACCATTCTGAGGTGGAGGGACCTGAGAGTATTGGCGCTGATCTTGGGGAGGATTCTGACCTTGAGGAGGAGGTTGTCTATTGTTGTTCCATGGCTGTTGAGGTTGCTGAGGTTGCTGGGATCTACCTACTGGGCCTTGGGGACTACTGACTGCACCTACCTGTTCGTTGGTTTGGATTCCCTCGGTGACGGGACCTTGGGGTTTCTTGGCATAACGGGCTTTAGGGGTCTCAAATATGGAGTGTATAGGCGAGTCTCTGAGTTGGGTCTGAATAAAGCGGGCTCGGATATACAGCTGGTGCATGGTGGTAATGTCATTCATGGCCAGGATGGCTCGGTAGGTAGGAGTGGCATTGGAGATCAGCAACTTAACTTTCTCCTCTTCCGGCATGGGGCAGCGGACTTTAGAAGACAGTAAGCGCCATCGATCAACATAAGTAGAGAACTCCTCATCAGGCTTCATTTTTTCGGCTACCAAATCCACAAAAGAATATTCGGGTCCAACCCGATCATGGAATTGCTGCAGGAACATCTCTTGAACAATTCTGAAATCTTCCAACTCCTCTGGGGGTAAAGAATAAAACCATTCTAGAGCTGGACCATCCAAGGACTTTCTGAACAAGTAGGCCATGAGGTGGCAGTCGTACTTGTGAGGTGCAGATTCATAAACAAAATCCTTCAAATGAACATAGGGGTCCCCTATCCCAGAGTATCACCGATAGACAGGGAGCTCTAACTGAGGTGGCACCCGGAGGTATTGGAACGACGGGAGAGCGATGTCGGCTACCTTTCGAGGGTCTATCTGCTTTCTGAGGTCATGGAGCTCCTTTTTCATAACGGCCCACTCCGCAAGGAATTCGGAGGGGGCTTGAACGCGATGTGTAGAGACAATGGAGCGAGGTTGCTCAAAAGTATGAGACCTCTCGCGGGGCAGAAAAGCTGGTTCGTCCGTATAGTAGTTTGAAATTGGAGGGGACGAGGCCGAACCTCTCGTGTTGGAAGGTAGTCTGGCTCTGAAAAGTGAATGGCCCGAGGACGCAGGGGTGTAGGATCTGCCCCGGAGGAAGGAAGATGGGGTGCTGAGGCAACATGAGCAGAGGAGTCCATCGGCCGAACTGAGTTACGAGCAAACGGAGACAAGGACTGCTTGCCTTTGGCAACAGCAATGAACTCTTGAACTTGTTCTGAAGTCAGATGAGGAAGTAGCTGACTGAACTGCGAATGGGGGTCATCTCCCTTTGGAGGGGAAGGAGGATGGGATTGACCCCCAATGATGAGGGGAGACTGAACAGGGGCTGGAAGTATGGCCATAGTGGATTGGGCCACATCTTCAAGGAGCCCGATAGGCAAGGTATCATCGGCAAGGACATGGAATTGGTCCATATCGAACAAAGGATTATGATAAAGTACAAGGATCAGAGGGGACTGACTCGATCTCCCTAGGCAACGACGCATGCACCTCCCCAACCAATTGGGAGAATGATACAGACACACCTAAACTTTATCACAGCCAGAAAGACTGAGATGAGGAGGGGTGGACCAAAGCACTCAAGTTGTCATGTTTAAAGCGCAAATTCCTTATGGTTTGAACTTGACCTTTTAAATGAATTGATTAAAGGGATGTCACTCGGTCAAGCGGTCCCTAGTAGGAATGAACTCAAGTGCTTCGGTGTGGCTAAGGGTGGTGTACACTCACATGCGAGGGTGGCTCAAACTATGGGTGCAATGGGTACAACCGGCCCGGTGAACCGCAACGTGCGTACGGTCACGAGGACTTACGGAGGTCCTCGGAAGGTGGGCCCGAGTCAGCCTACGAGTGCTCGTAGGTGAGAGGACTCACTCAACCTAGGGGGAACCTGAACAGATGGGATGAATGGCGTATGCAAGGGACCAAGAGGCCCGAAATGTATGCATGAATGAAGGTGAGGAGCAAACAGGGTGACAAAAACAAGTCCTCGGGCAGAGTCGCGGCGGCCATATACGCCGCGACCCTATCGCGACAGCGCGGGCTGTCGCGATGCTGACAGAGGCCCGAAAACACAACAAGTCACCAACTCAACTCAAGCAGACTACCCTACCAAAATGAGAAACAGCAAAAGGCACTAAATCAGTACAACATGGGTCAGGAAGCACAGAGAAACCGATTCATGGATAAAAACAGTAACATCCAAAGCAAACCTGATAACGCGACGTCTTGACAAGACGCGACTTGTTCGCGTCCTCTCCGGCTGCTGTGATAAGAACCGAAAAGTTACAAATGAAAATAAAAGGAAAATCCGAACCTTGACAGGATTCTAACAGACAGAAACACGAGAACACATGATATAGACAATGGAACAAGGATGCATGATCTCCTGGGCATTGGATAAAGTGAACATAGGAGTAAAGAGCACTGACCTGAGAACGCGTCTCCCCGATGCGACGTGACAAGGTAGCGTCGCCGCGATCTGGCGCGACAATAACAGAGCAGAAAAGAATGTAGGAAACAAAGAACAAAAGACTAACAAGATACTAAAGAGGCGAACAAAGAAGAAAGTATGGCAAGCAAGCAGTTAAAATCCACGAGGGTGGCAGTGAAGGTCCCACCGTGATCGCCAAAAGGTGTAATCACAGGGATTGTGCTCCCCTCGACACATGAATGTGTACTAAGACTAGTAGTGTGGAAATATATGTGTGTGATCGCCACCTAGCAAGTCGCCTAAGAATAGGAATAAGATAATGGCTGACTTAAACTAGGAAAAGGAAAGAGAACAAAAACGGACCTGGTGTCGCGATTGCCATGGCCGCCGCGATAGCTGGTATCGCGTCGGCTTATGTTGACGCGTCTAAGGTCGTGTCACCCTCCGCCATCGTGTTCTCTGAATGCGGGAGAATCTGGGTCTGGACCTTCTTCTCGTCCTCCAGCCGGCCAGAGAACTAGAGCTTCTCGTAGATTTCACTTGCTTGCTTGCCTATCAAAGATAAACACAAAGAAAACACACCATTAGAATATGTTAAGCACAGTATCTATTCTAAAGATGAAAGAAAGTGAGGGATCATGGTGGGAACGCACCTGGTGTGGTTTTGAACCCCTATGGATGTGGGAAAACGTGGGTGGATAGTAAGTGTGCTCTATCTAGGAATAACATAAAAATGCATGTAGAAATAGGAGGAAGGAAGGAGGAAGAAGATGAGCCCCATTGGGGCGACTCCCTGGCGTGGGTACAGCTCCAAAGATGTGCAACTACTCCAGGAGATTGTTAGGGTCGCCCTCTTCACGCTCCGCGCTCCATTGATGGTAAAGGAGTAGCTTTGTGGAGTGGAATGTGAAAGGAAATGGTATAAATGAACATAGGGGTCCCCTATCCCAGAGTATCGCCGATAGACAGGGAGCTCTGACTGAGGTGGCACCCAGAGTTATTGGAACGACGGGAGAGCGATGTCGGCTACCTTTCGAGGGTCTATCTGCTTTCTGAGGTCATGGAGCTCCTTTTTCATAACGGCCCACTCCGCAAGGAATTCGGAGGGGGCTTGAACGCGATGTGTAGAGACAATGGAGCGAGGTTGCTCAAAAGTATGAGACCTCTCGCGGGGCAGAAAAGCTGGTTCGTCCGTATAGTAGTTTGAAATTGGAGGGGACGAGGCCGAACCTCTCGTGTTGGAAGGTAGTCTGGCTCTGAAAAGTGAATGGCTCGAGGACGCAGGGGTGTAGGATCTGCCCCTGAGGAAGGAAGATGGGGTGCTGAGGCAACATGGGCAGAGGAGTCCATCGGCCGAACTGAGTTACGAGCAAACGGAGACAAGGGCTGCTTGCCTTTGGCAACAGCAATGAACTCTTGAACTTGTTCTGAAGTCAGATGAGGAAGTAGCTGAATGAACTGCGAATGGGGGTCATCTCCCTTTGGAGGGGAAGGAGGATGGGATTGACCCCCAATGATGAGGGGAGACTAAACAGGGGCTGGAAGTATGGCCATAGTGGATTGGGCCACATCTTCAAGGAGCCCGATAGGCAAGGTATCATCGGCAAGGACATGGAATTGGTCCATATCGAACAAAGGATTATGATAAAGTACAAGGATCAGAGGGGACTGACTCGATCTCCCTAGGCAACGACGCATGCACCTCCCCAACCAATTGGGAGAATGATACAGACACACCTAAACTTTATCACAGCCAGAAAGACTGAGATGAGGAGGGGTGGACCAAAGCACTCAAGTTGTCATGTTTAAAGCGCAAATTCCTTATGGTTTGAACTTGACCTTTTAAATGAATTGATTAAAGGGATGTCACTCGGTCAAGCGGTCCCTAGTAGGAATGAACTCAAGTGCTTCGGTGTGGCTAAGGGTGGTGTACACTCACATGCGAGGGTGGCTCAAACTATGGGTGCAATGGGTACAACCGGCCCGGTGAACCGCAACGTGCGTACGGTCACAAGGACTTACGGAGGTCCTCGGAAGGTGGGCCCGAGTCAGCCTACGAGTGCTCGTAGGTGAGAGGACTCACTCAACCAAGGGGGAACCTAAACAGATGGGATGAATGGCGTATGCAAGGGACCAAGAGGCCCGAAATGTATGCAAGAATGAAGGTGAGGAGCAAACAGGGTGACAAAAACAAGTCCTCGGGCAGAGTCGCGGCGGCCGTATACGCCGCGACCCTATCGCGACAGCACGGGCTGTCGCGATATTGACAGAGGCCCGAAAACACAACAAGTCACCAACTCAACTCAAGCAGACTACCCTACCAAAATGAGAAACAGCAAAAGGCACTAAATCAGTACAACATGGGTCAGGAAGCACAGAGAAACCGATTCATGGATAAAAACAGTAACATCCAAAGCAAACCTGATAACACGACGTCTTGACAAGACGCGACCTGTTCGCGTCCTCTCCAACTGCCGCGATAAGAACCGAAAACTTACAAATGAAAATAAAAGGAAAATCTGAACCTTGACAGGATTCTAACAGACAGAAACACGAGAACACATGATATAGACAATGGAACAAGGATACATGATCTCATGGGCATTGGATAAAGTGAACATGGGAGTAAAGAGCACTGACCTGAGAACGCGTCTCCCCGATGCGACGCGACAAGGTCGCATCGCCGCGATCTGGCGCGACAATAACAGAGCAGAAAAGAATGTAGGAAACAAAGAACAAAAGACTAACAAGACACTAAAGAGGCGAACAAAGAAGAAAGTATGGCAAGCAAGCAGTTAAAATCCACGAGGGTGGCATTGAAGGTCCCACTGTGATCGCCAAAAGGTGTAATCACAGGGATTGTGCTCCCCTCGACACACGAACGTGTACTAAGACTAGTAGTGTGGAAATATATGTATGTGATCGCCACCTAGCAAGTCGTCTAAAAATAGGAATAAGATAATGGCTGAATTAAACTAGGAAAAGGAAAGAGAACAAAAACGGACCTGGTGTCGCGATTGCCATGGCCGCCGCGATAGCTGGTATCGCGTCGGCTTATGTTGACGCGTCTAAGGTCGCGTCACCCTCCGCCATCGCGTTCTCTGAATGCGGGAGAATCTGGGTGTGGACCTTCTTCTCGTCCTCCAGCCGGCCAGAGAACTAGAGCTTCTCGTAGATTTCACTTGCTTCTTGCCTATCAAAGATAAACACAAAGAAAACACCCCATTAGAATATGTTAAGCATAGTATCTATTCTAAAGATGAAAGAAAGTGAGGGATCATGGTGGGAACGCACCTGGCGTGGTTTTGAACCCCTATGGGTGTGGAAAAACGTGGGTGGATAGTAAGTGTGCTCTATCTAGGAATAACATAAAAATGCATGTAGAAATAGAAGGAAGGAAGGAGGAAGAAGATGAGCCCCATTGGGGCGACTCCCTAGCGTGGGTACAGCTCCAAAGATGTGCAACTGCACCATGAGATTGTTGGGGTCGCCCTCTTCACGCTCCGCACTCCATTGATGGTAAAGGAGTAGCTTTGTGGAGTGGAATGTGAAAGGAAATGGTATAAATGAGTGGCTGCGATGCTAAGTATGGATGAGAGGGAATTTCGGCAGCCCTTCGGGGTGGTAATGAGGCTCCCCCCGTCCTTGAGGAGGGGCCTTGTTTTTATAGAGCTTGGAGTGAGAAAATAGTGATATTATCTCCTTGAAATGGCTCAGAAATTAAAATGGGAAATAAAGCCTCATTAAAAATGGATGGAGAGTCCTTAGGAATGCAAAAGGAGAGTCCCTAGGGCCGGAATCCCGCCCCAAGGGGTGGAGATAATCCCTAGGGATTAAGCTTGATTCATAGGAGGATAATTAGGAAGTTGTTGCGGTGGCCAGAAGGTTCGGTCATTGTCGCGGCGTATCGTAGGACCGCGACTAGGACGCGACGGGGCGGGGAGATGCGACAATATTGCCCACGTGCATGGATAATGCATGGACTGTCGCGGCTGCCAGAACCGTCGCGACTAGAGACGTAGCGCTACGATGCGTCGCGACAATACATCCGAATTATTTGAGAATTATCAGCCAACCACATGGTAAGATGAGAGTTATTATGCCCCAAGGACTCTCTCAAGGTGATAATGTGCGGGATTTCAAGACATTTTAATGGTTTAATGGGCTCAAAACAAGGCTAATGATGGGCTCAAGGTGAGTGACCAAATAGGAGCCCACTAAGATAACAAGAAATGTGGTTCAACCCATTAGCCAGAATCGGGTGTCTACACCCATGTGTGCCCCTCCTTCGACACCCACGTATGTCTCTCCCTTCGTACCCCACGCGGTACACCCCCCTCCTCTCGCACCCCACGCGGTGTTATTTGAGATTTCTCATCGCCATTACCAAGTTGTGGTTGTGTTGTTTTCCTTGCATTTCCCATAATATTTGATTTTTTTTAAAAAAAAATACCATCTTGTTCTCCTCCCTTTCTACTGACCTTCACTTCAAGAAAGCATTTGAATTTGATCAATATTTGATTGGGTGAAGGCATGCTCCTTTGATTTACTGCTTTGATATCTGTCTTCGGGTGCCTCTTTGATACGCGTCGGGTACAGAGGACGTGATTTGTGATTGTTTTGCGTGGCGGACATACCCGACACGATTTGTGACAAATTTCGGAGGGAGTCGCCGTGGCGCTTACAGCTTTTGTGAGCTGTCAGATCTGTGGCCGACTGAACAGACGCGATTTAACTGAAGCGCGTCCACTATACTGGACGCGATTCAGTCTGTCACAGAGAGCTTTTGGGTTTATGTCATCACTTGCACTTACAAGGCATACTTCGGCTGAGGGACCTCCTTCCCTCCTTTTCCTAAGATCCACACACCTCTCTCGGTGAGGGCTATCTCCCCATTGGGCATTCGTCTCATTGGGCTAGAGAATCCTCATCGAGACCTCCATAAGTCTCTGTACCCCGTGGATTCCCTCACGGTGGACCGAGCAGGTTGTACCACCCCGAAGACCCGAGCTAGATCACCCATTACGTGAGAGGGAGTTGCTTAGTGGGCCCGAAGTTCTCATCTTACCCACTTAGGCTCATACCCATTTGGAGTGACATACTTCACTTAAAATCCACATTGAATCATATTGAACAATTAAGTGGACGTAAGCATCTCCAACTGTGTGATTTAAAAGCCATTAACTTCTTCTCTCAAACTTGTTTGAGTAATTGTTTGCTAGTTGCTTGTTATATCACATTTGTTTGTGCAAATTTATGCAGCTTCGTTCAGGCCAATCTCTTCTAATGGCCGAATACGAAGATTTGGCCTACCATGATTACACCTATGAGGATATGTATGACTCCTTAGAACCCTTTCCACGCCTTCCAAATACACCTTATGCTAGTCCTGCTACCTCGAATGTCAATGCGATGGATGCTCAGGCCCCTCACATCTCACCGAGGCACTGTTAGTTATGGATGTCCTCAAGCCAATCATAACTTGTACGATCTTGTTCTTTGATAATAATAATAAGGCTTTTATATTCATTCTGTGTAATTCGTTTAACGTTTCATTATGAAGTCCATGAATATGCGCAATGGATATTAATTATGATGAGATCATAACAATGAGATTAATATCCTTTAAACGTATATTCTTAATTGTTCCTAGTCGGAGGATATCCGAGGAGGACATCGGATATCCGATTAGACTAGTACAGGTTGCACCTGCTCATATGATGAGGGTGACTAGTCTCATAGTCACTTGTGTGGAGACACTAAGGTGAATCTGTAGGTGCTCATTGGAGAATGAGTTCACTGAACTGATCCGTTATGAATCGCTAGATGGTAATGTTACCTAACTGTTAACCAGCTAGATTCATTGTCACAGTGGCGTGATTGGTCCTTAGACCTGAGACACCAAGGACACCTTGTTGGTGGACTTCTAGATTTTGACCTTGACTTATAGATCTCTAGCCATGGGGTCTTAATCAGTTAAGTGATCGGATCTAGGGGAATACCTTCGAAGGTGATTGTGTGGTCAATATGGGATCGCTCGCTCTCGGTAATAGGAGAGTGAATGCTCTACGGAAGGATGCCTGATAGTCCCTGGCCAGGGCAAGACTACTTATCAGAAAAGGAGTTTTCTGATATTGTTATGCGGCATCTAAACCAAGTGAGTACACACATTAGGGTTTGACAGTTGACCATACCCTAAGTGCACTCGGGAGCATTGTACGAGCGAAGGATTATAGTCACACGTAACTGATGATACAAAAGGTCCTTGAATGGGTTGCTGAACCCCAATGCTTTCCAGGATCAAGTGGTGTTGCTTGGCACCCAACTTGATTGGAAGCCGGTCAATAATCGTGAGACGATAATTGATTGTGTAATTAATTAATATGAGATGTTAATTAATTATCATAAGTCAATAAGAGTTATTGAGCTTAATGGGCTGAAAACTAGACTAGCAGTTGGGCCTAGAGGGTCACACGCATAAGAGTTCCGAGCAGACTGGGCAAGGTGTTCTTTATAGACAATGACTGGGTTTTTGTGAAAAACCGCGGTGTCTATAAATATACGTTGAGAGTTAAACCCTGGGCCAAGCTCCAGGCTTAACCCTGGCCGCCCCCCTCCTCTCTCTCTCCCAGGGCGCCCCCACCCTCTCTCTCTTCTCTCCTGCACATGGTGGAGCTGAGATCCGGGAGACGCGTGGAGAACGAGGAGATCCCGTCTGCGTCCGGAGCTCGCGTGGATACGTCTAGAGGCCGGACACTTGAACGGCTTGAAGCACCGGCGCATCCTGCGCCACCTCCTCCCCGGATTCGGGAGTTTCGCAACCCCGCAAAGGTAAAGATGAGATCTCCCTCCGCGCGGGTTCACATTTTTAGTTCGATTCCGACGGCCGGCAACGATATCTACCTGTGGGATTCGCGTTTCCGCTGCGCTCTAGTCGAAACCTTACAGGCACGACACTGCAAATGCCTCCACCCCAATTGATCTGTCCCAACTTATGGACATCCTTCAAAGCCTCCAAGCTTCTCAGCTTCAGGAGGTCCAAGCTGCCCTCAAGGGGAAATCAATCCCCGACCCCATTCAAACCACTCACCCAAACGCGGGTATTCACGCTGAACCTACTCGTGACCCAATAGGCTGAGCCTCTCCTGCCCCCTCGCGGGCCAACTCTGTTATCCATTCTCGCCCCCACACCCCTGTTGGGAGGCCTTCTCATGTCCAACCAAGCCTCGACGTGGCAAGGCCCACTTATCCTCCTTGGGCTCCGGCCCATATTCCCACGCATGCTGACGCTCCTCCCCTTCACTATTCCACCCAGGTAAATGTCCCCCACCACCTTTCTTCTGGGGTACCTCCCAAACCATCTTCCAACCAACTTACCCAAGCCCTCCTGGAAAAGGTAAGTCGATTGAAGCAAGACTTGAAGAGGGTGTCCGCACCCAAGGTTCATTTGAATTGGCACTCCCTTCTATGCCAGTCTTTCACCTCCCCCCTTCCGAACTGCCGGTCTACTTCCGTTACAATGGCACCGGCAATCCATTCATACATATCAAGGAATTCATGTACGAATCCTCATTCTGGCAAAATGATAATCGTGCCCGTGCTTTCCTTTTCCGCCGGTCTTTGGACGGGTCCGCCCTCGAGTGGTTCTATTCTCTAGAGCCCGCAGACGCTGAAGACTTCAAGGCAGTTCAGAGGAAATTTCTGCAGAGGTACCGAGACAAGGTTGATCCAGCCTTATCCATTACTGATCTGATGGCTGAGAGGATGAAGGTCGACGAGGATTTCCCGCATTATGCCGATAGATGGAGAGCATTGGCTGAAAGACTGAGCAATCCGTTGTCTGAGCCAGAGCAAGTGAAGATGATCACGGCGAATGCTACGCCGCAATTCAGGCATATTTTGGCTATGAACAAATTGACCACAATGGAGGAACTATATGAGAGAGCCTGATACATTCAGACCCAGCTGAAGGACTCTCCAATCATGGCCGTGTTCGAGCCGAAGGCCCGGACCTTCAAGAAAGGTAGTGGTGCTCCCCCTACTGGTGGTCCCACGACCGAGGGGGTCATACAGAATGAGAAGGTGAGTGCTATGGGCAACCCTAGTCTTTCCACCTACCGCCCCAACAACAACACCAATACCAAGGCCCAACAGCCCCAGCAACCGGCCCCCAAACCGAACAACCCTCCAATGTTTAAGGCACCACCCCAGCAACCCCAACAGCCTCCACAATATCAGTAGCCTTAGCAACCCCGCTAACAATAGCCTCCCACCAACCAATATTACCAGCAACCCCAACAGCCTCAGTATCGCCAGCCTCAGCAGCCCTAGTACCGGCAACCTGCCCCTCCCCAGTACCAACAACAACAGCCTGCTCCTGCACCTCCCCAATACAACCAGGTCCCTCCTCCAAGCACCTATGAGCCCCAGCAGCCCAGACACCCCCCTGGACCAAGGAGAACCCATTACCCCCCATTGTTGGAGACTCTGCCGAATATCTTTAATGCCCTCATGGCCGCCGGAGCACTTACCTTGCCAAGGGAAAGGTTACAATGGCCTTCCAACGTTGATACCTCCCGGTATTGTGCATTTCATCGGGGACCGGGCCACACTTTAGAGGCGTGCTTCCATTTCAAGGATTACATCTACAACCTAAGTGACAATGGAGGCATAGACTGGGAGGAGATGAGAAAATATATTGCCGAGATGAAGGCAAGGAGGCCACCCAGGCAGGACCAGCAGCAACAGCAGCAGCCCCAAGCACCCCAGCACCAGCCCAACATGGGCATCGTCCAGAATTCCCTCCCGGAGCATCAAGCTCCAAATCAGCAAGTGAACGCTTTCACAGCGTCTCCCAGTAGTGAAAGAACACCCGGCCGGCCTATGGAAGTATCTACCGCGTCCACCCCATAATCCTCTTTCACCTTACCCCCTTCATCCATACACCTACCCCTGCCAACCCACTACCCTCCTTTCTACGCATCCCTACCCACCGTCTCACACCATCTAGCCAACCATCTCTCCCCCCCCCCCCCCCCCCACTCATCCACCAACACCCCATCACCACAACGCCACCACCCACCAGCACACAAGCCCCCTTCTTACGCAACCCCTCCACCATACCACCACAACCAAACCGCCCATCTCCTACCACCGCTTCCCCGCAACCACCATCATCCAACCCACCTCTCCTTCGCACGCCATCAACCACCCCCTTTATTACCCCCAATCACCAAGCCCCCTTTCTCTGTATCTCCACTCCACCCCCGAGTGCGGCAAGTATCCAATTGCCACACCAAATATTCACTCCTCAACCTTCTACCTCCCTTCCACCTTCCGTTCTGCCAGCCGTGGCATCGATAGTGGGAGATAGCTCAGAAGAAATGATGGTGCTCCGGAGTGGGCGCATCTTCAATAGAATCTTTCCCCAGCAGTAGGAACAGGTATCAGTGCCCCAGGAAGAAGAAGCCCAGCAAGAGGAGTCCATCACAGGGACTCAATATGATTTGCTAAAGCACCTAGACAAGACTCCGGCCAAGATATCTATTCTAGAACTGATCAAGCGGTCAGTGGTGCACTAGGAAGCCCTCAAGCACTATCTACAAAAGGTCATGGTCAATGAAGACTTGCCAGTTAACCAGATCAGTGTAGTTTTGACTCCCAGGAGCTCGCACCCGGCCATCGAATTTCATGAAGATGAGTTAGCACCAGCCGAGTCCTAGCAGTACGCCCTATGCTTGACAGTCAACATTAATGGGATCCGCGTGTCTCGATGCTTAGTGGACTCCGGGGCATCAATTAATGTTGTGTCCTCCGACACATTAGATTTCTGCGGAGTAGCATTACAGTCAATTCTACCCTCTGCTATCACTGTCACGGCTTACGATAACACCAGTAGGTTGCCAAAAGGGGTCATTACTTTGAGAATAGGGATGGGTCTGTCGGTCACTAAAATGGACTTTCACATCTTGGATATGGACCCGAGTTTCCGCATGATTTTGGGTAGGCCTTTCATTCAGGCACTTGGCACCGTTATCTCCACTGTCCATCAATGCCTCAAATTTCCTTACAAGGGGCGAGTCGTCAAGGTTGCTAGTAAGCCTTCAATTGTGGAAGTGGACGCCATGACTGATAATTCATCCCTTCCATCTGGCCAAGCAATCAGCCACTGATGTCGGTACTAGAGGCACCCAGTATGTATCCTGGCCCGATTAGCTCATCCGTCAGCGCTGCTGGGAGAAGCAAGATCATTACCAAGAAAGGGTGGCACATCATGCTGCAAATGGGGTACCAACCAGGCAAGGGGCTAGGAGCACAACTACAGGGAAGGACAGAGGTCGTGAAAGACTATAAAATGAGACCCAAGGCAGGATTGGGGTATAGGCCAGGCAGGGCAAAGCAACAACCAAGACAGCCTCTCACATGGACCTTGTATGAACATTTCAAAAGGGGTCCACTGCAGCCCGAGAGTGAGCAGACATCCGCAATCACTATTGAACCTGTTTGCCACCCAAACCTGACTACATATCAAATTGTAGACAACTCCAAGCCACCAAAGCACATCAAAAGGGGCAAGTCCGAGGCAGAATGGAGCAAGTGGTTCGAGATGAGTGACATTGCCATCACTTTGGACCAGCTTTTCGCACCAGCAGACGTTGAGCAGCTAGTTGTAGCCACCAGCGGGCAGCAGGCAGTCGAGGTAGAGCAGAGCACATAAGAAGCTCCCGCAACAATCAGGTTTAGGGCGGGCTTGTCTTTCTGGGCACCGCACTCACTCCCCTTTCCTCTCTGGGCATCGCCCCCATTTCCCTTTCCCTTCCAGGAAATGCGTCTGTCCCCCTTTCCTCTCCGAGCAATGCGCTAGATTTTCCTCCCTCTTCAGGCAACACACCAACTTCGGTTTCACCTTCGGACAATGTGCCCACTCTCCCTCTTTCTCCAAGCAACGCACCCACTTCAGTTTCACCTTTGAGCAACGCGCCCGACCTCTCTCTCCAACCAGGCAACGCGCCTACTCCCCTCTCCTCTCCGAGCAACGCGCCCACTCTCTCCCTTTCTCCGTGCAACGCGCTCATCCCCCTTTCCTCTCCGGGCAACGTGCCTGACCTCCCTCTCCAACCAGGCAACGCGCCTACTTCTCTCTTCTCCTCAGGCAACGCGCCCACCATCCTGTCTTCTCCAAGCATCGTGCCTTCCCTCCAGCAGACCACTGCGTGGCCCTTATTTCTCTCTCTGAGCATTCCTCGGGCACCGACACCCCATTTGGAAATCTCCCTTCACTCTCACGAATAGGCGCTCACCCTCTCACTCACTCACTCCAGTCTCTTCTCTTGAGCTTGCGCTTGTCTCTCAGCTTTCCAGATTGGCAATCTCACCTCGCCCTTTCCCTCTGTGCGTGCTGAGCACCGAGGGGGACCAAAGAACAACGTCAGCTTTGCCATGGCTGACTCCATCATCTCCATCGAGGAGACCTCTTTTCTCGCCTCCGAGTGCGCCCCGACCTGTGGGCCACCTCTCTTTGGTCCCATGACTGACCTCCTACATTCCTCCACAAAAGGACCTCCACTCCCCTCCAAGAAGGGGATTTTTACTGCTTTCCCTCCTCCTCCTCCTTCCCCAACGCGGGGAAGTTCTTTTACTGCTTTAAATCCTTCCTCATCTTCTCCCATAGGGGATTCCTTTACTGCTTTTCCAAATCCACCACCCCCTGCTGTAGATTCCAGTAATTGTAGAGAGAGTCTAGGCCAAGTTAGTAATAATCTAGGGGCAGTCTCTGAAAAGAAGTCCAAGGGTAGGAGGGTTCCACACTGTTTCCTCGCTGATCTAGCCCGTAGGTGCAAGGCATGTCTAGCCATTCCTAAATTCGTAGAGGAGCCTTTGTAGTTGCCGGAAATGGAATATAAGCAGTCACTATGCTTGATTGATGATGGGTTTAGAGTCTATGAGATCATGGATGATGACGACCTAATTGAGGAAGGTGATGAAGAATTCGAGGCTGACGCGTTCGCGAGGGGATTGAAGAGGTTTGATGAACCGTCGGTTGCCGTAGAAGAAACCACCAAGGAAGTCAACCTGGGAACTAAGGAAGACCCTAAGACCGTCCTCATAAGTAGTAATTTATCACTGGCTGAAGAGGAGGCAATCATTGAGGTTCTCAGGGAGTACAAGGACACGTTCGCATGGAGCTATGAGGATATGCCAAGCTTGGACACCGTGCTTGTTGAACATCATCTTACCCTTAAGCCGGAGTCCATTGCCATTAAGCAGCAGTTGAGGCATTTCCACCCACAAATGGCTTTGAAAATGAAGAGTGAGGTCAACAAGCTCCACAAAGCCAGATTCATTAGAGTCGTACTGTAATGACCCGACCTCTCGGACCCCCGCCAGGGACCCCCGAAGGTCGTGCCGCCACCCACGGATCCGAGGACCCGGAAGGGTTAGAATTTAGTCCAGTGAGATAAGCAATGAATTCAAATAACTATAACAAGAAAGACTGTACATTAATAAAGAAATTAAGTACAACATGTCCCAAATAAAAGTTTAGGTACAGAAAGAAAGCGCAGTCCTTAAGGGGCATACCCCGAGGACTTGCAAAAAGGCCACTCTCAACTCATGCTACAAGAGCACTCACGCTCACAACACACACTGCTGGCAACGCACGGCGCAACAAACCGCCACCACGACCGTCTGGCAACGAACTCTTGCGACAACGAGTCCCTACCTGAAAAGAGTAGGGGGTGAGCCTCGCGAACAAGGCTCAGTAGGGATAACTAGTCCCTTACCAGCCAGAGCAGCAGGAACTCCAACAAGCGGAAGCAAAACTACTCTACAAAGCAGTAAAGAGAGAAACGCCTACCACAGAGTACTACAAAGCAGCGGAACAGAGAAAAGCCTTGACCACAACCCGAGTCAGGCCAAAGACGACTCCCTCAGAACCAGTGGAGTCAAACACATGCGGAAGCAACTAGAGTAACACCACGACCCGCAACCAGGGTTGGGCCAGAGCAACACAATGCGGAAGCAAACCCTCGGCACACACCCGCCGAGACAAAGAAGCTCACGAAACACTGGAGCAACCGCGTGAGACCAGAGTCTCACAACACAAGCACTAACATTCCGGACCTCCACGAGGTCAGGAAGGAACAACCAGGTGTCACTCCGAGAGAACCAAGCAACCAAGTGAGAACGAACGTCTCACCACAAGCACGGCCACCTCAGACCTCCACAAGGTCGAGGGCCCACAAGCAGAACCACCGTGCACCTCGGACACACCACGAGGTCAGGGAACTACACCCTACAGTGCCACCACGGAAGGCACCAAGGAATAGGTTATAGAAACAGTAGTCGGGTGCCTACACTAGGCACCCCGAGAGAACCCGCAGAGTGGAAAACCACTAAGCACGGCCCACAAGGCCAAACTAACCAAACCCAAGGAAGCGAGACACGGCTATGCTACAACCACCGTGTAAACCAGGGCAACGAGAACACAAGCTAGGAAACAGCGTGTGAAGCAACGTCACAGCAAGAAAAACCAAGCCACCGCCACCGGCAGCTAAGAGAGGGACACACAGTCCACCCCTCTCGCTCACCAGCCGCTGACTCTTGCCTACGACCACCCTAGGTAGAGTGAGGCTAGTGAGTCACAGCAAAGAACACAACCACAAACACCGCAGTCTGGCCGAACTGCGGCCTCATGCCTGACCTCCCTACGTGGCTCCGGAACCAATGCAGAGTGAGGCAGTGAGACGGACTAGCTGGTCTGCACCGAACGAGCACCACAACAACCTCGGCGTCCCAGACCCAGCTAAGAGAGATCTATAAACGGATCACGCCGCTGCCCCATCATTTTCCCCTTCTGCTCCAAGTCCGTGACTTGAGCACGCCCACCGCCCGGAGCAACTCCCTCTGACACAGACGCGCGGGGCTAGGGGTCCCAGGTAACGGTAACAACCTATCTCGCGGACAAACCTTCAAGTGCCGAGCACCGGGCGAAAGAGAACTAGCGTGACAACCACCACAAAAACACCATAGCTGGCTTGTAACTAAGACAAGCCCAGCTGGAACAGGCACGCACGGCACCCCTTCCGGGAACATCCTCCAGAAGGGCCGTTGGCCAACGCCGGCACACACAGCACGGCCTGAGAAATCGGAACACCACCAAATAGCACAGAAACCAATGCTCTTTTAATAATCGATCGGCGACCAGACCATCGATTATTAGACAGACGCGAGCCTCCTAGCGACACCACTAGGACACGGCCACGAAGGTGTCACCTTCGGTTAGTGAACGCAGGTAGGCAACCTGCCGCGTTCCCACCAGAAGGTCCTAAGGGCACACCCTGCCCTAGGGCACACGCCGACACGCCAACCATGGCCACGGAAAAACCCAAGGTAGACCAGGTCTTATCGCTCCCTCCTAGCCCGTCACGATCTCATCGCGACGGGTAGGGCAACCGCGACAAGAAGGGTCACGTCGGGGAAGCGCGTCGCGACAACCGAGTCGCGACACGACCCTTATCGCGATGGCCATCCGGGCCCCGATAAGGTCGCGTCCGACCGGGGCGACGCCTTCTCTAATGTAGAGACTTGCTCGGTGATCACGACATCAGTTGGAAGGCCAACCGACGGGATCCACATCCCGTGAGCACCCACAAACGCTACAACTAGCACAACACGGGGAGGGGAGCATGGTGAGAGCAATAAAAGCATGCAAACACCCATTAGGACCTCCAATCCACACTAACAAGAAAGGCACAACCATCCCTACCAGAAAACGAAGAACCAAACCCACGAAGGGCCTTCACGACGCCACGGCCGCCTCCTCCTCGCTCCACAAGATGCGCCACCGCTCCGCACGAGTCGCCGGCCGCTCTACCAAGCTCCACCGCCGGAGGAAGACGAGAGGGAAACCTCTCCCCTCGGAGAAGAGAGGAAAAGGGAGAAAGGAGAGAAAGAGGAAAAGGGGAAAACCGGCCAAGGCTTTTAGCCTCCGGCCCCCAAAACGCGACAGGGTGGGGCGTCGCGATACAAACCTTATCGCGACGGCCGCCCAGACCGCGACCAGAACGCGCCCATCCTGGGCGCCGCGACAACCAGACATGACAGTCTACCACGCCTGCCATTCTGACAGGCGTCAGATGACCGAAAAGCATAAAGCAGTCGCGACCTGTTGACCAGGCGTGACAAGAACGCGATGCCGAAGGCGGTCGCAACAGGGATGACTGTTGCAACGGGCACCTCCATCGCGACAAGGCCAGTCATCCCACACACAACGGAAAGATGGAAAGCCCGAGATGTTACACATACTATATCCGAATTGGGTGGCAAACATTGTCCCGGTTATGAAGAAGGATGGAAGAGTTAGAATCTGTATTGACTTCTGGGACCTCAACCGCGCGTGTCCAAAAGATGATTTCCCATTGCCTCACCTCGACGTGCACATAGATAATACGGCTGGGTATGAAACCCTCTCTTTCATGGATGGCTTCTCACGGTACAATCAGATCAAGTTGGCTGAGGAAAACCAAGAGAAAACCTCGTTCACTACACCATGGGGCATTTATTGCTATGTGGTCATGCCTTTTGGACTTAAGAATGCTGGAGCTACTTACCAAAGAGCTATGATGGCTATTTTTTACGACAAGATCCATATTTTCATTGATGTGTATGTGGACGACCTGGTAGTAAAATCTAAAACAATGGCTGAGTATCCTGGGGTTCTAACTAAGGTCTTGCAAAGGTCGAGAGAATACCAATTGAAAATGAACCCCAAGAAGTGCGTATTTGGTGTTTCATCGGGTAAACTTTTAGGGTTCATTGTGAGCAAGAGGGGTATAGAAATAGATCCCAACAAGGCAAAGGCGATAAGAGAGATGTCCCCTCCCAAGAATTTGAAGAAAGTTCGAGGACTTATCGGGAGGCTGCAATTTATTTGCCGGTTCGTCTCCCAACATTCACAGAGGTGAAGACCCTTCTACGACCTCACCAAGCCGGGAGTCAAATTTAATTGGGATGAGAAGTGTCAGGCGGCTTTTGACGGACTCAAGGAGTACCTAGCTAATCCCCTTGTCCTGAGGCCGCCGACTCCAGGCAAACCTTTAATTCTTTATGTATATGTCCTGGAGGACTTGGTAGGAGCTGTCCTTGCACAAGTAGATGAAGAAGACAAGGAGAGGGCAGCATACTACCTGTCTAAACTTTTCAACCCCTACGAGCAAAGGTACACATCAATGGAGAAGATATGTGTCGCGATCGTATAGGTAGTGCAAAAACTGAAGCACTACTTTCTTGCTCATGAGGTCCATCTCATAGCCCGCATGAATCCTATCAAGTTTCTTCTTGAGAAACCTGTCCTAACCGATAGGCTAGCACGTTGGCAGGGCTTCCTCTCCCAGTTTGAAATCACTTACACCCAGCAAAAATCTATCAAAGGCTATGCCATAGCAGAGCACCTCACTCATCACCCTATTCCACAGTTCGATCCTGTTCGTTCAGAGTTTCCAGATGAAGAATTGATGTCCCTTAGCCAATCTGATCCTATGTGGATGTTATATTTTGATGGAGCTCTGAATTCTCAAGGAAAGGGTATCGGGATTGCTCTACTATCACCTGAGGGTGTCACCTTCCCACGGGCTTATAAACTGGATTTTCCTGCCACCAACAACATCGCTGAATATGAGGCCTTGTTGGCAGGTTTTGAGTATGCCCACTTCTATGGTGTCACCCATCTGTGGATTGTAGGTGATAGTCAGCTAGTCCTGCGCCAAATGCTCACCAAATACCACACTCGGGACCCAAAGCTCAAGCCTTACTAAGAACTCACCTCAGCTTACGCCAAGCTATTTTCCAAGCTGATCTTTGTCCATATCCCTCGTCATCAGAATCTTCTAGCCGACGCTCTTGCTACCATTGCTTCAACTCTCAATATGTTCTATCCTGGGGATTTTGACAGCATTCAAATTGCACACCGCAATACCCCTGCTGTTCAGGACCCCATCTTTCTCTGGATCATGGAGGAGATGTTGAAGAAGTTGGAAAGGAAGGGTAAAACTAAAATCTTGTTAATGGAGCTAGAAGAGGAATTGGAAGACGAGGAGAAGCCATGGTATTATGAGATAGCTAAATATTGCAAGAATCAATCGTACCTTGAGGAAGCCACAAGTGATGAGAAGAAATCCATAAGGAGGTTGTCCCAGAAGTACACCCTGGTTGGGAATACGCTTTATAGAAGGGGACTCACTGGAGTTTTGCTCAGATGCCTGGATGATGATGAAGTTTGGAAGGTTGTTGAAGAGGCACATTCGGGTGTGTGTGGTGGCCATGTGAATAGACAAATGCTTGCCAAGAAGATCCTCAGGCAAGGCTTTTACTGGCCTACTCTAGAGGAGGACTGCTCTATCTTTGTCTGTCAGTGTGTCAAGTGCCAACTGCGCGCCGACAAAATTCATTCTCCATCCTCTACACCCCACCCAATATCCTCCCCATGGCCTTTCGTTATGTGGGCTTTCGACATCATTGGTCCCCTTGGTGATCCTAACTCCCAAAATAAAACCAAATCTTACATCCTTACTGCAACGGAGTACTTCACCAAGTGGGCGGAAGCCGAAGCATATGTGGAGATCAAAGCAACAACTGTCTGTAAGTTTCTCATGAGAAACATCATCACCAGATTCGGCATCCCGAGTACCATCATCACCGACAATGGACCTCAATTTATCTCTCAAGAACTGCGTGACCTCTGCAATAGGTATAAAATTGCATTGCATCATTCATCTCCTTATTATCTGCAAGGCAATGGCCAAGCAGAGGCCATAAACAAAACTCTAATCAAAATTGTTGTAACAACCCGACCTCCCGGACCCCCGCTAGGGCCCCGAAGTTCGCATCGCCACCCACAGATCCGAAGATCCAGAAGGGTTATAAGGAATAGTCTAGTGAGATATGTACTGAATTCAAACAACTATAACTATATATACAATATACAAAAGTTTGTACAACGCGTCCTAAGCAAAAGCACAGGTACAAGAAGAAAGAACAACACGGCGCCACAGCCGCCACCGCAACCCATCCGACACTGAGCTCCCACGACGACGAGCCCCTAGCGGAAGGAAGTAGGGGGGTGAGCCTCACGAACAAGGCCTAGTAGGGATTACCAGTCCCTCACCGGCCAGAGCAGCAGGAACTCCGAAAGTAGGAAACTACATTAGAAAGTTGTAAAGCGAGTAACACCTACAGCATGATACTACTAAGCAGCGGAAGAGAACAACACGACGCCACGAGCACCAACCGAGGTCGGGTCCACACACACGACTCCCGCGAAAACCAACGGAGTCGGGCACACAACGGAGGCAACTCCCGGCACACCTGCCGAGACCATGCCACAACCAGGCGAGAACGACATCTCACCGCAAGCACGGGCACCTCAGTCCTCCGCAGGGTCGAGGGCCCACAAGCAGAACCATCCCGGACCTCGGACGCACCGCAAGGTCGGGAAACCCTACACGCCGGTGCCACCACGGACTGGCACCCAAGAACGGAATCACGGAGCCGAGAGAACACCGAGCGGAAACCACCAGAAGCATAGGCCTGCCCAAGGCTAGACCAACGACACCCACGGAAACGAGGCACAGCCAGGCTATAACCGCCGTGCAGCCAGGGCAAAAAATAACACTTAGAAACGTCATGAGGAAACGCCATCACAACAACAGCAACCAAGCCACCACCACTAGCAGCCAAGAGGGGGAACCCACAGTCCACATGCTCTGCTCGCTAGCCTAGCTCATGCCTCCACCCCCGCGAAGGGCGAGACAGAGCCGCCACAGAAACACCCAACACACGCAACACCGCAACCTGGCCAAGCTGCGGCCTCACGCCAGACACCACTACGTGGCTCCGGAACCAACACAGAGAGAGGTAGTGAGACAAGGGACTGTCTGGTCTACACCAGGAAAGCACTCCGAACCCCTCGGCGTCCCAGACCCAGACAAGAGAGCTCTACAAACGACTCAGCGCCGCTTCCCAACCTCATTTTCCCCTCAGCTCCAGAGTCCGCTCACATGAGCTGCCAACTCGAGCACGCTCATAGCCTAGAGTACTCCCTCAACAGGCTCTCAAGGATAGGGGGGTCCCAGGAAACGAAGACAACCTTTGAACGGGACAAGCCCTCAAGTGCCTAGCACCGGGAGAACAGAGAACAGGCGGGGCAACCACCACAGAAACGGCACAACTGGCTTGTAACCAAGACAAGCCCAGCAGTACAGGCACACACGGAAACCCTTCCAGAAAAACCCCCAGAAGGTCCATCGGCCAACGTCGGCACACAAGGCACGGCCCGAGAAACCAGAACAACACCAAATGGAACAGAAACCCAAACAACCTGAACGCGACTATAGGTGTGTCTCCTTCAGAACAAGAAGGCGACGGCCAACCTGTCGCCACCAGGTCGCGACGACAAGGGTGCCGCCTTCTGATCTGAACGCGACATATCGACCTGTCGTGTTCAGCGTCAGAAGGCCAGACCCGAAGCGGGACCACCAGCCCGCGAGAAGGCGACAAGGGCATCGTCGCTACCCCAAAGGTAGAACGCGAAGACCACCCAGTCACAACCCCTGAAGGCGACAGCCAAGGTGTCGCCTTCAGAACAAGACCCGGAACTGAAGAGCAAGAGGAACGCGACAGCCAACCTGTCGCCACCAGAAAGCGACAGGTTGTTCATCGCCTCCTGACTGGTGTTGCGACAGCCAACCTGTCGCGACCCCAGTCAGAGCCCCAACGGAGCATGGGGGCCAAGCATGGTCCCCCCCAAGCTACCACACAAGCACACATAGGGAGGGGAGCATGAGGAAAGCTATAAATCTAGCTACAAAACTCTAAGGGCTCCCGATCCACCCGGATGGGAGAGGGCATAAGAAATCCCTACCTCAAACGAAGACCGAACCCCGTAGGGCCCTTCTCGTAGGAATGAACACCTCCTCCTCGCTCCACGCACGCTCCATGACACCGGGACACCACGCACGGCCCTCCTCCTCACTTGAAATGCACAAAGGGAAGGGGGGAGGTAGAAGTCGCCGGAGGGAGAGGGAGAAGGAAAGAAGAAGAGAGAGAGAGGGGGAGAAAGGTGGGGCCAACCCCCTTAAGTCCTCGGAACTGAGATTGTGACAGGTTCGACGTCGCGTTCCGACCCAGAACGCGACACTCATTCTGTCGCCTTCTCAAAAGTTCGACAAGACCTCTGACAGGCCGGACAGGCACCAGACCATGTGTTGCGCATGCAGGCAGCTCAGGTGAACGTGACCACTGGCACGTCGCCTTCACACCCGCGATGCAGATATGTGGCGCACAGCCACACAGACACTGGAATGAGACACAGGGGTCGTCGCCTTCTCACCCAAAAGGTGACAGGGAACACGTCGCATTCAGAATGCGACACCCTGCTCGTCGCGATCCCAAGATCAATGCCAAGGCACACAGAACCCGAGGTGTTACTGTTGGGGAATCATCCCGCCGATCGGCAGCCCTCTCTCACACAACTCACACGTAGAGTTTGGAGAAAAGATGGAAGAAGGGAGAAGAAGAACACACAGACACCAGATTTTACGTGGTTCGGAGGCGAGAGCCTTCCTACGTCCACGGCCACAGCAGCTTTCAATACTACAACCAGAACCCACATACAAAGAGAATATACCCCCCTTTATATACTGGGAGGTTAGGGCGCCATAATCGAGATTCACATGGACAAAAAAAGCCCCTAACTCAGAACCACCTTAGAACTGCAAAGTCATCTGACCTGGGAAAGGAGAAGTCGAATGCCTTGACAAATTCGACTGCTGCAATCGAATGCTACATTCGACTACAGACAGGCTCCCACTGCATAAGTCGAATGCTACATTCGACTGCTGACTTCAACTGATGCATTCGACTGATGCATTCGACTACTGCAGTCGAATGCTTCACTTCTGACTGCGACTGCATAAGTCGAATGTAGTGTTCGACTGCTTCACTTCTGTAAGTCAAAATTTAGCTTCCGGGGGTGCTGCCCCCAGAGACCCCCGCAAGGAGCGCTGCCCCCTTGACCCTCGCGACCTAACCCCTTGTGCAGATCTGCTAGAGAGTTCGGGCTCCACATTCTAACAGTTACACCATGATGCGACGGCAACCCAAGGCACGACAAGAAAATGGTACACCCGAGCGTCGCGACACGGATGAATGTCACGGCGGACACCCACGCCGCGACACCTACGCGTCGCCCAGCCTAGACGCGTCAGTGGCCAGTCATCCCAGACGCCGAACGAAAATTTGGGAAACCAGGTCTTACAATTGTTAAGAAAACCTGTGAGTCTAACAAATTCTCAGACTGGCCATAAAAGCTTGTAGAAGTTCTATGGGCCTACTGCACTTCAATCCATACTCCCACGGGGCAGACACCGTTCACCCTCACTTATGGAATGGAGGCTGTAGTACCATATGAGATTCTTATTCCCTCATTAAGGATCTAGCTTGACAAGGACTTGTCAATCGACGAGCAGCGTGAATCGCTCCTAGCACAACTGGAACTCCTAGACGAGAAGCGTTTAGTCGCTGCAGAACACACGAGAGCGTATCAAAATAGGCTCACTCGTTTTCACCAAAAGAAAGTAATTGAGAGAAAGTTCAAGGTCGGTGAAATGGTCATTAAAATGATCTTTGTAAAACCAAGTGGTCCCCGTTCTAAACTCCAACCAAACTGAGAAGGGCCGTACGTAGTTAAGGAAGCGTATCCAGGCAACGCGTATAGGCTAGTCAACGCGGAGGGTGAGGAGCTCTCTCACCCTTGGAATGGGTTTTATCTCAAAAAGTACTACCCTTAGCTAAGTGTTTTGGATTAATATGGTACACGGACCCCTAAATGAAAAGCCATCATTGTTAATTCATTTCTGATTCTTGGTGGGTTAGCCAGAGGTGTCGACACCCACACACTTACACGCCCACCCCTAGAAAGCCAGAGGCACGGAATCTAAGGATGATCAACGCCGAACCAAGAGTCTAGGGCATTACCCGCCTCTTTTCCACTTAGTCCGCCAAAAGAAAGGAAAACCCGATGGATCAACCTTTGAGTCTACCCAAAGCTCAAACGGGTGTAGGTCAAGGCATAACATGTCATGCCCCGATATTTAACAGTGGAATAAATACCGGGGGACGTGAACGATACAAATAGACGTATCACAGTTGAATAACGCAGAGTCACAATTGAACAAAAGAACACATTTGAGACTATAATATGGTCACCAAAAGTATACTTTATTCCATTCCATTCATCTAGTTACAACCTTACATAAGAAGAACCAACTAAAGGGTTTCTTAATCAAACAAAAATGTTCCTCCATCGCATAGACTACTCAAATATCTACTCCTAAACTGTCAACTACTCATATGGCGGTGCTCATCACTCTTGCCCTGCCCCATCCGACTCTCTGGTTCCTCATCAATACCTAAAAAAGGGCAGGATGATAGGGTGAGCAAACTAGCTCAGTAGGATTTACATCTCATTAATGTGCGGGCACTAATATACATGATTAATATTTTAATCAGGCAAGATATGAACATGTATATGATGACAATGCATGCAATACTAACAGATTGAATAGCAGAGTAGAACGGATAACATATCAGATCAAATGTCGAGTTGCATATACAATGGACAAATATTTCAAGAGTAGAATCGTATCAAATGAGATTGGCCATATTCACAGATATCACGTATTCACGTGGTCAGACTTATCATATCAAATCTTATCATATCAGATCAAATCAAACTTATCATATCAAACGAAGGCACATTTCCACAAATCTTGCTTATTCGTTGTGCTATGCCAAGCACCAGAAGTCCATACTCCTGCGGTTAATAAGTACGTTGGGGCGCTCCTCCCCAGGACTGGACCAGGCCCTTTTTTGCACAGGCATTAGTCAAATGGACCGAAGTCCCATATTGTGCCAAACAAACATATTCATATTATGGCCACAGAGTTTCAATGACAAGCTCATAGTAAAAGGAACATGATCATTCATAGAGTCAAGGTATGGCAAATAGCTCAAGAGAACAAAAGGCAGTATAACGACGTATCTTATGTTTCATAATTCGTTAATGTCTTGACACGAGGATGTTTCTAAAGACAGATCGTATGCAGGACATGTGCTTCCCAATTCCCCAAGAAGGGTGTGCCTAGTCGTACAAATGTGTAAGTGACGAGTCACGGATCTTTCCTAGCATGTATGCATATGGACAAATAATTAATTGAACAACGGAAAGCATGTAACTATTGAAACTCATATGCAAATCATGATATTAACTTCACTAACAAGTCCATACTAACATGTATTCATCCCCATATTTACATCATATTCTTATCATATCAATTGACAATAGGAAAGATCACAAGATAATCCAATGACATAAGGACAATCACAATTACACATTAGAATCATATTCATATCACTACCATTTTTCAATGGGTTGATTTCTTTTAGGTTCATGCATACTATATAACATCATGCACATGCTAGTAGACATCATGTAATGATCAGACCAAAAATATGCAATTCTTGCAAAGGTAGTGTCGACACACCCCTTACTGGTGTCGACACAATGCTTCAAACACAAGGCAAAATAATGCAGAACTGGTCAAGTAGTGTCGACACTAGAGACAGTTCCCAGAAAACCCAGTCAACCGGTCTGTACAGTGTGTCGACACTAGATCAAGTAGTGTCGACACAGGATCAAGTCGTGTCGACACAGGATCAAGTAGTGTCGACACTAGAGACCTTCCCAGAAAACTTTCTGGCCAATTTGGGACAGTGTGTCGACACTAGATCAAGTAGTGTCGACACTAGAGGCCTTCCCAGAACACCTTTTGGGCTAATCTGGAACAGTGTGTCGACACTAGATCAAGTCGTGTCGACACGAGAGGCCCTCCCAGAAAAAACATATAGGTCAAGTGGAACCCGAAAACACATCTCATGCAGCGATTTACGTGCCCTGCTTATAAATCTCTAACAAATAATATTTAGATAAAAAGTTCAACACCAAATATGATGAGAACAACTAGTAGAAGAACTTTTATGTTGGGGATTTGATTTAATTCGGTCTAGAATCCCAAGAAAACATATGAAGAGCATAAAGCTAAGTGCAGCTCGAAATCACAGTATCAGGCAGTGATTCTCTTACCACGCTTATAACTTTCTAACAAAAGACTTTTGGATAAAATGTCCAACATAAAAGATGATCGTGACTTCTAGTAGAAGAACTTTCATGAAGAAAGTTTAGTCTAATTCAGTGTCAAATCGCGTGCATAATAAGAAGAACGGGAAAACCCTAACTGTGCGAGACTCCGGGGCAACTACGAATACACGATGTATACTCCATGAAAATTAGTCAAACCAAGTGCAAATGAACCTAGGCTCGAAGAACTACATGATGGTGTTGGTTTTCTTTAATCTTGGCCCGAGAACACCTACCTTTGAATGCTAATAATCCTCTGCAGATTTCTGGGTTGATGCAGAGCGAGGTTGAGGAAGACCACGTTTTCCCCAGCCGTTCTCCACTTCTCCAGCGCTCCAAACTTGCTGCTCACGACCCCAACTTGTTGTTAAACCTTCCCCAAGAGTTTAAGGATGAGTTCTTATAGATTTAGGGTGTATTTAAAAGTCCTAACGGGACTAGGAAAGGGACTGCGAATTCTGTTTCCTACTTTCCAAGAAATATGGGATTTTCTCACCCAAAGGAGGTAGCAAAGGTTTAAGAAACCACCTCTTAGGGTTGGGTTCGGTTTTGGCTTACCTTACCCTAATTTTAACCCTAATTTGCCCTCCCTAATTATTGCATAATTACATACACGAATTTCTGGGTATTTTCTTGTCCCAATTTTTATCCTTGGGCCAACTGTGCTCCATTAGCCCAATCTTGTTAATGGGTTATTAGTACATGATGTTGGAATTCTCTCCAACATGTTTATTTAATTTATGGTCGGGTTATTTTTCCGCATTAACAATTTTCTGACTTAGTTTCTAAACTCGGGCAATTTGTCACGTGTGACGTACACTCGACCAATCGGATTTTCCGTTGCACGAATTTCTTTGTGGAACACTTATAGATAATATTTGGGGTTGATTTATAATTTTTACGAAATTTTCCGATGTGTTTTCTCACGTACGATAGTGGTACGTAAGTTCTATCATTCCGATAATACGGAAGTTATTTATTTACTATTTTCATACTTGAATTTGTTCCTGGGTCATAAGTTTTCCATTGGTCCAATTTATTTTATGGACTATCCCCACATATTGTTTGGAGTCTACCCATCATTTTACTTTAGTTCATGATCATATTTTATACACAAGATAATAGATTTTCCAACTTATTTCTTAATTATGATAATAAGTCACAATAACTCTTGAACATACCTCAAATGACTTTTATTGACCCAAATTTCTTTATGGATCATTAGAGAATATTATTTGAAGTCCATCTATGATTTTTATTTAATTTTCTGACTCATTTAAGTATGTGTGATAATGATTTCCTAACTTATTCTCTGATTACGATACTCAGTCGCAAAACGCCTTAAACTTGGACCATCTGATTTTCCTTTGCACGAATTTCTCTGTGGGTCATTAGGGAGCATTATTTAGAGTTGGACTATGGTTTTTTTTTATGAAATTTTCTAATGGGTTTTTGTATGTACGATAATGACGCGTGCATTTTTGCTATTTCACAAATATTGATTTTATCGTTTTCGATTTATTTCTATTTTTTCAATTACTGAATTTCCGGGGTGTTACATAACAAGGGGAAAATGAAAGAATCAATGTCAAATCCAAATCAAAAGATCCAAAAACCAGGCAAATCAAATGCATAAAAAGCACGTCAAGAGTGGCAAAGTCCCCGCAGAGATCCAAATGGACCTGGTCGTAAGCGTGCTAAAAACCCCGCAAGCCAAAAGACCGAACCCCACTGAGTGTAGGGTAGAGGAATGAGTGTCCCCCCGGTCTCCCAAGCTGTTGGCAGACTTCCTAAATATTCTCTTCCCTCCTCCCCCGCGGGTATATCCTAGGGTCAAGGCAAGGCAACGATCAACTGAAGAGGACGTCGCCAAAAGCCACCTCGGGTGAACGCACCACTCAAGCACGTCCAACCACAGTCTGGCACGCTTAAGACTTGTTAATGAACTCTTAATAATGGCCACGTAATTGAAAGAGCCAAGCACCATGTTTTCCCAATTAGAGCGGATCCCCTTGGTTCTACGTGTCTTTTTGGAAGGGACTATGCCGGGTTGCGGCCCTTATTTCAAAATCCAACAAAAATAGAATATTTCAAAATCCAATAAAATTGAATATTTTCATAATTCAAAAAAATAGAATTCTCAAAATCCAAAAAAATTGAATATCCCAAAACCCAATTTTTTTTTGAATATTTCAAAATCCAAAAAATATTGAATATTTCAAAATCCAAAAACATCGAATATTTCAAAATCCAAAAAAATCATATATCTCAAAATCCAAAAAAATCACATACTTCAAAATTTTGTCACACTTCATCTGCTTAAATGCATCAAACACATGCTCATGTGTAATTTCCTGTTAGCATATGCTTGCTTGCATATGGAGTTCTTTTACTTTTTGCCTTATTTAATAAAGGCTCAGCCCTTTGACAAGATCATGAAGCCTAATATGCCTAATGGGCAGGGGGTTAAGCCGAGACAGACATTTAACTTATTTGTTCAAGTGATTTTCAAGCACGAGGAAAAAAGGGAGGCAAAGGAAGTACCATGTATATATATGTGGCCAAAAGGGGGCCAACCCCAACAAGTACATCATCAAGTACCCCACCGGGTACACATCACCAAAAGAAAGAAAAGAAAGTACATAACAGGTGGCCTAGCTCTCGCCACCGCTCTCTGCCGGTCGGTGCTGCTGGTTTCTCTCGGCTTCACCGGGATCCGCTGTCGAGCGCGGAGCAGGAAGCCTCATGGAGGCATGAGAACCTGTCGACCCCTGAGCGGCGCGTGCCTCCTGGACATTCCTCTGGTACTGAGAGGAAGTCACCAAGTATCTCCTGGAGTAGGCGCTGGCTTGCCCCTCCCGCACGGCACGCTCCCGTCCGCGGCGGTACTGGTCCTCTGCCTCCCTCAGTAGGCGCTCAGGGATGCCCAAGCTCGTACGGGCGTCCACGGCCTGCTGAGTCAGCCGCTCCCGCTCCTGGTCCCAACGGCTACGCTCCTGCTCCCTCTCGCGGTCCATGCGCTCTAGGGAGAGCGTCATGCGCAGCTCCACTGCCTCGCAAGGCAGGTCCGAGTCCCACTGTGAGGCCTGAGTCCGCAGCTCAGCCAACTGCTGCGACAACTCGGTCATCTCCGCGCTAGTGCGCATCTCCTGCGTGAGGGCACTCTGGAGCTCATTCGACTGCAAGTGAAGCAGGCACAGGTAAGTATAAAATAGTTCAATTCATATATACATCTAATCAAGTTACTTACTCGTGCAGTGAGGTCGCGCTCCGCTGCCTCCGTCTGGCCACCGCCGCTGCCAACTGCTCTCGGAGGGAGGACGTCTCCGAGTCGGGTACACTCCTGCTCGAGGAGGCACCCGCGGCAAGGGTGCGCTCCACGGCCCCCTGCGCTGAGCGCTACCCACATGGAAAAGCCAGTCAGCGCATGGAAAGGTGAATAAAGCAAAGGTATGAGCATCCGAACTTACCAGTGCATCCAATGCATCTCGTGCCTCCGCCAGCTGCGCCTCCGTGCCCGCCAGCTGGGCGCGCAGTGTGTTGATGAGGTCGTCCCGAGCATCCTGCACATGCACATGTTCGTTAGAATATCATGCATATCATATTGAAGAAGTCAAAGTTTAGAAGTGCATACCCTCGCCGGCCTCAGGAAGTCTTGGCCCCCGTACTCCTCCTGGAACCGCTGGAGGTACACGAAGCTGTCGACAGCGTCCGACTCCACCATCTGTCCACCGCACTGCCAGTCAGCGTACTAGTCGGGGAAGCGGACACGCCAGTCCACCCGCTTCGCCTTTCCTTGCGTCCTCCTCCCGATCCTCCGGGGCTCCGTCTCATCGTGCCACTCCTGGTGTAGTCCCAGGGTGCGGGTGGCAAGCCGGAGGTGGAGCGGCTCGATCTCATTCAGGCAATGGACCCAAAGGTCCCGTCCGAATCGAGGTCAGCCGCTGTCAACCCACGGCTGGTCGTCATCACCCATGCCCACGTAGGGCTGCCACACGACCTGCACACAAGCATGGGTTAGTCACATATCATTCATATGAAAATGCATAAAATAAAAGTAAGCACATATCAAGAGTGCCGGGAAATCCCGGATGTCTCGATGAAGAGTGTCGAGCTGCAGTGAGAACGTGGCCGAGGTCACGACTAGAAGCCACCTCCGAGCAAGGGGCAGCGCGTCGGGGTGTACCTCGGTCGCTCTCCCCAAGGGGATGTAATAGTATGGCCACACCTGCAAGCATGCACACACTGATTAGTTTAACTAATATATGTAAAAGTGTAGGAATTGAAAAGGATTTCAAGGGCAAGAGTTGTACCTGAAGGAAAGTCGTAAATCCGCCTACCGTCGTCTCCCTCCCTGTGCCGCTGGAGAGGTCGGAAAAAGTGTGCGCCAAGAAGGCCGCATCCCAGGTGTACTGACCAACCCTCTCCAGGTCCTCGAGGATCTTCAGAAAGCAGCAATGGATGCCATCTCCCTTCGTCATCAGCAACATCTTCCCCAAGAAAAATACCAAGAAACGCCTCAAATCCCTATCCACCCTCTCCTCGTCATCGGGGTCCTGGCCGTACACCGCTCTGGCCAGACCTGTCGCCCGCTGCACAAACTCCTGCAGTGTCTCCTCCCCTCTCTGCCTGACCCCCCGGAGGCCCAGGCTGTCCAACAACTCCACTCGGTCGACCATCCTCTGGTCGCCGAGCTCATCCTCGCCCTTGGGCTCCAGCCCCAACAAATCATGTGCGTGCTCCGTGTAGTCAGCGTAGGTGACCCCTGTCACCGCCTCTCCATCCACTCTCAATCCCGTGATCCACGTCACGTCCTCCAAAGATGGCACCATGTGCCCCCAGGGAAATAAGAACGCCCTGCTCACCCGGTCCCACCTCTCTCTCAAGGCCTGTATCAGGGGGCTATCAACATAAAATGGCTCGATCTCCAAGATTGGCCCAAACCCCATCCCCCGGACTCACTCCCTCTGAAAGTGCGGGAGACCCTGATACGTCGCCAACACAAGAGGCCACTGGGTCCTCGGCTTCATGATCCCCTGCACAAAGCATACATGAGTCACCACAAGTCAAAAACACTTAAAAAGATCACACAGTGGCCGCGGTTCAATTTTGAAACGCGTCCACTGTGTTGGCCGCGTTTTAGTTTGAAATGCTGTGGCTTTAGTCGCCGTGATTCAACTTGATGAACCGCGTTGACTGGAGTCGACGCGATTCATCTCTCTTCCCCTTCGCGCCGACGGTGTTTCCCCGCTCCCTTCCACCTCAAACTGAAAGGGTTAAGGTTTGGGCACTTACCGAATCCGGTCGGAGGGGTGCTTCATGTCCAAGGCGGCCTCGCCTCCACCTCCTTGCCTCCTCCCCATAGTCCGCCGCCTCCACTTCTTCCTCCATCGCCGTCGTTTCGTCTTCCTCCACCGTCGGCCCGTTCTCCGGCTCCTCCATCACTATCTACAACTCGTCGGGGGCCGCCAGGAGCTCGGACACCATTGCGCTGGCCCCGATGTCTCCGTCGTCGCCGGCGTCGCCGCCTCCTCCATCGCTGATGAGCTTTCACCGTGTCCTCGCTTGCTCGCCATTGCCTTCTTCATTTCCGGCCGGAAAGAGGGGGTTTGAGAGAGAGCAAGAGTGAGTGGGGAAAGAGGAAGAGAGGGTGAGAGATGAGAGGGAATGAGCTCGAATGGCGAAAAGAGCCGAATGGAGGCGCCCTCGAGCACTTTGTATCCTCCGGAAAGATTGGAAATCGCGTCCAGTTCAGTGGACGCAAATTTAGACCATCCACTTTAAATGCGTCGTCCATAGCCGACGCGATTCAGAGCCATCATTACCCCGGCGCAGACTTTAAGGCGCACGATTTTTCAAATTCTTGAAGTACAATTTAAGCGCGTCAGGTGTAGTGGACGCGATTAAAGTGAAAGGCGTCGGCCATGTTGGACGCTGATCAAGAAGATATTCACGGCGTCTGTAGTGGACGCGATTCAAAAGGTCACCCGAGGACTATTTTTAAGAAGAAAAATCAAAGTGTTTGGATGATACAATCATGCATAAGGGTGTAATTTGTCCATGTAAAGGACATAATATAATTCTTATTAAGGAATCATTCCCGGCGTTTACAAACGGCCACCTTGGGCCAGATTTTTTCGAGTTCCCTTACATAAGCCATCCATTCATCCTCAATCTCCTCCACATGTGGGACAGGCCTCCTAAAAGTACAGACTTTCCACAGTGCCTTTATAGTGTCCGCCTTCTCGCCGTCATTGTTGGTCCCGATGTCCCGCCTTTTGATTGGCGAGAGGTGAGACGGCCCTTCAAAGTTGCGCAGTGGAAGCCCGAGTTGAGAGAGGCAGCGGTGTGGATTGTAAAGCATGAACTCGGACGCCCCGATCAATCGCAGGTCCACACCAGGTGCTAGCCGAGTCTATAGGTCCCTGGTAAGAAGTGGCGATGGAGTACAAGTAAATGCATCCCTGGGCATGCTTTGGAGGTGATCACGCGAATCTGCCTGCGTTTTGAGTTGTGGCGCTCGGTTAGCCACGCACCCTTCCAGGCCAACTATGTTATTCAAGTGCTTGAGCGGACTTTTGGAGAAAATTCGGGACGAGCTAAGGACTTCATTACTTAGATCAAACTTAAAGTGTAGGTCAGTCCAACAAGTGAGTAAGAGCATTGAGCCATAAGGAGGCCTATCCAAGCTCGTTGTCGTCAGTCCACTGTAGAGAAAGGCTAGCACCGCCGGTCCCAATCTCTCGCCTTCCCAAATGCCGCACACTTCACTCAGTTGATCCTCCTCCAGCACATTATCGATTGAAGGGAAGAGAAGCACGCTCGCCACGCAGATGGCAAACCCCTTCATCACTTGCTTCAGCCTCTCATTATTCTCTGCTTTGGATAGTTCTTTCAATGTCCAAGCTGCCAGCTTTTGCAAGTTAACTCCCTTCTTAGTCCTGAAATCTTGGGCCGCTCGTGCATCCATGAAGCTCTCCAGCACTGCCTTGCTTGTAAAGCACCTTGGCATGAGTGCCATCCCGTCCTCCTCACCTTGCTTCATCCGCTTCAAACCTAACAGAATCTCCACCTCTTCCAGTAGGATTGTGGCCTCAAAAGTTTTGAAGAGAAAGGTGTGGGTTTGAGGGTGCCACAGTTCAACTAATGCCCCAGAGCCGCCCAGTCAAGGTGGATTTTATGGTATCTTTTGGCATGGACGACAAGATTGTTGATCCCCCACTTCTTAAGGATGTTGGTCATGTCCAGGGTGATGGAAGCGGTCAGTTTCTGGAGCCATGGGAGGCGCATGTAGCGCCGGTTACCCGGGAAAAGTGGATAGTCCTATGCATGGGATATTTGAACATGGTGCATGGGGATGGATATATGGCACATGGGTCATGGGGAGTTGAGGGGGTAGGCCATGATATTTGGAGAGGGGAAGAGAGAAAAAGAAAAAAAGAGAGAATAAGAAGAAGCAAGAGCATGAAGAACGTCATGAAGAACATGAAAAACACATCAAATCCATTGCTAGAAATCAAAATCACGTACCAATTTAGCTTGAACTAACTTGCAGATGTGTCCCTCTACTTGACTCAACCTTTGAAATCCTTCCCCTCTTGGCCTCTTGGGTTGAGGAGCATCACCATGCTCCATTGCTCCAAGCTTCTTCTTCTCCAAATCTTCTTCCTTGCTTCAATGCTTGAGCCTTAAACTTGGGGGAGGAGAGAGCATGAATAGAACATGAAGGGAGCATGAAAGGGGTGTTTTATAGCCTCCCCTAGACTCCCAAGCTGGGAAGCATGCAACAAAGGAGGAAAGGACAAAATAGGGCAGGAAATCAAGTCTCGGATGAAGGGCCTAAATCGCGTCTGGTGCAGTGGACGCGATTCAAGGAGCCGTATCCAACTTTCATTGCGATAGGTGAGGATTAAGTGCGTTCGGAAAAGTACACGCGATTCAGGTCAGTAAAAGGCGTCCGAAATTCCCGCCACGATTTTCAAGCAACTTTAATTTCACATTTTTCTGTATTATATGTTACTCGTCAATGCTGATGAATCCTTGAGCGCAGGATTTGGACCCCTCACTCGCCATGCAATTCACGATCATTTTCGGCGATCCCTTTTTGGTATTGCATATATTGCATTCTACTATATGGTATACCTTATTAGAGCATGTCAAGGACCTTGAGGCTCTGATGAATCTAGGATTTGAGTTCCCCTCCTCTGCCAAAAACAATGATGATTCCAGAGGATTCTTATGACTTGAGGATAGGTCGTTGCGTTGCGGAAGGACGATGGTTCCATCCGGTATCTTGACTTCAGCACCGTAGCAGTATTATCCTTGATTATCTTATATTTTCTTTTGTTTTAATCTTTTTCTTTTAGCCCAGCATGCATCATGTAGGATTTTGATCGTAATTCTGGATAATCACTCTCGTGCTTAATTAAAGAGAGCCACTTATTCTCAATTCCAAATAACATTAAATATTCCACTCCGAGTCAAATACTTAGTTTATCTTGCTGATGTTTGAAGACTATATTTTTTAGAAACTCACTGTTTTGGATTCATTCATCAATTCATCTATTTTCCCTAAGATCCACCAAAGGCAGTGGTAGACGCCCCCAATGGTGCAACCTAACGGATTGTGTCCTTAGGTACTTCCCCGACGATGGAAGTTGATATTTCTACCTTCCATGCCCACGTGCACACTCCTTCTCCTTCCATCTAAGACCTTGAGTTTTCTCCTGAGATTTTCTAAAAGCCGCTTCATATTGAATTGAAGAACAGCTCCAGTCATATGTTGTTGAGGCACGTCTCATCACACCTTGGCGTCTACTTTTCAGTCACTCTGCTTCACTCCACTTCATTCACACCATCCCATTGCTTTCACTTCGTGTCCCTCCGCTCCATTTCCTTGCAAAGCAGACGCCAAGGTGAGGCAGCTGTAGACACGCCATTTTGACATTATATCGAGCAAATTTCATGTTAAACTGCAATGCCTCAAAGTGGCTCTCTTCAATTAACCTCCTGAGTGTTTTTTTCCTATTTTTCCATATTTACTAGGATTTTTAGGAATTTTCCTAAGGAATCTGAAGGGGTCTGTGAACTTAAGTGATTCGCGTCTGATGCAGTGGACGCCTTTTAGGGTGTATAATACGGGGCAGGTAAAGCCGACGTGCATCACACTTTCTTTTCCATAACCTACTCTAGTTTGATTCGCGTCTGATCGGGCCGCCGCGATTAGCACCTAAACCTAAGCCATGTCCCTAAAGCCGCGGCATTTAAGAGCTCCCACGTCTCGAATCATGGCCAATGGAATCGCCTCCACTTAAGACACCGTGTTTCAAACCATCTGTCAAATCAAGATCGATTTTGTCATAAGTTCGATTCTGTCAGAAAACACGGCGGTTATACCAGACGCGATTCTCAATGCTAGCTATAGGCTATGATTGGCCAATCAAGCGGATCTTTTAAATAGCGGCGCTTTAGTCAAACGCGATTCATCATATAGGCGTCCACTGTATCCGACGCGATTCAAAGAATTTTTTCTATAAATGGACCCCCGAGACCATTATTTTGGAGAGAGGTTCTCTCACTGTGGTGAAGCCCTATCGGATTGGAGACCCGCATTCTGAGGCTAAGGAGAAGTGACTTCGATTCAAGCCATTCCACGCCTTCCTTCTTGGAATTTGGAGCGCTCGTCTTCCTCATTCCATTAGAGCGGGGCGGGAGGATCACCTCTTCCACGTCGTCCACTTCTTCCAATCATCTCCAAGCAGCGGCCATCATCACCATTCTTTCTCCTTTCTTTCCACTTTTACTCTTTTTACATTTAGTGCATACCTCTCACAGCATTTTCACACACACACACAACATCATTTACTCCATTCCCACTTTTTTTAGGGGTTTAACACCACCCCACGAGGTGTGTTAACGCCCACTTAATGGTTTTTTACTTCATCTCATTTGAGCTTTTGCTACACCTCTCAAGTTTAATCAATCTGTCACGTTTCTTGTTGTTTTCTCTTTTGCAAGGTAACCTCATTGGAGCAAATCTCCTTTGCCGGTGGCCGGTGGAAGGAGTAAGAAGGACTCACACACACTCTCCCGCGATCTTGGGTAAAGGTAAGTACCACACTTTTCCTTTCCACTCGTTTCCTTCGACACCCTCGCATGTCTGGCGATCACACCTCCATCTTGTGCCACACGCATGTTTTATTTTTTCTTCTCTCCACCGCTTTTCGCCACTTCTTTTCATCTACCTATATATCTTAGTTTTTTTTTTAAATCAATCTCTTTGTGGGATGGTGTTTTTGAAAAGAAAACATGTCTACAATGGTGTCGGAATATGAGGCGCAGTTTGCTCGACTGTCTAAGTACGCTTCTCATCTGGTAGCTACAGAAAAATTGAAAGCAAAAAGGTTTATGAATGGTTTACGTCCAAACTTCATTACTCAGCTAACGCCTCATTTAGTTATCACATATTCTGAAATGGTTATGAGGGCCTTGGCTTTAGAAGCTATAAATGAAACAGTGGAAAAGATTAGAGGGAAGTCTGGTGAAAGTTCTTCGACGACTGACCGTAAAAGGAAGTTTGAAACGGGATCTGCTCCTAAAGCACAGTAGTCCACCAAGAAAACAGGAAAAGCTCCAATTGAGAATAAGGACGTTTGTCAACATTGTCATCTCATTGGACACAAGAGTGAGAATTGTTGGCGTAGGTTGGGTACTTGCCTTCGATGTGGAAGCAATCAACATCGGATTCCTGAATGCCCCATAATGAAGAATGCACCAGCAACCCAAAATTCTTGAGTCAAACAAGGGCATTTGCAAGCCATTCAGGAAGTGGAACCAGGATCTCCGCAAGAAGGCGGACTTATTGAAGGTACACTTTTAGTAAACTCTAAACCTGCATATGTTTTATTTGATTCAGGAGCCACACATTCCTTTATTAGTTGTGAGTTTGCTAGATCCTTAGGAATTCAATCAGTACCACTACCTGTACAATTGGAGGTAGCTACTCCTCTTAGCGAGGGTAAGAGACTTAAAGAGTATTACCCTACAAGTCAAATTCTAGTTAAAGAATATAATTTTTCGGGTGATTTGATATGCCTTGAGATGTGGGATTATGATGCAATCCTTGGGGCAGATTGGCTATCTAAACATCATGTAAATTGGATTGCCATTTAAAGCAAGTAACCTTTCTGGGTAAGGAGGTTTACTCTATGATTTTTGATAAACCTCTTGTAAGAAGTATACCCATAATCTCGGTAGTTAAAGCATGCAAGTTGGTACAAAAAGGGTGTCAAGGATATTTGGCTTCTGTGATATTAATAAATCAAAATACTACAGGGTTGAAGGATATCCCGGTAGTAAAATATTTTCTGATTATTTCCTGAGGAATTACCTGGTTTACCACCTAGTAGAGAAGTAAATTCTCAATCGAATGGTACCAGGAGCCACACCAATTTCAAGAACACCTTATCGAATGTCAATAGAAGAGTTGAAAGAATTAAAAAGGCAATTGATGGAACTAATGGAGAAAGGATTCATTAGACCCAGTACATCTCCTTGGGGTGCTCTAGTACTATTTGTTAAGAAGAAGGATGGGACTATGTGATTATGCATAGATTATAGACAATTGAATCAGTTAACAATTAAAAATAAATACCCACTTCCTAGAATTGATGATCTATTTGATCAATTATCTAGAGCTCAATATTTTTCAAAGATTGATCTTAGATCTGGGCATCATCAATTGAGAATTCAAGAAGAGGATATTCACAAGACAGCTTTTCGAGGTAGATATGGGCATTACGAATTTGTAGTGATGTCGTTTGGATTAACCAATGCACCTGTTGCTTTCATGCGATTGATGAATGATGTATTTAGGTCATATTTGGATCAATTTGTGGTTGTATTCATTGATGACATATTAATTTATTCTAAGAGTATGGAAGAACACGAAGCACATTTACGGGTCACTTTACAATTGCTACGAGACCATAAGTTGTATGCAAAATTTAGTAAATGTGAATTTTGGTTGGAACAAGTAACGTTCTTAGGACATGTCATTTCTAGAGAGGGATTGTTAGTAGATTCCTCTAAAGTTGAAGCTATTTAGAGGTGGGGACAACCTAAGAACATTACTGAAATTAGAAGTTTTCTGAGTATGGCTAGCTATTATCGGCAGTTTGTTAAAGATTTTTCCAGAATTGCTTCACCTCTTACACAACTAACTCAGAAGGGAACTACATTTTAATGGAATGAGAATTATGAGCAAGCATTTCAGAGATTGAAGAAATGTTTATCATCTGTACCGGTCCTAGCCTTACCAATAGAGGGAAAAACATTTAAAGTCTACACTGATGTATCAAATATCGGATTAGGATGTGTTTTGATGCAAGAAGGAAAAATTATTGCTTATGCATCTAGACAATTAAAGAATCATGAGAAAAATTACCCAATACATGATTTGGAACTAGCAGTGGTCATTTTTACTTTAAAGCTCTGGAGACACTATTTGTATGATAATCAATTCATAGTGTACTCCGACCATAAAAGTTTGAAATATTTATTTTCACAGAAAGATTTGAATATAAGACAAAGAAGATGGGTGGAATATATCAAGGATTATCATTTTAAGATTGAGTACTGATACGGATCGATACTCGGCAATTCGGCACGCCGTCAGGTCGTCATCTGCCGAGGTGAGAACCTAGATGAATGAGCCATCCCGAGTGGGGAAAGGTAGGTCGTCCGTGTAAGTCGGCTCTCAGGAGTTCGACCCGGAGAGCATCGTCCGCCGAGGTACCCCCGGGCTATCCAATGATGATACCAGGCCGAGTCCCTTGATGAGCCAAGTTCCCAAACGGGCTGAGTCCCGCCTTAGTCCTCGGCAGCGACACGTCGTCTCGGGCTTTCCTAATCCAAACTCCAATAGCCTTCGCAGGAAGGTTGGTTGGCGGAAGGGTCCAGAGATTGTGGACCACATCAATTAATGCTTTGACATGCTGATAATGGGAAGGTCCATTAATGGCAAGACCCTCACGGATCGTAATTGCATGTTGTGCGTAATCATCGGTCTAGAATATATGGGACTGCCTAGCTACAACTACCGCCACCACTACTCCAGTCAACGAGGATCCGGGTAATCTCGGACCACGTCTTCGACCCACTTACCATAATCTTACGTGAAAACTCTATAAATAGGAGAGACCTCCTCCGTGCCTAAGGTATGCCACTTCTAGCCTAAAAAACCTTTATAAGCCGAGTTCTCGAACTGACTTGAGCGTCGGAGTCTCTCCTACCAAGGTCACTCGGTGGTTTTGCAGGTAGCAATTCGGCTGCACCTTCTTCCTCGCGCCGACGTCCCTTGGGAGCAACTCGGCCTCGGCCGACTCCGTTACTGTAGCAGTAACATTTTTGGCGCCGTCTGTGGGATTTCTCGTACGAAAAGCTTGTTCTAATGGCACCCAAGGGAAAGGTAGCGGCCCGCTCATCCGGCGATGAGGTTGTCCCCACCACGGTTGTTGAAGAAATTGTCGGAGGAGGATCGAGCACTGGGGAACAAGGCTCGAATACTTCTTCCCCACCTTGATCGTGGGACTCCACGAGATGTTGGCGCGAATGGAGAAGAATCAGCAAGCAATGGTGGCTCAAGGCGACACGGCAGATCGTCCGGTCCCCCCCGCACCGGTCGTGCATGACGACGCTGGGCCTGCAGAGGGCCAGGCAGTTCCTCCGGCGATGTCGGCAAGCCATGCCGACGCCCGAGCAGCGGCTCCTGCTCTCTCAGCCCCGGTCCTCCCGCCTGCCCCGGTGGCGGTACCTGTGACCCCTGCCACGGCGACAGAGCATGGGGACCCCCAGATGACGAAGGTCGACCACTTCACCACCGAGTCAACGCCCGCCCCCTCAAACCTTCTGCTAGTGGAGCCTCAGTGGAGGAACGACCTCCAAGAAATGAACAGAAAGATCGAAGCTCTTCAGCGGGGAACTCGGGCCCCCTCGGTGGTGACACTGCTCTCCACTTCTCCATTCGTGGAGGAGATCACCTCAGCCCCAATCCCCATGAAACTGCAACTCCCAAAGTTCCGGCATTACAATAGAACCACTAACCCCATTCACCACCTTGACAAATTTCAGGGAGAAATTGAGATGGTGAACCTTTCTGATGCCCTGAGGTGTCGAGCCTTCATGTTGACTCTCAACGACGCGGCGTTGCAATGGTTCAAAGCCTTGCCTGCACGGTTGGTGACGAGTTTCCCCGACCTCGCTCAATGATTCCTGGACCACTTCTACAATACCGTCCAGCACTCCCTCTACACCGATGATCTATGGCTCCTTACACAGAAGGAGGGCGAGCTCGTCCGCGACTATGCTAAAAGGTTCCAGCTCGAAGTCAGCAAAGTGATCGATCTCGACCTGCAGACAATGGTCAATATCCTGATGAGAGTCTGCTCCAATGCGCTGTTCGTAGAGTCCATCGCCAAGAAGCCGCCTGTGAGTCTTTCTGACCTTCTCTCCCGCATGCAGAAGTACGTGAGGCTGGAGTCCACTCTCGGTGCGGCAGGCAAGCTGAGTCTCCCTTCCGAGCTCGGGTGCTCAAGAAAAGTGCCGGAATCAAAAAAGTCAAAAAGGGAGGAGCACTCGGCGTGTGGCGATCGAAGATCGGACTCGAGCCGTCGATCAGACGAATCCCGCCATTCGCGCGACCTCCCCCACTTCGGCTGACTTCCGTCCGAGATCCTGCCAGTCATCAAGAAGTTGTTGGAGTTCCGACGGCTCGAGCCGCTGGCCAAACCACCTTTAGGGCGCGGTGCCGACCTCTATTGCGATTTTCACAAGGGCTACAGGCACACCACTGACCAATGCCGAAGCCTAAAGCTGGAGATCGCGGAGATGTTGCGACACGGCATCATCGGGAGAGATGTCGTCAATGGCCGGACGAAAGAGCGGACCCCCGAGGAGGAGCGCAGAGCCCGCGGAGGAAAAGGAGCGGTCCTCGTCTTGTCCAGAGGCTCGGCGGGAGGAGGAGACAGTAGAAGAAAGAAGAAGGCATACGCGTCGGTCGTCGGTTCAAGCTCAGGGAGCTTGGTCCCTAGATCTCGTGGTGTAATCTCATTCTCTGAGGAAGACGTTGTCGGCCTCAGCCTTCCCCATGATGATGCGCTGGTCATCCACGCTGACATCGATGGGTATGATGTACACCGAATCCTGGTTGATAATGAAGCAGCTCTCGACGTCCATTTTTATGACTGCTATGTGAGAATGACAAACTAGAGTGCCGAGTTAAAACCCATAGCCACCCCTCTCTTCAGGTTTAGCGGGTCCCCCGTCAATGCCGAGGGGTCGATCAGGCTGAAGGTCACCCTCAAGACTCGTCCATGCTCTGTAACCGTTGAGGCCGACTTCCTTGTTGTGAAAGTAAAGTCAGCCTACAACGCCATCATCAGTCGGGGTCTTCTGGGGAAGCTAGGAGGAGTTACTTCTACCTACCATCAGAAGTTGAAATTTCCTACACCGAGCGGGGTAGGCGAGGTTGCGGGGAACCAAACCGAAGCCCGTCGTTGCTATGTAAATTCTATAAAAGGAAAGGAACTAATTGTTTCGGAGTATAAGCCCATCTATGATGAGAATGTCGAGAGGCATGAACCAGCAGAGCAGACAAAGCAAATTGAGAATTCAAAAGAAAAACAGTGGTGATTGGCGCCGAACTCCAAGAGTTGGAGGCGACGCTAATCTGAGTCCTCAAAGACAGCAGCGACGTCTTCGCATGGGCCAAGGACAACCTCCTCGGGATTGACCCCGGGGTTATTCAACATCATCTGAACATGGATCCTAGAGCTCGGCCCGTGCGGGAGAAGAAGCGGCCCTTGTCAGCTGATCGGCAGGAGGTCGTGGACGACAACCAGGCGAAATACTTATGTGCAGAGACTGTTCGGGACGCCTTCTACCTCGAGTGGGTGGCCAATGTCGTCCTCGTGAAGAAATCAAATGGGAAGTGGTGCATGTGCATGGAGTTCACCGACTTGAACAAAGCCTGCCCAAAAGACAGCTTTCCTCTTCCCCGCATCGACAAACTCATCGATTCCACTGCAGGACACGAGCTCCTGAGTTTCCTTGACGCGTACTCGGGATATCATCAATCAAGATGGCCCTGAGGACGAGGAGAAGACCGCCTTCACCCACCGAAAAAGGTCTGTATTGCTTTACCTGAATGCCCCTGCGGACTGAAGAATGCAGGGGCACCATACAGAGGCTCGTCAACATGATGTTCAAGCAGAAGATTGGGAAGACGATGGAGATTTACATCGACGACATGTGGTGAAAAGCGGCGGGCGAGACCATGTCGAGATCTGGCCGAAACCTTCGAGGTGCTGTTGAGGTACGGGATGAACTGAACCCCGAGAAGTGCGTCTTTCGGCGTCCATGTTGGGAAGTTCCTTGGATACCTCGTCTCAAGCCGAGGCGTTCATGTCAACCCCGACAAGTTGCAGGCCATCATTGACATGACGGCTCCGAGGACCGTCAAAGAGGTACAAAGATTAACGGGCCGAATCACAGCCCTGAGTAGGTTCATGTCCAAGTCGGCTGAAAGATGCAAGCCTTTCTTCGATGTCCTAAGGAAAGGCCGATTTGAGTGGAACGACGAATGTCAAAGGCATTTGACGAGCTCAAAGCCCATCTAGCTAATGTACTACTTTAAGTAAGCCGTGCAGGAGAAGAATTATTTATACATCTCGGCCACTACCATCAATCAGCTCGGTTCTGTACGAGAGGATGGAGCGGAAGCATCTCCCACTATATTATACTAACAAAGCCTTGTGAGGAGCCGAACAACGCTACTCCGACCTTGAGAAGGCAGGGTACGCGCTGGTGATGGCGGCTCAGCGGCTCCGACCCTATTTCCAAGCACACTGGATCGTGATCCTCACTGACGCTCCCATCAAGCAAGTGTTCAGCCGACCCGAGGCCTCGGGGAGGATGGCCAAGTGTCCTGTCGAGCTTGGAGAATTTGACATATCTTTTAGACCTCGGGTCGCCATCAAAGCTCAAGCCTGGCCGATTTCATCTCTGAAGGAACGGCGAGGCTGTCCGAACCAGAGGAGATCATCGAGTATTGGCTGGTCTATGTGGATGGGGCTTCCAACTCTCAGGGCAGCGGGGCTGGAGTCGTCCTGCATTCCCCGGAGGGCCTCATCTTAAGGTACGCAATCAGGTTCGGCTTCTCTGCCTCCAATAACGTAGCCGAGTACAAGGCTATCATCTCAGGGCTCAGGATGGTGAAGACGTTGGGAGCAACAATGGTTTGGATCCACAGCGACTCCCAGCTGGTCGTCAGTCAAGTCGCGAAGGAATTCGAAGCCAGGGAAGAAAAGCTCGCCTCATATATGGCCGAGGTCCAGAAAATGATGAATGATTTCGAATCGGCAGAGCTGTTGAAAATTCCCCGATCTGATAACTCTCAAGCCGACGAGCTATCCAAATATGCGGCCACCTCGGAGTACCGTCCGGAGTCTTCTGTGTTCGTGGAGGAACTCAGCAAGCCTTTGGTGGGGTCTACAGAGGTCATGTACATTGACGCCAAGCCGACATGGATGATCCCCATTGTCAAGTACATCTGAGACGGACATCTCCCGGATGATAAAGAAGAAGCATTAAAGTTAAAACAATGAGCCCCAAGATTTTTCTGATCGGCGATGACCTTTACAGAAAGGGCTTTAGCTTCCCGCACTTGCGGTGCATGGGCTAAAGGCAAGCTGAGGAGATCGTCGCCGAGGTGCACGAGGGCACATGCGGGAGCCACGCAGGGCCGAGGTCACTGGTTCGAAGAATAACTCGGCAGGGCTACTAGTGCCAACCATGCTAAAGGATGCCGAGGGCACGTCAAGAGATGCCAACAGTGCCAGCTCTTCAAACAGGTGGATCGGCAGCCGCCTGCAAAACCTCACTCCATTGACAGCTCCATGGCCCTTCGCACAGTGGGGAATGGATATCCTCGGCCCATTTCGCCAAACTTCGGGCAACGAAAATTCTCTCATCGGAGTAACTACTTCACTAAGTGGGTTGAGGCTGAACGTTGGCAAAGATAACTGACGCCCAATGTGTGGGGATTCGTATGGAAAAACTTATCTGCAGGTTCGGGCTGCCTCAGACGATCAACACGGACAACAACAAGCGGTTCGACAATGCCCGGTTTCGTCGTAATTGTACAGAGCTCGGCATCAACCATCGCTTCACCTCGGTGGCTCATCCTCAATCTAACGGCCAGGCCGAGGTGACCAATTGGACACTGCTCGATGGACTAAGGAGTTGGCTTGACAACCACAAAGGCCGATGGGTTGAAGAGCTGCCCCATGTGATGTGGGCCTACCGAGAAACACCCCGTGAAGCCACCCAGGAGTCCCCCTTCGTGCTCGCCTTCGGCATAGAAGCAGTAACACCAGTGGAGTTTCTCGTACCATCAGGAAGAGTTCTGGGGTTCGAACGTGAAGACAATGATCGCTCGTTGCGAGCCTAGTTGGACTTGGTCGAAGAGCGGCGGGACAAGGCAGCATCCAGAGTCGAAGTCTATCAACAGAAAATGAAGCGAAGATTCGACACAAGCGTCCGACCCCGTCGCTTTCGTGCAGACAGTCTCGTCCTGCGAAAGCTCGCTGTCTCTGATCCCAAGTCGGCTGTGAGGAAGTTATCCCCCACCTGGGAGGGCCCGTACCAGGTGGTCGAGGACCTCGGACATGGGGCCTACCGCTTGGAGGACCTAAGTAGCTCGGCGGTTCCGAGAACATGTATCCATGAGTTATAAGAATTCTAAGAAGGTCGCTTCGGCACTCCGAGTTCTAATGAGGTCGCTTCGGCACTCTAAACGTTCTAACGAGGTCGCTTCGGCACTCTGAATGCCCAAAGGAGGTCTCTTCGGCACTCCGAGTTCTAACGAGGTCGCTTCGGCACTCTAAACGTTCTAACGAGGTTGCTTCGGCACTCTGAACGCCCTAAGGAGGTCGCTTCGGCACTCCGAGTTCTAACGAGGTCGCTTCGGCACTCTAAAACGTTCTAATGAGGTCGCTTCGGCACTCTGAACGCCCTAAGGAGGTCGCTTCGGCACTTCAAGTTCTACGAGGTCAGATCGACACACTAAACGTCCTAAGGAGGTCGCTCCTACGATCGAAAAGCTCTAAGGAAATCACTTCAACGCTCCGAACTTGACAAAGCATAATCACATCCGAAAACAAGAAAGGCGATTGTATTGACGAAAAGGGCCCAAAGGCCAACAAAAGATGTTAGAGAAAACATGTCGGCCCGGAGCTCGACTGCCTCTCGGGCAAAGGAAAGATTAATGGTCGCCAGCCAAAGGAGCCGAATCAGAAGTCCCCGCATTGGATGGTACGGCCGCGGCCGGCGCAACCTCCTCGGTGACCTCGTCACCATCCTCTCTTGGGGGTTGCACCTTGGCCAAATCCAGCTCGGGGAAAGCCTTGGCAACCACCACCAGACAATGCTTGTACCCATCCGTAAACAAGTCGGTTATCTGGTCAAAATGTGCCTCGGACTTCGTGTACTCGAGCACAGCTTTCTGGTGCTCGTCGGCCACGAGGTTGGGCATGCTCGCCTTCATCTCCTCGAGAGCCTTCACCTCGGCCTCCCAAGCCACCTTCTCCGTGACCAGCAACGCCTTGAGCTCGTCCAATTCTTTGGCAAAGGAGGCAGCCTGACCCTCCGATTTGCTGGCCCGAGCCACCTCCGCGGCGATCGACTTCTCGAGCTTGGAGCTCTTCTTCCCCAAGTCGGTGACCTCCTTCTCTAACAAACGCACACGACCCTCGGTTGACGTTCGGATTTGATCCATCCGACGAAGGAGCATCACGAGCAGGCCTAGTTGATTTTGTAGACCTCGGAACGCCTTGTCGATGAGGTTGGGGGGTCTTCAACGGGGCAGCTCGGGAGATCGCATCCGCTGGAGCAGACGCCCGACCCCAATCCAAGGGGCTTGGGCCTAACGGCTGAGTCGTGACGACCGGTCGGCTGGGCGGAGATGCAGCACTCGACGTGTTGCCCTCAGTTAATCGTGGCTCGGATTGCCGAGCTCACTTCGCCAGCCTATCCACAGTCTTCCTGATTATGAGCCCCAGCGCGACCGTTGACGCGGAAGGTACGGTCGTCGTAGTTGGGGGAGCTGGGGGCCCAATGATCTGAACCTCAGCCTCCTCGGCTGGCCACTTCTCCTGAGCAATCCTCCTCTTCCGGCCGCTGGCGGCGAAGCACTGGGCGGGGAGGGCTCGGTAGTCTGCTGGCTCGACCATTTCTGTCAAAAATAGAGCATCACCGGGTTAGTCAACTGCGTCGAACGACGGGAATAGAGAAGGGAGTTTCCTAAAAACGACAGACCTATATCTGCCCACCGGATCAACTCGAATAGATCAGCAGAGATTTCTCGTAAGTCGGGCGTCGTAACCGCCTATAGCGAGTCGACGTCCGACAGCTCGGCATCGCTCAGGATGGCGGCAGGCCGAAAAGCCTCGTCCTAAGGGTTGATGGCCGACCAGGTAGTGGGAAACTCCCATCCTTCTGAGCTGTGGATAAAATAAAAACTCCTCTTCCATTGGTGAATAGAGGAAGGGAAGTGCCGAGGAACTGGCAACCGGTCCGAGCCGAGATGAATAGCCAATCCCCCAAAAGCTTGAGGGAAAAGTAATAAAAGAAAAGGCAGATGCTCGGCCGAACTTTGGCCATGGCGCATGCCACTAGAAAGCCGACAGCCGACCTCCATGAGTTCGGGGCTAGCTGAGAGGGGGCGACTCCTAGGTACAGCAGAAGGTGAACTAGAAATTGGTGGAGGGGGTACCAGAAACCAGCTTTGACTGACTCTGAGTACAGGCAGAACCCGTTCTCCATCGTGTAATGAGCTCGAAGGCTGTCCGAAGCATACACAGAGAAATCGGGAGAAAAGGCGATTCCCGGGTGATTCACGATCCCGTCGACAGTCGCCTAGTCAATCTCTATGACGGCGTCGACCACAGAGTCGGCCGCCTTGCGCACACCGGAGGATGGGGCTGAAGAAGCCCTGGGAACGTACGTCCCGGGGGATACTACGGGAGCGATCTCGCTCGCCTCCTCTACCGGCCTGGCGCCTGGAGAAATCGTAGGAGCAGAAGCAGTGCGAGAAGAAGGGGGCTGAGCAGGAGCATCCTCAGAAGGAGAATACCCCGTTGAGGATGTGGAAGGAGATGAAGAAGGCCGGGAGGCAGAAGGCGAGCCCATGGCTTACCTTCGAACAGGAAATGATCGAAGTAGGGGTAATCGGTCAGAAGCTCGATGAAAACTTTTAGTCACTCCACCACAACTCGGAAGGTCGGCTGCTACGGTTGATGGAGCTTACGCACGCAAAGGGTCTCCTTTCAGTACTACTAGCGCTATTTATAGGGTCCCAGGGCACCTCAATCCAACGGATGCAGATCCTCGTAATATCGAAGCGTCGCGATCGTTCCACGTGTCGTCACCACTATCGCTGGTGAGCTTCGAATGTGGATTGCAATCATGGGAAGAGAGATCAGAAGTTGAGGCGTCAATTAGAACGCCCGTCGCATCATCTGCCACCATGATTGTGGACGGAAGTCGAGGCAGCGCGCCATTTCGGCTGGTGTTAGAAGCGTCAGAGGTCGCATCTCTCCAACAGCCATTGTGTCCCTTCACAATCCCAACGATACGTAAACACGTCTGACGAAAAAGCGTACGACTGCCTTCGATGGTTAAATAAAAACACCTTCTCCTCGGACCGTCATGACGTCCCGAGCAAAACCTGGGGGGCCAATGACACGGATCGATACTCGGCAATTCGGCACGCCGTCAGGTCGTCATCCGCCGAGGTGAGAACCTAGATGAATGAGCCATCTCGAGTGGGGAAAGGTAGGTCGGTCGTGTAAGTCGGCTCTCAGGAGTTCGGCCTGGAGAGCACCGTCCACTGAGGTACCCCCGAGCTATCCAATGACGATGCCATGCCGAGTCCCTTGACGAGCCGAGCTCCCAGACGGACCGAGTCCTGCTTAGTCAACGAGGATCCCAGGTAATCTTCGGACCACGTCTTCGACCCACTTACCATAATCTTACCTGTAAAACCTCTATAAATAGGAGCGACCTCCTCTGCACCTAAGGTATGCCACTTCTAGCCTAAAAAACCTTTCTAAGCCGAGTTCCCAAACTGACTTGAGCGTCGGAGTCTCTCCCCACCGAGGTCACTCGATGGTTTTGTAGGTAGCAATTCGGCTGCACCTTCTTCCGCACGCCTACGTCCCTTGGGAGAAGCTCGGCCTCGGACGACTCCGTTACTGTAGCCTGGAAAAGGTAATACTATAGCTGACGCTCTTAGTAGGAACCCCATGATGGAATTATTTCATTTACAAGTCAAAGAATGGAAACTTTTGGAAGAATTCTCTGCATTGAATTTGAAAGCTGAACCACAAGAGGATAGGGTTATGATTGATAACCTGACAGTGCAATCTGATCTATTAAGGAAAATTGGTGAACAACAAGACAATGACCCTGCATTGGTAGAAATTAGAGAGAAACTGAATTCCAGACCTGATTTTAATGAATATTCTCATGGAAATCTTCGGTTTCGAAACAGATTGTGCATACCAGATAATTCAAAAATTAAGAAACAAGTGTTAGAGGAAGCTCATCGATCATATTATACCATCTATCCGGGAGCTGTCAAGATATATCAAGACCTAAAGAAAAACTTTTGGTGGTGTAATATGAAGAAAGACATTGTGGATTTTATAGCTAGATGTTTAACATGTCAGAAAATCAAGGCTGAACACCAAAAACCAGCAGGGAAACTAAAATCCCTTGAGATACCAGAATGGAAATGGGACAGTGTTGGCATGGACTTTATTGTGGGATTACCCAAAACACGTAATGGATATGATGCGATATGGGTAATAATTGATCGACTCACAAAGTCAGCTCATTTCTTGGCTCTCAAGATAAAATGGTTTGTTAATATATTAGCAGCTTTGTACTTAAAGGAAATTGTTCGGCTACATGGAATTCTAAAGGATATCATTTCTGACAGAGATGCAAGATTCACTTCACACTTTTAGAGAGAACTACAAGATGCACTGGGAACTAAGCTGAAATTTAGTACGATGTTTCATCCTCAAACTGATGGACAGACAGAACGGGTAAATCAAATTATTGAGGATATGTGTCGTGCATGTGTTCTAGAATTTGAAAATGACTGGAGTAACCATTTAGCAATCATGGAATTTACTTATAACAACAGCTATCAGTCTACAATTCCAATGGCACCATTTGAAGCTTTATATGGCCGACAGTGCAGATCACCATTATGTTGGATTGAATTGAAGGAATCACACATCCTTGGACCTGAAATGACACAAGAAACTATAGAAATTATAAAGTTGGTACAAGATCGAATGAAAGCCGCTCACGATCAACAGAAAAGTTATGCTGATCGACGAAGAAGAGAGCTGGAATTTCAACAAGGAGAACATGTTTTTCTTAAAGTGTCACCTCAAAGAGGAATCAAGAGATTTGGAATTAAAGGAAAGCTTAGTCCAAGATACATTGGACCATTTGAGATATTAAGGAGAGTTGAGGAAATGACATATCAACTAGCACTTCCACCACAGTTATCCAATGTACACGACATCTTCCATGTGTCAATGTTGCCAAAATATGTTTATGATCCAGAACATGTTATTGAATATCAGAATCTAGAAATCCAAGGAAACCTGGCGTATAAAGAGAGGCTTGTGCAAATCCTTGACCGAAAGATTAAGCAACTACGGAACAAGGAAGTTCTGTTACTAAAGATTCAATGGAATAAGCGTGGACAAGAAGAAGCAACATGGGAATTGGAAGATGCTATCAAAACCAAGTATCCAAAATTGTTTACAGGTAGTATCACTTGTTGTTAAATTCTTATCTGTTAAATTTGGAGGACCAAATTTTTTTTTAGTAGGGGAGAATTGTAACACCTCAAAATTTTATTAATTGAAAAAAAAATAGAAAAATGTGATGATTTTGGTTAACAAACACAATCACTTACATGAGATATAATTATCTTTATTTTAGAAATTATCTTTGTATTAATAATAATATTACAATATTGTATTCAGAGGTAAGCACTCTGACAGGGCGTCACTGAAATTCTGTAACGAAATTAAAATCTGAACACACCATAATTTCCAAAAAAATGTATTGGTTTTAGAAATGTAAATATCCAGAATTATTGACCCGCGGATATCAAGATTAAGTCGACACAATGATTTTCCGGGTAATTTTTGCTGGGTGAAAAATTAATTCTAAAAATTAAACTAAAATCACCATAATTTGTAAAACTTTCCAATTAGCTTATGTTTGAAATTTCAACTTGTTTGGACACCATTTAGATACAAAAATGTAGGGATAAATGGACCAGCTGAATTAACTCCCATTTATGTAACCAATTTTCTTTTAATACTTTGCTTTCGTAACCATGGTTACGTAAGGCTTCTTATTACTTGGGTTATTAGGTTACACGCTTTACTCTACATTTTGCAGTAAAACCACTCAATAAAACATGGCCATGCTATGAAAGAAATGAGTTTTACGGCTACATATGTATGGCTACGTGCCATACATGCATGAGAACCAGACAAGTATATAAACCTCCCCTTAACCACCCTGAAGAGTCATTACCCACTTGTTCCTCCATCCACCTTGCTACTGACGTTGGTTAGTTGAAGCTGCTGCTGCTGCTTTTGTCGCAGTTGCTGCTGCTGCTTCTACTGTAGCTGCTGCTGCTACTACTCCTGCTGTAGCTATTGTTGCTGCTACTCCTTCTACTGCACCTGTCGTGGCTACCACTTCCACAAGTCTTCTTTCTTCCTGCTGCAATTGTGGTTCCTTCGTTGAGGAGAAGTAAAAAGATTTTCAAAGTACCCTGTGACATGTAGGATTTCCTTCCTTCTTGTCTCTTTCTTTCATTAAGAACTTTGTGTTTATGTCTTACCATGTTCCTATCTTGACTGTGATCAGTAGAAATCACTAGGAATAGTTTTCTTTTCTGATTATCATGTTTCTTTTAGTTATGTCCATGTTTATAGTTGAAGTTCATGTACCCTTAACATGAATTTTTCACTAGATGCAAGGAAGAAGCTCATAGAAGAGTTATTCATACCATGATCTTCCTTTCATAAGTTTTCATGTCATCCATATTGTAAAGATTGTGCTCGTATTGTTCTACTTCTTTTCCTCATGTAAGTGGTGGTTAGAAATGTAAATAAGATCCATGAGGTGTTGTTAATCATTCATAGAATCGTAGGAACACTTAGAAAAGTCTCCTGAGGTAATGTTAAACCATTTCTGGAAGATCAACCTGCGACTGTCGACAGTTAGAACCCATCTGTCGATAGGTATCATGTTTCCAGAACCCAGAAATTCAGAAACACCAGCATCTGTCGACAGATGGCCTCCATCTGTCGACAGATGGCCTCCATCTGTCGACAGCCACCTATGGCTTATCGACAGACAGGGACCAGATTTTAGGATCTGGTTCTAGATGGCTAGTGGCTGTCGACAGCCACTCTTTGGCTGTCGACATACACCTGTCTGTGGTGATTAACAAGATCTACTTCTTGTCCAACCCAAGGTGACACACCTTGGTATCAACCAAACAAGTTGTGTTCCTCATTTTCTTGGATTCTAACTACTTTATCATTGAGAGAAACCATTTAATTGTTACCCACCTCCAACTATGGATTGTTCTTGAACACCCCCAAGTATAATTGATTCCTACATGGCTACAACCTTCTGAAGTCATTGGCATTGATTCCTAAACCTTTGTTACATGTGAGATTTTGAGTACTTGTGTTCCACACTAGAATATTTAACATAAATGATTGTGATGACAACATTGGGTGTTGAGACTCATTTGAGTTAAATGCCTATGCAAGTGGGGTTGATCTAGTCTCAGGAGGAGCACCCGAACTCATTTACTGGTTGTACGAAAATGTCACACCCCGATATTAAGCAGCGGAATAAATACCGGGATGCGTAAACGATACAAATAGACATATCACAGTTGAGTAACGCAGAGTCACAACTAAATATAACACACATTTGAGACCATAATATTGTCATCAAAAGTACTCTTTATTCCATTTCAATCCACTAGTTACAACCTTACATAAGAAGAACTAACTAAAGGTCCATTATTCAAATAAAAACTTCAAGAAAAAGTTTCACTATTACATAGACTACTCAAATATCTATTCCTAAACTATCAACTCCTCAAATGACGGGTGCTCATCACTCTTGCCCAGCCCCATCGGACTCCTCTAGTTCCTTATCACTACCTGAAAAGGATAGGATGATAGGGGTGAGCGAACTAGCTCAGTAGGATTTACATCTCAATGTGAAAGCACTAATATACATGATTAACATTTTAAATAGGCAGATATGCACATGGACATGATGACAATGCATGCATTTCTAACAAGTCAAATAGCTGAATAGGACAAATTTCATATCATATCAAATACTGAATAGCATATACAATTGATAGGTATTTCAAGAATAGAATCGTATCAAAAGAAATTGGCCATATTCACAGAGATATCACATATTCACGTGATCAGACGTATCATATCAAACGAAGGCACATTCTCACAAATCTTGCATATAAATTTGTGCCATGCCAAGCACCACAAGTCCATACTCTCGCGGTTAATAAGTACGTTGGAGTGCTCCTCCCCAGGATCAGATAGGGCCCCTATTGCACAGGCATTAGTCAAATGGACCGAAGTCCTACGTTGTGCCGAACAAACATATACATATTATGGCCACAGAATTTCAATAACAAGCTCATTGTAGTAAGGACATGATCATACATAGAGTCAAGGTATGACAAAAGCTCGAGAGATCAATTGGACAGCATAGCGATGTATCTTATGTTTCATAATTCTTTAATGTCTTAATAAGAGAATGACTAAGGACAGATCGTACACAGAACAAGTGCTCTCTATCTCTAGGGTACTTCATGGTACAACCAGCTCGGTCTCTATGAGTGAATCCATAGAGTACGGAGACTTACGGAGGTCTTAAGGAAAAGATCACTAGTCTGTCAATACGGAATGACCGGCAGAGAGCTCCCAGTTCCCCAAGAAGGGTGTGTCTATGTGTCTAATCGTGCAAATGTGTAAGTGACATGTCACAGATCTTTCCTACACATGTATGCAATTAATGAGAAAATAAGTGAAACATCGGAAAGCATAACTAAGGAAAACTCTCATGCAAATAATGATAGCAACTTAACTAAACAAGTCCATTCTAATCATGTATTCATCACATATTCATATCATATTCTTATCATGTCAATTCCTCATTATGCTAGGTCACTGGATGCTAATCAATGCACATAAGATCAATCACACACTAAATTCATATTCGTGTCATTACCGTTTTTCAATTGGTTGATTTCTTTTTGGTCTATGCACACTGTGTAATACTATGCAACATGCTGACAGACCCAAAAACTAAACTTGCTGACTGACTAGCAGGAAAGAACAGTCTCGGATCGGTCCTTGAATCACGTCCTACACAGTAGATGCTTTTCAAAACATGATCTACAGTCAAACAGGGCAAACTGTGCAGAAATGTAAATCGCGTCGGCCTACATGGCCGCCTTTTAACTTGAATCGCAACGAGGTATCCTGTCACGTTCAAGAAAAGCATTAAATTAATAATATAAAAATAAAGGAAAATCTTTGAGCGGGAAATCTTGCTAAATCACGTCGGGTGTTCTCGTCACGGATCAGACCGCACAGAAGCCCACGCGGCGCGAAGTCTCACGCGCGCCATTGACCGGTCAGACGCTGAATCACGTCAGACCTCATGCACGCGGTTCACTTAATCGCGTCGGCCAAGGCCGACACGATACCAGGCACTGGAATCGCGTCGCCTGGACCGGACGCGGTTCAAACCTCAGACCAAAAACTCATGAACAGGCAGCGATTCTCTTACCATGCTTATATCTCTCTATCTATTGACATCTAGATAAAACCTTCAACATGAAACATGACGAGGACAACTAGTATAAGAACTTTCATGTTGGGTATTGGGTCTAATTCGGTCTTGAACCACATGAAAAATATGAAGAACATAAAAAGCCCCAATTATGCGCGACTTAGGGAAAACGCCTAGAACTCGACGTATACACCATGAAAATTAGGAAAATCAAGTGCGTATGAAACTAGACATGCAGATCTACAAGATGGTATAAGTTTTATTTAGTCTTGGCCTGAGATCACCTACCTTTGTGAAGATCTAAGAGAAGTCATTGTTTTGGACGCATCAGAGGATGGACGGGGAAGAAGCTCCGGTTTCAGCCATTCTCCTCCTCCTCTGATGCCCTAGGCCGCCTCCAAACGACCCCAGCACGATGGTAAAGCCTTCCCTAAGATTTCTTCATGAGTTTATATACAACTAGGGTTTAATTTACATGTTTCAATTGTGTTAGGAAAGGGGCTGCGAATTCTGCTTGGCACCTTCCAAAATCTGAAATTTCTCCTCCCAAATGAGGTAGTTACACCATGGAATCAAGCATGGTTGGCCACTATTTGGCTTGCCATGCTTGGTTAATAACACTCTTTTAAACCCTAATTTGCCCTTACCAATTACCCCTTAATTACAAGTGTGAATTTTTGTGTATTTTCTTGCTCCAATTTTATTAGTGGACCAAAAGTGACCCATTGGCCCAATTTCATTAATGGGTCATTAATAAATAATGTTGGAAGTCTCTCCAACCTATTTATTTAATTTATGGTCGCGTCATATTTCCGCGTTAACGGTTTCCGACTTAGTTTTCTAATTTGGGTAATTCGTCACGTCGTGACGTAAACAAGGCCAATCGGATTTTTCGTTGCACGAATTTCTTTGTGGAACACTTAGAGATAATATTTGGAGTTGATTTATAATTTTTATGGAATTTGACGATGTGTTTTCTCACGTACGATAGTGGTACGTAAGTTCTACCATTCTGATAATGCAAAAATTATTTATTTCAATTTATTTCTAATTTTTCCAATTACTAAATTTCCAGAGTGTTACATCCTCTCCCACTTAAGAAAATTTGGTTCCCAAATTTACACATAAGGGTATAGTTTCATACCTGAGAATAGTTCTGGGTGATTCTTTTTCATTCTTTCTTCGGTTTCCCAAGTAGCATTTGTAACTCCGTCTCGACTCCATTGGATTTTCACCATCAGTATGGTACGATTCCTGAGTCGTTGAAACTTCTGATCCAGTAGCTTGACCGACTTATCTTCATAGGTCAAGTCCTCCTGAATCTCCAAGTCCTCATGGTTAATCACATGGTCGGCATTGAATAAATACTTCCTAAGCATGGATATATGGAATACATTGTGCACATTTTCCAGCTGTGGAGGTAGTGCCAGTCTATACGCCACCTGACCAACCCTTTCCAAGATTTTAAAAGGACCAATAAATCTGGGACTCAACTTTCCCTTGATCCCAAATCTTTGAATTCCCCTAGATGGCGAGACCTTTAAGAAAACATGGTCGCCAACTTGAAACTCCAGCTCTCTCCTTCTTTTGTCTGCATAACTCTTCTGTCAGGATTGCGCTATCTTTAGACGTTCCCTGACGATCTGAACCTTCCTGACAATCACTTCAACTAAAGTCGGGTCCATCCCATTGGTTCTCCCCAAGCTCTTCCCAACAAAGGGGTGATCTACAACTCCTGCCATATAAAGCTTCAAACAGTGCCATCTTGATACTTGCTTGATAGCTATTGTTGTATGTAAACTCCATCAGGTACAACTGATCATCCCATCGTCCTCTAAAATCTAGCACCAGAGGGCGAAGCATGTGCTCCACAATTTGATTGGTCCTTTCAGTTTGTCCGTTAGTCTGAGGATGAAAGGCGGTGCTAAAATTTAGTTTGGTACCCATTGCTGCTTGTAAACCCTTCCAAAAGTGTGAAGTAAATCTAGGGTCCCAATCAAATATTATAGTGGATGGAACCCCATGTAATCTGACTACTTCCTTAACATAAAGTGCAACCAACACATCTACTGACCAGGTACTTTTAATCGGCAAGAAATGAGCCGACTTAGTCAATCGATCAACTATTACCCAGATTGCATCCATACCACCACTAGTCTTGGGCAGTCCCATGATAAAGTCCATACCGATGCTATCCCACTTCCATTCTGAATTTCTAGTGGTAGCAATCTATCGGTTGTACGGAAATGCTCAGCCTTGACTTTCATACATGTTAAACAATACGACACATGGTCTGCCACATCCCTCTTCATATTGGGCCACCAATAAGACCTTTTCAAGTCTTGGTACATCTTTGTTGATCTAGGGTGGATCGTATACTTTGGCTGGTGAGCTTCATTCAATAACCTCTTCTTGAGTTCCCCATGATCAGGGACACATGTTCTACCTCGGAATAGTAACCTCCCATCAGATGCCAGAGAAAAATCTGGTCTTTGTTCTAGCTTTTCTCTAATCTCAACTAAGAATGGATCCTCTCCCTATTTCTCCTTGATTTCGGTCAGTAGATCAGACTGTATTTGGAGATTTGAAATCATCACCTGCTTCTCTTTCTTTCCCATGTCTAAATTCAGACTTGCTAATTGTTCAAGTAGTTTCCATTCGCCCAACATCATACAAGCTAGCATAGCTCCTGGTTGTCTACATAGAGCGTCTGCCACTACATTGGCTTTCCCGGGGTGATATTGAATGGAAAATTCAAAGTCCTTGAGATATTCTAACCACCTTCTTTGTCTCATGTTAAGCTCCTTCTGTGAGAATAAGTATTTTAAACTCTTGTGGTCAGAAAAGACTTTAAATTGCTCACCATAAATGTAATGCCTCCAAATCTTCAAGGCGAACACTACAGCTGCTAACTCCAGGTCATGTACTGGGTAGTTTACTTCATGGATCTTCAATTGTCTTGAGTCATATGTTTTTTTTTTTTTGATAGATATTGAGTCATATGTTATTACTTTCCCTTGTTGCATTAAGACACATCCCAGACCTGTTCCAGAAGCATCTGAATAAATTTCAAATCATCCCTCTTCCGTGGGTAAGGCGAGGACAGGAGCAGTAGTCAAACACTTCTTCAAGCTGTTAAAGCTCCCTTCACATTCATCGGTCCACACAAACGGATTTTCCTTCCGGGTCAGCTTGGTTAATGGTACTGCAATCTTTGAGAAATCCTTTATAAACCTTCGATAATATCCTGCTAATCCCAGAAAGCTCCTGATCTCTGTGACGCTTGTCGGTCTTTCCCACTTCAACATAGCCTCAACCTTTGATGGATCGACAACAATACCATCCTTGGTTACCACATTCCCTAAAAAGGATACCTCCTCAAGCCATTCAGAAAGCGTTTTGCCTTCATTCTTTCTGTCCCAATCAAGTGCACAGCATACCGAGACAGACGAGAGAATTGGGCCTCATATTCGGCCACAGTCAGTCCCCTTTGTTTCAGAGCCGCAAACTCGGCTGCTTTCTGTTCATGAACCCTCTCGGAAAATTATTTGGTGTTCAAGCGTTCAATGAACTGAGCCCATGTCAGTTGCTGGCCATTCAGTGTTGCTTCCACCGACTCCCACCATGCCCTGGCATCCTTATCCAATTGGAAAGTTGCCAGCAGTACTTTGTTTTGGCCCATGCATTGCATGACCCTAAATATTCTTTCAATTTCCTTAACCCAGTGTTCAGAAACATTCGGGTAGTACTTCCTTCAAACCTAGGTGGATCCATACTTCGGAAATTCTGATCGAGATCACCGGCTCTGCGGTTGCCCCTACCTTGGGTGGCTTGCATTATTGCCTGAGTCAAGTTTTGCAAAGTTTGTTGCATGTTTCTAGCTTGGGCTCGTTCAGCAGCCATTGAGGTAATAAGTACCTTCCAGATAATTATATAAGTTAGACATCTAAGTATAACACATGTGACTCCTATACCCATAGCTCTACCCAAGCTCACATTAGGTATGACAGATTTTGGCACGTGTGATCTAGTTTCATTCCATATTCCTATTCCCTTGGACCCTAAAGTTCAGGCACTGATACCAACTGTCACGCCCCGATATTTAGCAGCGGAATAAATATCAGGATGCGTGAACGATACAAATAGCCGTATCACAGTTGAGTAACGCAGAGTCACAACTAAATATAACAACACATTTGAGACCATAATATTGTCATCAAAAGTACTCTTTATTCCATTTCAATCCACTAGTTACAACCTTACATAAGAAGAACTAACTAAAGGTCCATTATTCAAATAAAAACTTCAAGAAAAAGTTTCACTATTACATAGACTACTCAAATATCTATTCCTAAACTGTCAACTCCTCATTCGGCGGGTGCTCATCACTCCTACCCAGCCCCATCGGACTCCTCTGGTTCCTCATCACTACCTAAAAAGGACAGGATGATAGGGGTGAGAGAACTAGCTCAGTAGGATTTACATCTCAATGTGCAGGCACTAATATACATGATTAACATTTTAAATAGGCAGATATGCACATGGAGATGATGACAATGCATGCATTTCTAACAAGTCAAATAGCTGAATAGGATGAATATCATATTAGATCAAATATTGAATGGCATATACAATGGACAGCTATTTCAAGAATAGAATCGTATCAAAAGGAATTGGCCATATTCACACAGATATCACATATTCACGTGATCAGACGTATCATATCAAACTTATCATATCATATCAAACGAAGGCACATTCCCACAAATCTTGTATATAAATTTGTGTCATGACAAGCACCACAAGTCCATACTCCCGCGGTTAATAAGTACGTTGGGGCGCTCCTCCCCAAGACCAGACATGGCCCCTATTGCACAGGCATTAGTCAAATGGACCGAAGTCTTACGTTGTGCCGAACAAACATATACATATTATGGCCACGGAATTTCAATAACAAGCTCATTGTAGTAAGGACATGATCATACATAGAGTCAAGGTATGACAAAAGCTCGAGAGATCAATTGGACAGCATAATGGCGTATCTTATGTTTCATAATTCTTTAATGTCTTAACAAGAGAATGACTAAGGATAGATCGTACACGGAACAAGTGCTCTCTATCTCTTGGGTACTTCATGGTACAACCAGCTCGGTCTCTATGAGGGAATTCATAGAGTACGGAGACTTACGGAGGTCTTAAGGAAAAGATTGCTAGTCTGCCAATACGGAATGACCGGCAGAGAGCTCTCAGTTCCCCAAGAAGGGTGTGCCTAATCATGCAAATGTGTAAGTGACATGTCACGGATCTTTCGTACACATGTATGCAATTAATGAGCAAATAAGTGAAACATTGGAAAGCATAACTAAGGAAAACTCTCATGCAAATAATGATAGCAACTTAACTAAACAAGTCCATTCTAATCATGTATTCATCACATATTCATATCATATGCTTATCATGTCAATTCCTCATTCAGCTAGATCACAATATGCTAATCAATGCACATAAGATCAATCACACATTAGATTCATATTCGTGTCATTACTGTTTTTCAATGGGTTGATTTCTTTTAGGTCCATGCACAGTATGTAATACTATGCAACATGTTGACAGACCCAAAAACTAAACATGTTGACTGACTAGCAGAAAAGAACAGTCTCGGGTCGGTCCTTGAATCGCGTCCTACATAGTAGATGCTTTTCAAAACACGATCTATAGTCAAACAGGGCAAATTGTGCAGAAATGTAAATCGCGTCGGCCTACATGGCCGCCTTTTAACTTGAATCGCGACGGGGTATCCCGTCGCGTTCAAGAAAAGCATTAAATTAATAATATAAAAATCAGGGAAAATCTTTGAGTGGGAAAACTTTCTAAATCGCGTCGGGTGTTCTCGTCGCAGATCAGACCGGCACAGAAGCCCACGCGGCATGAAGTCTCACGCGCGCCATTGGCCGGTTAGACGTTGAATCATGTTGGACCTCATGGACACGTTTCACTTAATCACCTCGGCCAAGGCCGATGCGATACCAGGCACTGGAATCACGTCGCCTGGACCGGACGCGGTTCAAACCTCAGACCGAAAACTCACGAACATGCAGCGTTTCTCTTACCATGCTTATATCTCTCTATCTATTGACATTTAGACAAAACCTTCAACATGAAACATGACGAGGACAACTAGTAGAAGAACTTTCATGTTGGGGATTGAGTTTAATTCGGTCTCGAACCATGTGCAAAATATGAAGAACATGAAAAGCCCTAATCATGCGCGACTTAGGGAAAACGCCTAGAACTCAACGTATACACCATGAAAATTAGGCAAATCAAGTGCGTATGAAACTAGACTTGCAGCTCTAAAAGATAGTATAGGTTTCATTTAGTCTTGGCCCGAGATCACCTACCTTTATGAAGATCTAAGACAAGCCGTCGTTCTGGATGCAGCAGAGAATGGACGGGGAAGAAGCTCTGGTTCCAGCCGTTCTCCTCCTCCTCTGATGCCCTAGGCCGCCTCCAAATGACCCCAGCACGATGGTAAAGCATTCCCTAAGATCTCTTCACGAGTTTATAAACAACTAGGGTTTAATTTACATGTTACAATGGTGTTAGGAAAGGGGCTGCGAATTCTGCTTGGCACCTTCCAAAATCTGAAATTTCTCCTCCCAAATGAGGTAGCTACACCATGGAAAGGTGTCAAGCATGGTTGGCCACGATTTGGCTTGCCAAGCTTGGCTAATAACACTCTTTTAAACCCTAACTTGCCCTTCCTAATTACCCCTTAATTACAAGTGCGAATTTTTGTGTATTTGCTTGCTCCAATTTTAATAGTGGACCAAAAGTGATCCATTGGCCCAATTTCATTAATGGGTCATTAATACATAATGTTGGAAGTCTCTCCAACCTATTTATTTAATTTATGGTCGCGCCATATTTCTGCGTTAACGGTTTCCGATTTAGTTTCCTAATTTGGGTAATTCGTTATGTCGTGACGTACACAAGGCCAATCGGATTTTTCGTTGCACAAATTTCTTCGTGAAATGCTTAGGGATAATATTTGGAGTTGATTTATAATTTGTACGGAATTTTTCGATGTGTTTTCTCACATACGATAGTGGTACGTAAGTTCTACCATTCCGATAATGTGGAAATTATTTATTTCAATTTATTTCTAATTTTTCCAATTACTAAATTTCTGGGGTGTTACAGGAACGATATTGGATCTACTGGATGTTTGGCATTGCATCGTACTTGTTTGATTTGTCATCAATTAATTCTGTCATGAAATGATTATGTGTTTCTACTTGAACCAGAACCTGATTCTCATACTGAATTCATTTCTATACAAGCTTTGTTCAATACCATTATCAGTTGTGTGTACTGTCTAATCCATTGGTTATCTTAATCTTATGATAAGAGGATGAATCCTACTGGGCACATTAGTTTATTAAATCTTACTTTTTCAGGTGAACATGATGAGCCTAGCTCTTAATTAAGGGGGGGTGCTGAGCGGGTCAACCAATCGTCGGAGTCCCTTAGATTTCCTTTCTAGTATTGTAGTTAGAAGAATGGAAATGTTATTAAGTCTCTTTTCTCACTCCTCCTGTGAATTGTTATGAGGAGTGTGATGTATGTAAAGCTTCAGCTATAAACTTGAGAGATGTTTGTATAATCTAATAACTATTTCTTAAGTCTGTTTTCTGTGATTTTCCGATAAATAGTGATTTATTAGGACGTGACAGTATGACCTCTCCTTTGGCCTGTAGGAGGACGTACCATGCTCGTGGACGGCGTGAGCGTGGAGCTTGGAGTGAGGAGGAGGTGGCCATGCACATGAGAAGACCCCAACGGGTTGGCTCTTCTATTTGCGGTAGGGACTCTTATCCTTCCCCCTAGTTCTATCATGCTAGGATCACCTTTCCTTTCTCTAAGCCTTGTAGAATCCATGATAGGTGAATGTGGATGCTGGGTTTGATATCCTGATCTTGTTTGGGAGTTGGGGTTTGAGTGAGTTCTTGTCATACATGTGAGGTTTCATGAGTGTAGATCCTTCACATTGCCATGCATGGGTGTGGATTAGGGTGGTTTGTGCCTCTAGCATGTGTTTACATAGTTCTGCATGCTTCCCTCCCTCTGTGTACACCGGATTTTCCATTTTAGGGCGTTTTGGGAGGCCTTGGGCTGGCACCTAGGTCCTTGTCTATGGTCGCAACAAGGTTCTTGTCGCGACCCAGAACGCGACGTGGGTAGCGACGATCACCCTGTCGCATTTTGGTTGCGACCGGGTGGTCGTCGCCTTCTGACCTGGTTTGCCTGTGGGGTTGTGGGAGGTCTTGGGTGGGCACCCAGACTTTGTCAGTGGTCGCGACAAGGTCATTGTCGCGACTCGGATAGCGATGTTTTCCCCGTAGCCTTTCAGACCCAAGTCGCGACAGGCTGGGTATCGCCTTTAGATGGCGACAGCCTTTGTGTCGCCTCCTTGGAGAAAGCAATAGTGACCATGTCACCTTCTTAGACAAAGAGTGACTAGCGACCTATTCGGAGTTTCCTTCCGTTGCGTCTTTGATTTTTGACACCTGTGTTGTTCCTAGCATGGTCCTACACTAGTCATTCACCCGGTGCTAGGCACTTGAGGGCTTGTCCCGTGAGAGGTTGTGACCGTTACCTAGGACGCCCCGTCCCCGCGCATCGGTTGAGGGAGTTCTCTTGGTGGCAGGAGTGCTCAAGTTACGGACTCTAGAGCTAAGGGAGAAACGGTGGGGACAGTAGCATAGAGTCGTTAATTTGCAGAGTTCTCTTAGCTGAGTCTGGTATGCCGAGATGGTTTAGGCGTTCTTCCGATGCAGATCAGCTAGTCCTTCTCACTGCTTCACTCTACGTGGTTCTGGTACCATCTAGAGGGCCAGGCATGGGAGCATAGTCCGGCCAGACTACAACAGTTGTGTGGTTACTTTTAGTTTCGCATCTCACTTCGACGGAAGGTGTTAGACAAGGACTGGTGGTCGAGCATAAGGCGCATGGCGCACCTGACCAGTGTAATCACAGGGATTGTGCTTCCCCTCAACACGCAAACACATACTAAATCTAATAGCATGGAAACATGGATGTGATCGCCACCTAGAGCATTACCTGATGAGAAGAGAATGACATGGGCTAACTACTCTAGGAAAAGGAGAGAGAATGGGGGTGTCCCTTATGTCGCGGTGGTCATGGTTACCGCGATAGTGCTGATAAAGCGTCCCTCGTGATAGACGCGTCTCCTTGTCGCGTCGCTCTACACTGTCGCGTTCTCTTCTGTGCGAGAGATGATGGATGGGACCTTCTTCCCATCCTCCAGCCGGCTAGAGGATGAGAGCTCCTCGTGGATCTTTGCTTGGGTGCCTGCCAAAACAACGAAAACAAGAAATAAAACCCTGTTAGACTATATTAAGTGTAGTAGCTATTCTTAAATGAAGGAAAAATGTGAAGCATGGAGGGAATGGACCTGGGGGGTGGTTTTTAAACCCCTTTGGGTGTAGAAAAACGTGGGTGTGTGCTGAATATGCTCTATCTAAGAACAACATGAAAAATGCAAGCAAAAGAAGGAGAAAGGGAAAGGGAGAGGATGAGCCCCATTAGGGCGACTCCTTGGCGTGGTTGCAGCTCGAAGGATCGTCCAAAAGCTTCAGGAGAGTGCTGGAGTCGCCCTTCTCACGTCCCGTGCTTCATAGGTGATGAAATGAGGTGTTTTAGTGAAGAGGGATGTGAGGAAAATGGTGGAAAAGGGTGGCTGCGTGGCTAAGTATGGGTGAGGGGAAATTTTGGCAGCCCTTCGGGGTGGTAATGAGGCTCTCCTCGTCCTTGAGGAGGGGCCTTGTTTATATAGATCTTGGAGTGGGAAATGGGTGATATTATCTCCTTTAAATGGCTCAGAAATAAAAATGGGAGATAAAGCCGTGCTAAAAACGGATGGAGAGTCCTTAGGAATGCCAAGGAGAGTCCCTAGGGCTGGAATCTCGCCCCAAGGGGTGGAGATAATCCCTAGGGATTAAGGTAGATTCATAGGAGGATAAATAGGAGGTTGTTACGGTGGTCAGAGGGTTCGGTCATTGTCGCGGCGTATCGTAGGGTCACGACTAAGACGCGACGGGGGCTGGGCGACGCGACAGTATTGCCCACGTGCATGGATAATGCATGGGCTGTCGCGGCAGCCAGAACCGTCGTGACATAGAGACACGGCGCTATGATGCGTCGCGATAATGAATCTGAAATAATCATGAATTATCAGCCAATCACATAATGAGATAAGAGTTATTATGCCCCAAGGACTCTCAAAGTGATAATGTGCGGGATTTCAAGGCATTTTAATGGTTTAATGGGTTCAAAACAAGGCTAATGATGGGCTCAAGGTGAGTGACCAATTAGGGGCCCACTAAGATAACAAGAAATGTGGTTCATCCAATTAGCCAGAACCGGGTGTCTACAGATTGCCCCTCCTTGGCTTCCACTTTGCAAGGGAGTGAAGCGGAAGTGGAGTGGAGGTGTCATGAAGTGATGACGGAGCGGAAATGATGCGGAGTGGACTGAAAAGTGGGAGCCAAGGTAAAGAGACACCCGGTCTAACTAACAGGCAATTGGAATCTTCGTGAAAGCCCCGAGTTAGCTACTCGAGCAGGATGCCAAGAAGAACACAAGTCTGGACGAGAAGGAGAAAAGAAAAGGACGATCAACCCCTCGATTGAGAGGTACCCTAGCCGATTGGCCTGTAGGTTTCGTTTTGGAAGGGCGTGTGCGTGCCAGGCAGGTAACTCATGACTCTGTCCTGGGAGCGGTTCGCGACCAAAATGGATCAAAGGAAAAGGAAAATTTTGGATAGGTAATCTAGACAGGGAAATTCTTGTCAAACTGACGAGAACAACTCACTCAGAGACAAACCTTCCGATTCGGAGTGGAATTGGATTTCTTGTTTTGAAACTGGAGAATGATTGGGCACTCACCAAGGGCTCATCAAGAGTCTAGAATGAGTCAGGGAAGCTCAAAGTCCTACATGATGCATGCTGGGCTAAATAAAAGAAATCATCAAAACAAATACAAATAAAGGGAGAAAATAAAAAATATATCAAGGATAATATTATTAAGCCAAATAAGGACGGGTCAAGAGACTACCCACAACCGCAGTGCAGGCCTGAATCTATTGTCCCCGAGCTTACTCAACTCAACGGCATGTCCAATGATTAACAATGTGCACCTAGATTATCACTGTTTTTGGTAAAGGTGAACTCAAATCCCAGAACACATTGAGAACCAGCCAGTCCTTGAAACGATATAATAAGTAGAATATTATATAGTAATGCGAGGAGTAGGGAAAGAAATACAATACTTGACTTACCTGTGACGAAGTCCCCTCTTTTTTGGTTTTTTGTGATTTTTTTGTTTTTTTTTGTTTTTTTTTTATGACAAGAAACCAACATAATGAGATAATAAACACACAATAATTATAAACAATCCAACAAACAACACATATACATAGTACAGACATGAAAACAATCCCTCGGGTAGAGAGGCAACGTCCGGGGTGACCGCGACATAGTCGCGTCGCAGCGCCCTGTCGTGACCTGGTTGCGTCAGATTGCAGCGTCGCGACTCGATCCGAATCCAGAAAGACTAGGAAACCGGAGTTTACCCTTATCCTAAGACATCTAGACTAACACTAGGACTCATAAACCTCTTCTAATCTTATCCTAACACCTAGTTTCGAGATTAGAGTAGGAGTGGACCTCTTAAGACTCTATAAATAGGAGGATTTCGGGGCTAATCCTGCAGCTAACCTTCTGCTCCTTTTCTTCCCCAATTTTCTTCAAGTTTCTCCCTCTTTACCACCATGAAGAGAAGCTGCTCTGTTTTCCAGGAGGACATCCCTCCATACTCTGGTCCAAAGGCAGCAAGGGTGTCCTATGCCAAACTCCAGCGACTCTCCTCCATCCTCGGGCATGTGTGCATGCGCCTGGAGCTCCAAGTAAGTGCCTTTCTCCTCAATTTCTGAACTTCTGAACTATGCTCTGCTTTCTCCCCTTTGTTCTTCTCTGTTCTTAGACCTCCTTCTTCTACCTCTCTTCAGATCTTGCACGGCCAAAGGCGGTTCTCCCGGGTGCCATGGCTCGTGCCCATGCTCGAGTTGCTGCCGCCCACGTCCATTAGCTACTTGAAAGAATGGGGGCTGTCCACGGTGCTTGTGCTGGCCAAGAAATATGACAAAGTGGTGCATATGTGGGATAGCATTACCGCGCTAGTGGAGCGGTGGCATACCCAGACACACACGTTTGTCTTCCCTGGCTTTGAAGCCACGATCTTGCTGGAAGAAATAGAGATAATACTCGGCCTCCCACGGTACCAAAGGGGTGACGAACTTGCGATTTCATACATCGTGGCACCGATCAATTCCTGGAGCATTCTTGCAGAAATTACTACAAGGAAGAGTGACTTACACTCCATGACGAGTGGGATGCATGTGCACCTTCTTCCAATCGCACAGTGGATCACTTCACAATGTAAGCGAAAGATTGGGAACTACACAGCGATCACCAAGGCCGCCGCTATTTGCATTTGTGGTATCATCCTCTTCCCGGCAATGGACAGTGCTATCTCCTTCGCCAACCTTAGCGTCATCGACTCAATTTCAGAAGGTATGAGAATTGGCCAGGCAGTCTTAGGATACTTGTATGCTGGATTGTCCTCTGCAGTATCCGGGGACCTTTCTTCGGCTCCGTTATCGCCCTTGAGCTTTGGATGGGCATGCATATCTAGTTCCGAGTGAAGGACAACTTAGCCACGGAGTGCAAAACAATGCTCAATCATCCATTGGCATTCGTGGGCGGACCTCTTCATATGGGCACCAAGGCGTGGTGCAAGACTGCGCAGCTAAAAGGATTGAAGGCATGGCGCGATTACTTCAAAAGGATGACCGTAGCAGAATTCGACATGTGTCCGCGATTCCTGCACAACCAGATGATCCAGCTACCTCAGTGCACCAAACTTGCCCTACGTCTGCTAGGCAATGAAGCATTGGTGCTATACAACCCGGACCGGTGCTACCTCCAATATGGCACAGCGCGCACGGTGGTTCCCATCCTATCGCACTATCCACCTACCCAGGAGAGGAAGCGGGGTGATGAACAAGACGAGCGTGACGTGCGCAGCGCCGTCATCCACTGGGAAGGATGCGCGATGGGCATTGTGCAAGACAAGGTAGAAGAAGACGAAGATGTGATCAAAGAATACATTGAAGCTTTGAAGAAAATTCAGCCAGTGGCGGGGACCAATTGATTTGATTTGATTTGTAGGCAAGATGGTAGCTAGGAAAGGACTTGTAGCAATTTACTTGAGTGCTTAGAAAGAATTAGAGCATGTAATGACTTGGGTTTGAATGAATTTTAACTGAATTTTTCTGTAAACGCATTGGACTTTGTTGATGACGCGACGAGAAGGGGTGTCGCCTTAATGTCGCAGCCAGGCGGGGCGTCGCTACCTTAACGCGACCGCCCGATAAGTCGCGTCAAGAACTGACTCTTTCAAAACCCAAACGGCTCTTCCTTTCCTCCCTTCCGGCTTTCAAATCTCCAAAACCCCGAATCTTCAAAGCTTCTTGCATTTGCTCGCCCTTGACCCTCTCTTTGCTTCCGATCAAACCGATCTACGCGAAACCAATGGAAGGTGGGAAGAACACCGGCGAGGGCTCGTCTCGCAGGAAGAGGCAGGCGGAGCGTCGGAGCTCCCGGCGCCGGGTGGAAGATCCTTCGGCCGAGGAGGGAGCGCCCGAGGTTGAGATGGAGGAGGAAGAGGAGGTGAACGCTCCGGCCATGAACGTGGAGGAGGAGCGGAGGAAAAGGGCCAGGACCATGAAATCGGTAAGTAATTCAACCCTAAAACCTTGTATGAAAGTGGCATGGTGGTAGACGGAGCCCCTAGAGGGCCAATGTAGGGCGAAAAGCCCGAGGAAAAGAGGACCAAACAAAGGAGGCTCCGGCCGGTTTTGGTTCTGATAACGCGTCGGCCCGACCCGCCGCGACATGCTGTCACGGCGGGGCGGGGCGTCGCGAACATGTCGCAGCGCTTGTGGCCGACGCGGCCTTTAAGGTTGACGCGATATGGTCGCGGTGCCCCGCGTTGTCGCGACAAGGTAGAGGCTGCCAAGGCCTCCGCGATTCCAACCGAACACAAAAAAAAGCTTTAACTGAACTTGAATGCATCTACAGGGTGAAATGAGGGCCCGAGTGTCATGGATTGTAGTGCTGGCAGTGTTCCTGGCATTCCCCCCTTTCCAGAGAGAGAGGGTAGAGGAGATGGGCTTCGGGGAAGTCTTTAGGATGGATAGGATGAGGGCGGATCCGGCCCTCACTCAGGCTCTACGGAGCAGATGGGATGCAGAGGCGACCGCCTTCACATTCCCATGGGGACACATGATCCCTAGCCTTGAGGATGTGAGCCGGATCACGGGGCTCAGGATCTATGGGCGGGCCGTTAGTGGATACACCTACCCTTGCTACCACGACCTGGCTGAGAGACTGTTAGAGCTACCCGTGGAGCGTAGGTCTTCCTTAGTTCCTAGGGTACCCCTCCAGGAGAGCCTAGGTTTGTTTGATGTAGGGAAGGTAGCGGGGGAGAGCAACGATGAGCACCTAGACAGGCTGACCCGAGTTAGCAGGAGGGAGCTGGTGAGTGAGTCTGGGGTGCAGGCAAACTTGGACCTGCGTCGTTTCCTCGTGCTCTTCCTTGGTAGACTTCTATTTGCCACGAGGGGCGACGCAGTCCACTGTCGCTTCCTGCCACTGCTAGAGGACCTGAGTAAGGTAGGGGGGTATGCCTGGGGAGCAGCCTTCCTAGCACATCAGTTTGACAGCTTGGGCGCCTCGGAGCGGCAGACTTCGACCAGCAGATTCTTCCCCTTCCTCCAGGTACGCACCTTCTCCTTAACCCTTGATTTGAACTGCACCTTGCCATAAACTGCCATCTAACTTGATTCTCATCTTGTAGGTCTGGGCCTATCTACACCTCCCAGCTTTGGGGAGAGGAGAGCTTGCACGACCGGGTCTGGTACCCATTGCACGCCGTTGGGACCACATCCGGGACTCCCGCAGCCTCGGGGACCAGCTCGAGCGACTTCAGGAGGCCATAGACAGCTACCCCTACTTGGATGTAAGTACCCTTAACCTTTCCCTTTGCATTAATTACTTGCTAGATTTAATTGCTTGATGACTGATCGGATCTGTTTTTTTTTTCAGGTGGTTTGGCAGCCATACCTGGGGGAGAGTGATGAGGGACAGCCCAGGTTGGTGCAGGCCCACCCCTACTTCGGTAGGTCAGTGTGGTTGCATGCGCTAAACCTTGTGCTACCTCTTCACTTGTTCCTATGCCAGTGCTCCCTCGGGCTTCGACAGAGTGCCGTGGAGTTCCCCGTCCGGGACTGTTTCCGCCGACCGGGTCGGAGCTTCTGGGGGCTTCACGACACGACAGATTGGTGCGAGCGGGCGAAGAGCAGATTGAAAACTGGGAGCGTCGAGGAAAGGCTGTCAAGTCAGACGCTACCACCAATGATGCCTACCTCCAAGCGTATGCCTTGAAGTACGGCGGTAAGGTATATAAGAGCGCCCGACACTAGGTAAAGACTCTGAAACTACAACCCTGTGAATTTGACATCTGTTTGTGCGCAGCGGAGTGAGTTGGAGAGAGTGAGGAGCACCGGAGCAGGCGGTGCTTCCTCTTCTCGAGGTGCAGGGGGCTCTCCATCACTTCTGGAGGCTCGGCTGGCGGGGACGGTGCTGAGGGCTGAGGAGGCTCAAAGGCACCTGGAGGAGCGGGTAAGTACAATGGAATTCCTGATTGATTATTTTTAGCAATTGATTATTGACTGATTTCTCTGATGCAGGAGAGAGATTTGCAGCTTACCACGGAGCATGCCATGGATCTCTAGGGTCAGAGGGACCAGCTCTAGGGGAAAGTCCGGGCTACTCAGAGTGATAGGGACCAGCTGCGCATCCGGGCGGAGGCGGCTGAGGCGCAGGTCGCGGAGGCGACGAAGGAGCTGGCGGCTCTGCGAGTGCAGAGGCCGGCCGAAGACCAGGAGGAGGTCATCCAACTGCGCACGGAGCTACTGGCACAGCAGGAGTTGGCACGGAGTCTCCAGCAAATCGTGATGGACATAGGCCGTTCACGTAGCAGGAGCAGGAGCGGGGCGAGCGTCAGCAGGGCGACCGGCGCCTCCGTAGGACAGTATTTAGCAGGTTCCTCAGTCGACGGAGGAACGAGGAGGAGGAGAGGCGCCGCCAGGGCGATGGGAGTGCCCAGAGCGGTAGGGGCGGTGGCGAGATGCTACCACCGCCAGACCGGCAGGAGGGATCTGGGGAGAGTGGCGGTGGACATTGAGGAGACTTGTGAGCCACCTCCCCATCTTTTGTACATGTTGTTTATATCTTAGTGGAACTTTTGTTTTTATGTCAATTGTTTATGGAATGAATGGTTTGTTCATTGACACGAGTGTGAGATGAGTTTTCAACATGGGAGAAATAGAGAATATTGAGTAGCACGCTGTGTGTCCCTTAGAATTACCTGTCCCTGCACACTTAGCAAAACAAGTCAGATCTGCTCTTTGGCTCAGCCCCTTACGTTTAGATAAACGTGTATGTGACTTTATAATTGTCAAGGGGCTGAGCCTTATTAAATAGGGGAGAGAAAAATAAACCATGCATGCTAAAAGAAAGCAATATGTACACACATTTTTTTATTTTTGAGATTTTTTGATTTTTTTTGTTTTTTTAGATTTCTAAATGTTTTTTTGGATTTTTTAGATTTCTATTTTTTGAATTTTTGAAATTTTTTTTTTTTTTTTGAATTTTTGAGATTTCTATTTGTTTTTTTTTTTTTTTTGAGATTTCTGATAACAACACTCCTTGCCCTTTTTTGAGTAATTAGCCATGGATCGCATCCCCATCTCTTGTTTGGTGAATGACATCTATGTGCGGCGTGCACTTATCCTTGGCTTACTAAGGTTTCCTGCCCCTTGAATATGGATGTTCTAACACAGACCAGGTGTGGAAGTCCTTTTGTCTTCTAGGGAGAATAGGAAGATTAATAATGAGACAAGACTTGGTTTCGGGGTCGGGTTTACTGGCTTGTAAGATTTGCAATGGGTATGGCACATGTGGAATTCGTCTGTTGTCCAGGAACTTTTAAGGTCATTGCTCTTTTTTTTTTTGAATTGGGGCATGCGTACGACCGGGCTCAAGGGCGTCCCGCGGGGAACTGTACTGCCACTTTTTGACATGCCCATATTTCCTTATCATTCTTCTTCTCTTTTGCTATTTCATCATTTCTTTTCCTTCCTTCCCTTTTTTTTCTTTTGAGCTGACCATCTCTATTTGACTTCATTCACATGGTCTATACCATTTGCTGATCTACCAGCTAGCTCTCCCTTGCCCCTGGACCTTGTCCGAGTGAGAAGAGAATTGACCTCTGACTCCCTACACCAAGGCTAAGCAAGAACGACATAAGCAAGGGGAAATGACCTTTGGTCGCCATGCTGTGTGTGTGGCCGAACATAAAGGTTATTTACCAAAATGAGAAGAAGAAATGAGACACGTGGCCAAAAAAACATCATTTTGCGGAGCGGTGTTGTTATCAAAATTTTGTTAGGGGTAGAATCTTTTAAGATACAGCCCATTCCATGGGTGAGAGAGCTCCTCACCATTGGCGTTAACTAGCCTATACGTGTTCCCGGGGTACACTTCCCTGACGACGTACGGCCCTTCCCAGTTTGCTGACAATTTGGACCTTGGACCTCCAGGTTTTATGAAAATTCGCTTCAAGACCATGTCTCCTTGTTGAAATTTTCGCTCAATCACTTTCTTTTGAAAGGACCTTGAGAGTCTATTCTGATATGAGAGAACATGATCGGCTGCAGCTAAACGTCGTTCGTCTAAGAGTTCCAGCTGTGTAAGCAGCGCCTCCCGACGTTCATCGGGATTAAGTTCCTTATCTAACTGAACTCTTAGCGAAGGGATGAGGATCTCATGTGGACAAACCGCCTCCATCCCATAAGTAAGCGAGAAAGGAGTTTTCCCGGTGGGCGTACGGACAGAGGTGCGGTAGGCCCACAGAGCCTCAACTAGTTTCTCTGGCCAATCAGCAAATTTATTAGACTCACAAGTTTTCTTTAAAATTTTCAAAAGTGTTTTGTTTGTGGCTTCGGCCTGGCCGTTGCCTTACGGATAGTAAGGAGACGAATGATGCAAAGAAATGTTAAACTTCTTACAGAGGTCTTGAAGATCTTGTGATATAAACTGAGGCCCATTGTCGGTGACGAGGCTGCTTGGCACTCCGAACCGCGTGATGATATGCCTCATGATGAATCTGCACACAGTTGAACCTTTGATCTCTGCAAATGCTTCAGCTTCGGCCCATTTGGTGAAGTACTCAGTAGCAGTGAGGATGAAAGATTTTTGTTTTACCTGAGCATTAGGATCACCAAGAGGCCTGATGATATCAAAGGCCCACATGGAGAAAGGCCAAGGAGAAGGTAGTGGATGTAAAGAGGAGGAGGGAGCATGGATTTTATCGGCATGGACTTGGCATTTGACGCACCTACGAACGTAGGTGGCGCAATCTTCTTCTAGGGTTGGCCAGTAATAGCCCTGCCTAAAAATCTTTTTAGCCAACATCTGGCTATTCACATGCCCTCCACACTCGTTGGAATGGGATCCTTCCACAATCTTCCAAGCTTCTTTATCTGTCACACATCGGAGGAGCATTCCATTCAGAGTGCGTCTGTAGAGAACTTCACCAATTAGGGTATACCTCAATGCTGCTCTGCGGATAGCTCTCTTGTCCTCCGCTTCAGCCTCTTCTGGGAAGGTGCCGTCTTGGCAATATAGCTCGATTTCATGGTACCACGGCCTTTCTTCTTCTATCATCTCTCCTAGTTCCACAAGTAATAACTCATTTGCTCCTTTTCTCTCTGCCTTCAAAACTAGAGAGCTCCTAAGGTTAATGAACCAAGGATCCTGAGTGGAGGGAGCTTCTAACCTTTGAACGGTGATTGTCTCAGCACCGCGGCTAAGATGGAAGGAGAGAGATGAGGCTAACGACGCGAGGGCGTCGGCCAAGATATTCTGAGAGCGGGGAGTATGAATGTAGATAAGCTGACGAAATTGCTTGGCTAGGAGTGTGACCAGATCTTGATAAGGCTTGAGCTTAGGGTCACGAGTGCGATAGGTAGAAAGGACTTGCCGAAGAACGAGCTGAGAGTCTCCTATAATCTTGAGATGACGCACTCCTAAGAGATAGGCGAGCTTAAGACCGGCAAGGAGAGCCTCATACTCGGAGATGTTGTTGGTGGCATAGAACTGGAGCTGATAGGCTAGAGGAATGGTGATCTCTTCTGGGGTGAGCAAGACAGCACCTATGCCCCGTCCCCTAGAATTGAGAGCTCCATCGAAGTGGAGTGACCAGAAGGGATCGCGAGAAATGAGTGACAGGTTTTCATCGGGGAAATCCTCCTGAACCGTGTCACTAAGGGGAAGAGGAAGGTGAGCAAGGTGCTCAGCAATGGCATACCCTTTTATGGCTTTCTGAACTATGAAGGAAATATCAAATTGGGAGAGGAAGCTTTTCCAGCGCGCCAATCTGTCGGCAAGGACTGGCTTCTCAAGGAGATACCTAATAGGATCCATTCTAGAAATCAAACTCACCTTATGAGCTAGGAAGTAATGCTTCAATTTCTGCACTACCCAAACTAGCGTTGCACATGTTTTCTCCATTGTGGTCAGTTTGAGCTCGGAGGGATTGAAGAGCCTAGATAGGTAATAGACTGCCCTTTCTTTACCGGATTCATCATGCTGAGCAAGGACAGCTCCTAGGGAGTCCTCAATAGTTGACAGATATAGGATCAAAGGTTTCCCAGGGATAGGCGCCTGAAGCACGGGTGGATTCATGAGGTAACTCTTGAGCTCATCAAAGGCCTCTTGGCACTTAGCATTCCATTCAAAGCTGACTCCTCCTCTCAACAGTTCATAAAAGGGACGACACCTTTGAGAGTGCTGAGATATGAATCTCCTTATGAACTGGAGCCGACCAATCAAACCTGAAGCTCAGATATGTTCTTGGGAGGAGGCATTTCATTTATTGCCTTGGCCTTATGCGGATCTATTTGAATCCCTCGTTTGCTAACTATAAAGCCTAACAGCTTGCCCGAAGAAACCCCGAATACGCACTTCTTTGGATTCATCTTTAACTGATACTCTTGTGCGCGGCGAAATACCCTGGCAAGCACGGAGGAGTGCTCTCTTCTGGTCCGAGACTTCACCACAATATCATCCACGTAGACTTCAACATCAATATGAATCATGTCGTGGAAAATAGCTAACATTGCTCTTTGATAGGTGGCGCCGACATTCTTTAATCCAAACGGCATGACCACATAGAAATATGTTCCCCATGGGGTGGTGAAGGAGGTTTTCTCTTGGTCCTCCGGGGCTAGACGAATTTGATTGTAGCCTGAATACCCATCCATAAAAGACAGAGTTTCGAACCCTGCAGTATTATCGATTAGAACGTCCAAGTGAGGTAGGGGGAAATCATCTTTAGGACATGCCTTATTCAAGTCCCGGAAGTCTATGCAGATCCACACCCTTCCGTCCTTCTTCATGACCGAGACGATGTTCGCCACCCACAATGGATAGAGGACTACACGGATGAACTTAGCCTTGTGTAGTTTATCAATTTCCTCTTTCATTTTCAAAGCGATGTGGGGGAGGAACCTCCTTAACTTTTGTTTGATGGCAACTGCCCCTGGTTTTAAAATCAGCCTGTGTTCCACCAAATCAGGGTCAATGCCGGGCGTGTCATCGTAGGACCAGGTAAAAGAATCCTTAAACTCCCTCAATATTTCTATGAGAGCTTCTTCTTCTTCGGGAGGGAGACTGGAAGCTATGGTTAAAAGCCTGGGGTCCTCTTCAGTCCCCACGTTTACCTCTTTAGTGGGCTCATTGACTGCTGAGGTAGGTTCATCGAATCTCCTCATACCATTAGCATACGCCTCAGCAGCATCCTCTATCTCACAATCTTTCTCATCTAATGGGTCTCCTTCGGCTATGATTTCATAAATTCCGAAACCATCGTCTAGCCCTTCCTCTATATGTAGATCTCAAGTTCAAAACTACTGCTTCTGGATGAACTCTTCGACGGAGAAGAGCGCCACACCTTTGAACTAAGTCAAGCAGATACCTTCGGGGTATCCATTACCCTTCTTCTTTCTAGATGGGGACGAGGACTTTCCAGATTCTACCCCTGATTCTAAACTAAGCCCAATATTTACAGGAGATTCTGGAGGAGTGTCCAGAGGTTTATTGGAATGAGCAGGAAAAGGTGCGGCAGGGCCGCGAGGGTCCTCCGATGGGACTGGAGGAAGAGGCGGGCCACCCGAGCTCAGGGTGCCGGCCGCAGGAATGGGGCGCAGGGGAACAGAAGGCCCCTCGCCCAGGATGTCCAACGTGACCATGTTGGTCAGTCAAACGAAAGCACAGTTTGCACAGAAAGAGGAGAAAGGCGGGGATCGCCGCCTGAGAGGAGAGGAGGAGTGCAGAGTGATGGGGATCGCCGTCGAAGCAGGTGAGCAGGAGTACGGGGTGACGGGGATCGCCGTCGAAGCAGGTGAGCAGGACTGCAGGGTGACGGGGATCACCGTCGAAGCAGGTGAGCAGGAGTGCGGGGTGACGGGGATCGCCATCGAAGTAGGTGAGCAGGAGTGCAGGGTGACAGGCATCGTCGTCGAAGCAGGTGAGCAGGAGTGGGTGTCACGTTCTAGCAAAACTACATTTACTGAATATGACAGATTTTATGCACGACGAGTAACACACAGTTCATTCATACCAACTAAGTTTGCGGAAATTATTACATGATACTCCTCATTTTAGTCTGAATGAGGATCAAACAAAAGTAATTGTAACCTTATTACATTCTCTCTTATAACCACAAAGAAAACAAAAGCTAACTGCATATCACTTCTTGATATAAAGTGGTCCTCTCAACACTCAAATCCCCCTTAAGCAGTACCTTCATCTCGTTCACCTGAAATATTGAATTGAATGAGCTAACTAGCCCAGTAGGATTCAAATTTTCTAAAAGGATTCAGACATAAATATATCCAAGTTAGAATGAGTAAAGATCGTTAACATGGTGTGTTTCAAGAACGAAAACACGAGATCATTCAATAACATGGTTGAACAAGCACAATGTTGATCAGGATGATACTTGAGTTCATAATCAAATACAATATCATACACATGAGCATGACATGATGACCAATCAAGCACGAATGATGCATGCCAACATCCACGACGTCCTTATCGCCCCCCCGCGGCCACTGACGAATTCAGGTGCTCCCCCAGGACTGAACCAGCCCTTATTTTCCAGGCATTTTTCTCGAATGAGTTCCAAGACTCACAAAGTGTCATCATCACACACTTATCCTTGTAATGAATCAAGGTATACAAGGATTCACTCATGAATCACACACAAGAATTAAGGAACTTTGTTCCTTCATTAATTTCAGAATTTACGAATCTCATAAGAGCAACTTTGTTCAGAACTTTGAAGAAATGGTTCCTATTGAAAGAGAGGTAACATGACTGATTTTTGTAAGGGTTTAGGTAATAAAAACTACCAAATTTAAGTGGTCTATTGGTTGGAACAATTTGGTAAGATTTACAACAAGAAACGGAGTAAAACAAGTGCTAGAAACAGTTTCCTTTCAATGCCTGTCGACAGGCAGAAGGGTGTTGTCGACAGGGGCTGGAAACCAGAGACAGAACTGGAGTTCTGTCTGGGCCTGTCGACAGCAAGGGATGTGGCTGTCGACAGCCACACACAGGTGATGTTTTTCTGGTTCTGGAAATGGATTCCTATCGACAGCAAGGAGTTCGTCTGTCGACAGGTCTTGTACAATCCTTCAGAAATGGTTCTAAACCAACTACGAATGGTACTAACAACCTCCTCTATCATTCCTAACATGATTAGGACTTAATCCAAACATACTTTAGCCTCAAACATGAAACTATCATGACAAGAGAATGAAAGATAAAAACATGTAATGTTGTTCATATGGTTGATCTTTCAAGAAGACAAACTGAAAGGAGAGTTCAAGAAAAATGGATTGGAAAGTCTTTTCTTAATTAACTCTCTTCTCTTTTTCACTAAACACTTGTCAGGTTCACACCCTTAATACCTCCATGACCTTTCAATAAATCAATTTCACAACAAGAAAGAACCATCATGGTTCTGTCTACATTACTCAAGAGTACTGATAAAACTCCAGATTTTTGGATCAAGTTAAGAAAGGAAGGAACAATCTATGAACTCTCATGGATTAAAACTAACTAAAACATGTTGGAGAATATAGTTCTATTATGAACATATTCTCAGAATTTACAGAGTAATAGACACAAAGTACATTCATTTCAAACAATGAACCCAAAGGTGAAAAGTAAGATAAATAAGAATTTAATCCTACCTTTATGACTAGCACAATCCTCTCCTGATGTTAAATTCCCAAAAACCCAACGTATAGTAGTTGAGGGAATAGCCAATAATGAAGAAAGAGTAGCCAAATTGCCGAGTCCTCCCAGGTTTGCTTCACCAGCTTTCACCACATCCCCTGCAGTAGTTCTAACGCCAGCTAGAGCAATGACAAGGGTGCAATCGCAGAGATAATGGCTCCAGCTGTGAAGTCTACTCAACAATCTTGTAACAATGCAGCAGCATAACGGAAGGGAGTTCCAGAAAACTGGTTACAAAGCAGGTTGGAGGATATTTATAGCCCCAAAGACTTCCATGCACAACGACAGGTCGATGGCTAATGTGTCACAGTAAGAATCTTTTAACTCTTACCCCAACACGTAGCCCATGCAACTTTTACCTTGGCTACACGCATGCAGTGGTAATAATAACCCATTCCTAGGTGTGGTGTCTCTTTAAGAGTCTTACACGTATCCATGCAGATAAATCCCAGAAATACTTACCGTAATTGTCCCACAAATCAACTGGCCTAATGATCACTATGCATACCCATCCAAATGGTGTCCATTTGAGTTCAAATTTCAACCATAACCTAATGTGATGGTTTTAAAAATTGTAGTGATTTTAGTTTAATTTGTAGATTTTATCTTACAGTAGGTGAAAATTCACCCGAAAAATGGTCACGTCGACTTAATCTCGAAATCCGTACGTCGAAAAATTCAGATAATTACATTTCTGACTTCTCCACATTTTTCTGGAAATTATGGTGTTCTCGTATTTTTATTTCGTTGTCATTTTCCAGTGTCGCCCTGTGGGAGCGCGTACTTCTATGCACGACACTGGGGTAACGTTCGGTACCATTAATTATACACAAATATCATTTTTTTAATTTATGACTAATGCTTAAGTCTAATAACTTTATTACTCATGGTTTTTCAATAAATAAAATTTTTGGGGTATTACAACTCTCCCCCACTAAAGAAATTTGGTCCTCCAAATTAATAACATAAAGTATGAATACTAACCTGTAACAAGTTCGGGTATTTAATCTTGATAGCGTCTTCAAGTTCCCACGTTGCTTCCTCTTGTCCGCGTTTATTCCATTGAACCTTTAACAAAGGAACTTCTTTGTCCGTAGTTGCTTGATTTTCCGGTCAAGAATTTGTACAGTTTTTTCTTCATATGCTAAGTTTTCTTGTATTTCCAGATCTTGATATTCAATAATGCGTTCCGGGTCATAAACATATTTCCTTAGCATCGATACATGGAAAATATCATGTACGTTAGACAACTGTGGTGGAAGTGCTAATTGATACGTTACTTCTCCATTCCTTTTCAAAATTTCAAATGGTCCAATGTACCTTGGACTCAATTTTCCTTTAATTCCGAATCTTTTGATTCCACGTCGAGGAGATACTTTAAGGAATACATGTTCCCCTTCCTGAAACTCCAAATCCCTTCTTCAACGATCAGCATAACTTTTTTGTCAATCTTGAGCAGCCTTCATTCTGTCTTGTACCAACTTGATAATTTCTGTGGTCTCTTGGATCATTTCAGGTCCAAGAATATGTGATTCTTTCAGTTCCACCCAACATAATGGTGATCTACATTGGTGGCCGTACAAAGCTTCAAATGGTGCCATTTGTATTGTAGACTGATAACTATTATTGTATGCAAATTCCATGATTGCTAAGTGAGTGTTCCAGTCATTTCCAAACTCTAATATACAAGCTCGGCACATATCTTCGATAATCTGATTCACCCGCTCTGTTTGTCCGTCAGCCTGAGGATGAAATGTTGTACTAAATTTCAATTTAGTTCCCAATGCATCTTATAATTCCCTCCAGAAATGTGAGGTAAATCTGGCATCTCTATCTGAAACTATATTCCTTGAAATTCCATGTAATCAGACAATTTCTTTCATATAAAGTGCGGCTAAGACACTCACTGACCATCTTGTCTTGATTGCTAAGAAATGAGCTGATTTGGTAAGTCGGTCAATGATTACCCAAATAGCATCAGACCCACTTCGAGTTCTAGGTAATCCCACAATAAAATCCATACCGATACTGTCCCATTTCCACCCTGGTACTTCTAGTGGCTTTAACTTTTCCGCTGGTTTCTGATGTTTGGCTTTGACTTTCTGACATGTTAAGCATCTTGCTATGAAATTTACAATATCTTTCTTCATATTGATCCACCAAAAATACTTCTTTAAATCTTGATACATCTTAACAGCTCCAGGATGAATAGTATAATATGACCGATGAGCTTCTTCTAGAATTTGCTTTTTGATCTCACAATCATCCGACACACATAACCTATCTCGAAATCGAAGATTTCCTTGAGAATCTTCATTAAAATCAAGTTTAGAGATCAATTTTTCCCTGATTTCTATCAACATAGGGTCATTGTCTTGTTGTTCTTTAATTTGCCTCAATAATTCTAACTGAACTGTCAAGTTATTAATAACAATCTTTCCTTCTTGTGATTCCACCTTTAAGATCAATGTGGAGAATTCCTCTAACAATTTCCACTCCCTTACTTGTAAGTGGCATACTTTAGCTATAGGATTTTTGCTGAGTGCATCAGCCACCGTATTGCCTTTCCCTGGATGGTATTCAATTTTGAAATCATAATATTTGATATACTCCATCCACCTTCTTTGTCTCATATTCAATTCCTTTTGTGAAAACAAATACTTAAGGCTCTTATGATCAGAATAAACTATAAATTGATTGTCATATAGGTAATGCCTCCAAAGTTTAAGAGCAAAAATTACTGCGGCTAATTCCAAATCATGTACTGGATAATTCTTTTCATGAATCTTCAATTGTCTTGATGCATACGCAATGACTCGTCCATCTTGCATCAATACACATCCTAGTCCAATACTTGAAGCATCAGTATAAACTTCAAATAATTTTCCTTCTATCGGTAAAGCTAAGATTGGTGCAGACGATAAACATTGCTTTAATAACTGAAATGCCTGTTCACAATCCTCATTCCATACAAATGCAGTTCCTTTTCTAGTTAATTGTGTAAGAGGCGAGGCAATTCTAGAAAAATTCTGGACAAACTGCCGGTAATAACTAGCCATACCCAAAAAGCTTCTAACTTCAGTGAGGTTCTTTGACTGCTTCCATTTCTGTATGGTTTCTATCTTTGAAGAGTCCACAGACAATCCTTCTTTTGAAATAATATGCCCCAAGAACATCACTTGTTCCATCCAAAATTCACATTTACTAAACTTTGTATATAATTGGTGATCTCTTAATAGTTGCAAAGTAATTCGTAAATGTGTCTCATGTTCTTCTATACTCTTGGAATAAATCAGTATGTCATCAATAAACACAACCACAAATTGATCTAAGTAAGTTCTGAACACGTCATTCATCAAACGCATAAATGCAACAGGTGCGTTAGTTAATCCAAATGGCATCACTACAAATTCGTAGTGTCCATACCTTGTTCAGAAAGCTGTTTTGTGAATGTCCTGCTCCTGAATCTTGAGTTGATGATAACCAGATCTTAAATCAATTTTGGAAAAATATTGAGCTCCAGACAATTGATCAAATAGATCATCAATTCTTGGAAGTGGGTATTTGTTCTTTATGGTTAATTGATTTAACTGTCGATAATCTATACATAATCGCATAGACCCATCTTTTTTCTTCACAAATAACACCGGAGCACCCCAAGGTGAGGTACTAGGTCTAATAAATCCCTTTTCTATCAGTTCTAACAACTGCCTTTTTAATTCCTTTAACTCCTCCATTGACATCCTGTACGGTGTTCTTGAAATTGGTGTAGCTCCTGGTACCAGTCAATTGAAAATTTCACCTCTCTATTAGGTGGTATGCCAGGTAATTCTTTAGGAAAACATCAGGAAATTCTCTTACCACTGGAATATCACCCAATCCCGTGATATCTTGATTTAGTATCGTTACCGAAGCCAAATACCCTTGACAACCTTTTCATACAAGCTTACAAGCCTTGACTGTTGAGATTATCGGTATTCTTCTAATGTGAGGTTTATCAAAAGTTATAGAACATTTTTCCTTTCCTAGAAATGTGACCCGCCTTAATTGGCAATCTAAATTGGCATGGTATTTAGATAACCAATCCATCCCAAGGATCACATCATAATCCCATATTTCCAAGCATATTAAATCACCATATAAATTGTGTCCATCACATAAAATCTGACTATCAGGATAATATTCCTTAAGCTTTTTACCCTCACTCAAAGGTGTTGCCACTTTCAATTTTGTAGACAATAAGACTGGTTGTATTTCCAAAGACTTAGCAAAATTATAGCTAATAAAGGAGTGTGTATCTCCTGAATCAAATAGTACATGTGCAAGTTTTGAGTTTACTATTAGTGTACCTTCAATCAGTCCGCCTTCTTGCGAAGATTCAGGTTCTACCTCCTGAATTGCTTGTATTCTTCCTTGTTTAGTTTGCCTTGCTTGAGAATTTGGTTTGGTTGGCATGTTCTTGATTGTCGGACACTCTGAAATACGATGTTGAGTACTTCCACACTTAAGGCATGCTCCCAACCTACGCCAACAAACTTCTGCTTTATGCCCTCTAACATGACAATGATTACACACTTCCTTATTGCCACTTGGAGCTTTCCTATCTTCTTTCCAGATGTTGTTCTTTCGAGGTATTTCCCGACTCAAATTTTCTCATTCAATCCTCTCCTGACCTTCCTTTAATTTTGTCCACCATATCATTGGCAGCTTCTAGAGCCAACGCTCGTTTGACCATCTCTGAATACGTAGTAATCAGATGAGTAGTTAACTGTATAATATAAGTAGGACGTAGTCCATTCATGAGCCTCTTGGCTTTCAGCTTATCTGTGGCTATGAGATGTGGAGCATACTTAGACAATCGAGCAAACTGAGCCTCATATTCAGATACTGACATTCTAAGTTGTTTCAGATTAGCAAATTCAGTGGCTTTCTTTTCCTGGACAACTTCAGAAAAATACTGATCATTAAACAATTCTACAAACTCATCCCAACTCATTTGACTTGGATCTTCCAATGTAGATGTCACGGTGTCCCACCATGCTCTAGCATCTCGTTCCAACTGAAAAGTCACTAATCGAATCTTTTCTTCTTCAGTGCACTTGATTACTCCAAATATCCTTTCTATGTCCTTTAGCCAATTCTCGGCCTCATCCGGGTCGGTACTCCCTAAAAATCTCGGAGGATCTAAACTTCGGAAATCCCTGAATAAGCTTGTTACATTATGGCTATTACTCTTCGCTACCGTCCTCATTACTCAGGTTAAGTCATGCATTGAATTTTCCATTTTCCTCCAGTTAGTGTCACCTCTGTCCATGACAAAATTAAGGAAGTATCTGAAACATTCAATAGGACATACATTAATTTCACAATCCACCCAAACTTGCATTCATCACATACATACATTTCAAATTCATATAACACTCCATTTCCATTTATAAGTCAAATATTTACATTAAAGCATACTATCCCAAACCAGCAACTAAGTTACTGCAGTCTCCTCCTTTCAACTCTTCCATCATACAAAACATACCTTCATCAACCTCTCACTCCCCATACACATGGGAGTTATATATACAACTAATATTTACACAAAAGGAGAGGTTTACAAAAAAGTGAGTTGTCTATCCACAATTTTTTTAATTTCTGGTCAAATCTATAACCGGTTCTGTGGGTGGTGGTTGCTATTCTTCTGCCGCCCCATAATGCAGCTCCCTCGCGGCATTGGTCATCTCCTCCCAATACCCCTCGATCTGATGGAGCAGCATCTCTTGCCCCAGCTTCAGACCATTCAGATCATCATGATCTGGTTCATAATATCCAATGAAACGTGTGGATTTCCGCCATGAAAGCGCCTGCCGTCAGATTTAATACTTCCTCTTTGATCTACGTGGGTTTCTCTCTGTGCTTGAGCATATAATTCTAGGTCCTGATGTAGCAATTCCATGGCTGCTACCAACCTTTGTTGAGCACTCATGTCCATTCTGAAATAATTAACAGGTTAAGCATTTACATGATTAGAAAAATCATGCTAACTAATCCCATGTTTCTACCCCAACTCACTGGTTATCCCTAGGTTTATCGTACTAATGCTCTAATACCAATTTAATTTGTTACGTTCTAGCAAAACTACATTTACTGAATATGACAGATTTTATGCACGACGAGTAACACACGGTTTATTCATACCAACTAAGTTTGCGGAAATTATTACATGATACTCCTCATTTTAGTCTGAATGAGGATAAAAAAAAAAGTAATTGTAACCTTATTACATTCTCTCTTATAACCACAAAGAAAACAAAAGCTAACTGCATAGCACTTCTTGATATAAAGTGGTCCTCTCAACACTCAAATCCCCCTTAAGCAGTACCTTCATCTCGTTCACCTGAAATATTGAATTGAATGAGCTAACTAGCCCAGTAGGATTCAAATTTTCTAAAAGGATTCAGACATAAATATATCCAAGGTAGAATGAGTAAAGATCGTTAACATGGTGTGTTTCAAGAACGAAAACACGAGATCATTCAATAACATGTGTTGAACAAGCACAATGTTGGAATTAGAATCAGTAGTTCAGGATGATACTTGAGTTCATAATCAAATACAATGTCATACACATGAGCATGACATGATGACCAGTCAAGCACGAATTGATGCATGCCAACATCCACGACGTCCTTATCGCCCCCGCGCGGCCACTGACGAATTCAGGTGCTCTCCCCAGGACTGAACCAGCCCTTATTTGCCAGGCATTTTTCTCGAATGAGTTCCAAGACTCACAAAGTGTCATCATCACACACTTATCCTTGTAATGAATCAAGGTATACAAGGATTCACTCATGAATCACACACAAGAATTAAGGAACTTTGTTCCTTCATTAATTTCAGAATTTACGAATCTCACAAGAGCAACTTTGTTCGGAACTTTGAAGAAATGGTTCCTATTGAAAGAGAGGTAACATGACTGATTTTTGTAAGGGTTTAGGTAATAAAAACTACCAAATTTAAGTGGTCTATTGGTTGGAACAATTTGGTAAGATTTACAACAAGAAACGGAGTAAAACAAGTGCTAGAAACAGCTTCCTGTCAATGCCTGTCGACAGGCAGAAGGGTGTTGTCGACAAGGGCTGAAAACCAGTGACAGAACTGGAGTTCTGTCTGGGCCTGTCGACAGCAAGGGATGTGGCTGTCGACAGCCACACACAGGTGATGTTTTTTTGGTTCTGGAAATGGATTCCTGTCGACAGCAAGGAGTTCGTCTGTCGACAGGTCTTATACAATCCTTCAGAAATGGTTCTAAACCAACTATGAATGGTACTAACAACCTCCTCTATCATTCATAACATGATTAGGACTTAATCCAAACATACTTTTAGCCTCAAACATGAAGCTATCATGGCAAGAGAATGAAAGATAAAAACATGTAATGTTGTTCATATGGTTGATCTTTCAAGAAGACAAACTGAAAGGAGAGTTCAAGAAAAATGGATTGGAAAGTCTTTCTTTTAAACTCTCTTCTCTTTTTCACTAAACACTTGTCAGGTTCACACCCTTAAGACCTCCATGACCTTTCAATAAATCAATTTCACAACAAGAAAGAACCATCATGGTTCTGTCTACATTACTCAAGAGTACTGATAAAACTCCAAATTTTTTGGATCAAGTTAAGAAAGGAAGGAACAATCTATGAACTCTCATGGATTAAAACTAACTAAAACATGTTGGAGAATATAGTTCTATCATGAACATATTCTCAGAATTTACAGAGTAATAGACACAAGTAGGTTCATTTCAAACAATGAACCCAAAGGTGAAAAGTAAGATAAATAAGAATTGAATCCTACCTTTATGACTAGCACAATCCTCTCCTGATGTTAAATTCCCAAAAACCCAACGTATAGTAGTTGAGGGAATAGCCAACAATGAAGAAAGAGTAGCCAAATAGCCGAGTCCCCCCAGGTTTGCTTCACCAGCTTTCACCACATCCCCTGCAGTAGTTCTAACGCCAGCTAGAGCAAGGACAAGGGTGCAATCGCAGAGATAATGGCTCCAGCTGTGAAGTCTACTCAACAATCTTGTAACAAAGCAGCAGCATAACAGAAGGGAGTTCCAGAAAACTGGTACAAAGCAGGTTGGAGGATATTTATAGCCCCAAAGACTTCTATGCACAACGACAGGTCGATGGCTAATGTGTCACGGTAAGAATCTTTTAACTCTTACCCCAACACGTAGCCCATGCAGCTTTTACATTGGCTACACGCATGCAGTAGTAATAATAACCCATTCCTAGGTGTGGTGGCTCTTTAAGAGTCTTACACGTATCCATGCAGATAAATCCCAGAAAATACTTACCGTAATTGTCCCATAAATCAACTGGCCTAATGATCACTATGCATACCCATCCAAATGGTGTCCATTTGAGTTCAAATTTCAACCATAACCTAATGTAATGGTTTTACAAATTGTAGTGATTTTAGTTTAATTTTTAGATTTTATTTTACAGTAGGTGAAAATTCACCCGAAAAATGGTCACGTCCACTTAATCTCGAAATTCGTACGTCGAAAAATTCAGATAATTACATTTCTAACTTCTCCACATTTTTCAGGAAATTATGGTGTTCTCGGATTTTTATTTCGTTGTCGTTTTCCAGTGTCGCCCTGTGGGAGTGGGCACTTCTATGCACGACACTGGGGTAACGTTCGGTACCATTAATTATACACAAATATCATTTTTTTTAATTTATGACTAATGCTTAAGTCTAATAACTTTATTACTCATGGTTTTTCAATAAATAAAATTTTTGGGGTATTACATACGGGGTGACGGGGATCGCCGTCGAAGCAAGTGAGCAGGAGTGCGGGGTGACAGGGATCACCGTCGAAGCAGGGGGAAATTAACAGCTGGAGGCAGAAAGCAAGGATAACAAAGTAGAAAGACGGGGATCGTCGTCTGATGAATAATGAAGGGGAGATGAAGAAAGGGGAGGAGGAAGACGGGGATCGCCGTCCGAAGAAAGAGGAGAGAAGATGAATGGGGGGAACACACATATTTTTGGATTTTGGATTTTCTATATTTTTTTGGAGTTTTGAATTTTCTATTTTTTTATTTTCTGATTTTTCTATATTTTTTACTTTTTTTGTATTTTATTTGATGAAAGGAACTACATTACTTTAAGAGGCTCCGGGAGAAAGACAGAACCGAGCCATAAAAGAAAATGGTGAAAAGGGGTGAAGGGCGGATCAACGCTTCAACGGCGTCGAGAGAGAATTGAATAATAAGGGGAGGAGACGAGGGAATAACCTCAAAATTAGAAACAAGTATGGATGAAATAAGATGAATGGGAGGCCGGGAAAACCCTGGCCGGAGCCCCTTTGCTGAAACAGTTGAGCTGGTTGAATGACTTTCACTACAAAAAAAATGATCTATAGCTTCGGTTAATAACTGTAGGTATATGCCTAAAATCCGAAGGTAAAACTCTTTACCTACGGAAAGAGCTACGGTTTGCATCTGACACGTATGCTCGCGTGACTAAAGTCTATACCCACGTAAAAATAATCGTAGCTATACATTGGGTTATGCCTACGAATAACAACTGTAGGTATAAATTATGAAAAGCATAGGTATAGCACTCCAATAACAACATACTGCAATACTACTATACTAATGGTTGATAACCGTAGTAATAGCTTTTTAAGACGATGATAAAGAAACGTAGGTATAAATATTGCAATACATGACATCCTATACCTATGGTTTAAGTTATTGTATGTAACAATGTTTAGTCATGACCATTAAAAACCGTAGGTGTACATGTTTTTTTTTTTTTACAAATATAAATATTCATACTATCCATACCTGATCATACATGTCCATATACCTATATCATATGTAAACATGTAGAATTTATTCTACAAACATGCATGCTATACACATACATATATAATATTCTATGTAATACATCTACATCTGCAACTAAAATAAAATCCAAATCCACATATCCACTCATCTACATCACAGAAGCAAAATAACATTCACATCCACATGTCCACTCAAATATTCACATAAATATCCACTCTCATATCCATGAATATCCACACTCACATCCATGCATGTACACTCATATTCACATGACAAATATCCACCTTTTGTTTAAACAATTCAAACATCGGACAATTTTAGGGATGAAACAATTATGACATATGCTAGGAAGAAGAAAATGACAATCTGGATGAAAAACTTGGGGTTTTCCTTCATTCTTGGAGAAGTCACAGATCTTCAAAACAAAATTTCTAGTTAGATGAGAGGAAAAACAAAGATAACTGAGCATACAAACTCCCATGCAACTTTGCATTCACTGTAACTGAGACATTTTCTTTCTTACAAAAAAAATACAGTATACATAAATGACAACATTGAAAAGGATGAAAAAAACTTATTTACAACCAAAAGAAACTGAGACTACTGGACTAGTAGGATGGTTTCACAAACTGGATGAAAGCTTCCTCTGATTGGCATAAAAAATTTTAAATATGGTAATCCAGTTGCCTTCAATGATAACCTGAATTTCTACTCCATGCGACTGGTCCTTGTTGTCCCTCTATTCGTGCAAATGGGCATGTGGAATATTTCTGAATAATAGTTAAAGAAAATAGTTAGTGAGAGTGATGATCCCCAGAGTAGATGAAAGCAAATATAGCAATGGAACTTGATGGTATCTATTCATATAAATGAAATAACTATGATAAAAAGGAGCAAGGTCAAAAAACTTAGGACAAAAGAATATTGTGAACAACCCAATAAAACCATGAAACTTTATTTCTGCAATATTTAAGAGATTGAGGTAGCTTAATGATCCAAACGGTTTCAATTCATCAAAAACTTCCAATTTTAGAATTTAAAAAATGAGGGACAAAATAGACATGGATTTCAAAAGCCACTGCTTCTGCCACAATTTGTCATAAATAGCATATACATTGAAAAGAATTTTGATAGGTAGAATGAATAGAATGCATAATGATTGGCAATCACTGGCATACCAATTTTCCCATTCTACTAGCATACTCCACTTCTACATAAATTGAATGGCTACATCACATAAATCTAGCTACATTCTTTAGAGAGCTGTCTCATTTTCAGGGTGGAGTGGGATTTGTAATGGTTGTCCTTCATAGCTTTGGGTTTTGGCATAATACACATTATCTTACCGGCTGGGATTTTGGCATACAATCTCACATGCCATGGTATCAGAATCTGTTCTTTTCTGCTTTGATTATTTCCAAAAGTAAGGAGAATGTTTGTGGATTGCCTATCTAGTTCATGCTTTGTGGACATAAAAGGTAGTTTTTTTTCCTGCTTACTGATTCCATGAGACTATGGATTCTCTGTCGTCCAAGTTGTTAAGCATGGTAAATAAGATGTGCCTCTATAGCATAATCAGCAGATGGTTCTCTTAAGAAGCTCTGATTTAAGGAAAACCTATTGAGCTTGAAAGGAGAGAAAAAGGGATTTTCTGCATGATTTCTATGAACATGATATGGTTTAGTAAAGTGATTTGAATGATCAAAAAGTTCTTAGCATTCTTCTGCTGCAGAGTTGGAGTTTTGTCTTGTGCACATTTAGTTGGACAAGTATTGGAAATTCTCTCTTTGGGTATCTATGGCCATTTATTCTAGAATACCCTTCCAAGGGGACAGAAGACCAGTAAAATACCTGAAAGTAATCACAAAAGTAAGCTCCACATATCATTCTGCAGTTACCTTTTGGAATTGTCTGAATAATAACCAATTCAATCAAATTAAAATTACAAAATAAATAACAGTCGTCAAATCATTCAAGAAAGCTTCAGAAATGAATTCCACAGGTGATGCGGGAATGTTCTCTTCTGTTAAAACCAAGAAGGTTTATAACTGCAAAGTAGAAAGCAGATAGAAGAGTGATATAGAAACATTTACTTTTTAAAAAACATGTGATATAGAAACATTTACAAAATGTAGAAAACACATATGTCATTCGAACAGGTCTTATCCAATCTTGAATCAGCATGTTATGAACAGAACAGAGAGGCAAGAATTGGACGGCCAGGCCTCTCCCATATCATTGCCTTCAATAGATACAGGTACAATAGCCCTACACAGGGCAATCTCCTAATAGGATAGAGACAATAGAAAGGAATAGGAAGGACAGTATATACATGGCTGCACAAAGAGAGGTATGATATCTCTTAACAGACTCAATCAACTGTCAACATAATATTGGACCCCTTCACAGTTATGTGCTAGGTTTGATGAACAACAGATGATGGATAGACAAAAGAGAAAGATAAAGGAGAGAGAGTATAGAAAGGATGATTAACTGTGAACGAAGAGGGGTGGGAAAAGGAATAGAAAGTAGTCAACCAGAAATAAAGGAATGGAAATAAGCACAGCCATTACTAATCATCCATGACAAAGGCACCAGCTGGCTCCGAGCTATGAGATAGAGACATGGAAATTGAATGACAACACAGACAATGGGAGTTAGATATGGCAGTTTCTAAAGCAACACAGGAGGCCACAGGAAGTATCATGATATGGACATATTCATAAGTCATGCACATGCAACTCAGATAGGAAGTGGTGTTTTTAGTGACAGGTGGGTGAGTGACATGAAAGAACAATTTTGTGAGATCTTCTATTGTGTTAGTTGGTAGAAATATTGAATTTGGTTAAATGTACTCATAAAAACAACTTGAACCTGTTTTAGTAAGACCTGCATAGCCTTCTAGTCTTATGACTTTGTGGAGACTTGCGATTTTGGTTTTAAAAAAAAATCACATGGGCCTGGTCACTTCGATCCCTTAGGCAAGCATACAATCCCTCCATCACACATGCATACACATGGATCATTGACTTTTTTAGGGTTTACTGGAATCTTCCTAGCATGTCCTCTATAATAAATCAAGAATAGGTGTATAACCACAAAAATTAAAAGCAGGGTGGATTACAATACAATCTTTTTCCATAAGAGGGGAACATATGCAGAAGACACTTCAAGTAAACATGAATGCAGTAAACACTTCAATAAACATGAATACAGTATTCTGAAAAATGGATCATACCATGCTTTTATTAATAACTGAAATGTATAGGTAAGAAAGAGATAAGAAAGCTAAAGGTCCCTCTACACAAGAGCGTAACTGGATGGTGTCACTTTCTTCCAAAACCAAAAAGAACACAAAGGGTACTTTTTCCTGCCTAACATGTTCTGTAGGGTTTTGTATGTAAACAATGTGGATGATCATAGCCCACAAACATAGCAAAAGAGAAGTTGCTTATGTTCCTTTGATTTACAACCACATAGAAAGTAAAATACACGAAATAGCTATGGATAAACATACTTGGGATACTTTATTGGCATGACAACTGCAGCTCTGACCTGGGGTTTCTTTCTGATAAGCCTATGGTGAAGCTCTGACCTGCAGCTCGACCTGGGGTTTCTATGTCTGCAGGGAGTATCAGCGATAGATGGATGTTGTCACTGATGAGCTCCATCTGCAATGCCTCCGCCAGCCCATTAGAAAAGCGCCCTCGCAAGCTGAAATTAGACAATTTGATTGCACCCAATGCACAGGAAGCAGCAGAAGGAGAAGAGGAGGAAGAGGATTGCAAGCATTAACACATGCCTGATCGTGTAAGAGTGACCTGCGGATCAGTCGAAAGCTTCTTGTCTTTGCTCTTGTTACCCCCTTCCATTGCTCACTTGCCGACGGGCTTCTGCAACAGAGCAGTCAAGTAGACTTCCCCGTTCCTGACGCCGCTGGAGTCAGTCTTGTTCCCCACCGTCCACTTTGAGGTCCGGTAACCGAGCTTACCGATCATGGGAGTGTAGACGGCGTCCAGATCCAGCGGCCGGCAAAAGAAATGGTCCAACCAGAGGAGGCCGCCCGCCCTCAGTACGCGGTCGGCGTCGTACAACAGGAACTCCATGGCCGGCGCCGGGATCCACCGGTTGACAGCATGCCCACATCGCACCAGGTCGAGCGCGGCGTCGTGGACGGGGAGCCGCTGCTGAAGCGGGACATGGAGCGGGACCAGGCCCCGGAGGGCGGCGGCCTTGTTGTAGGGGGCGCCCAGGTCCATGGTGGTGGTGACGACGACGGCGCCGGCATCGAGCTTCATGCGGGCGGCGAAGGTGCCAGAGCTGCCGCCGACGTCGAGGGCGAGGCGGATCGGGGTGGAGTGGTCCTGCGCGATACGGAGGAGCTGTGGAACAATGAGATCCAGGTTGGATCTGGTGGGCGGGAGGAAGCACGCGGCCTCAGCGGCCATGTCGAAGCCCAGGTGGGCGGGAAGGCAGGAGAAGCTCTTGCAGGAGGCGGAGGGGGGCCACAGCACGGCGGAGTCGGGGAGGGAGGCGGGGAAGGGGTTGGCGGTGCCGGGGAGGGAGGAGATCGGGGGCGCCTTGGAGGGGGTGCGGGAGAAGCAGCGACGGCGTGGGAGGGGCTGGCAGCCGCGGAGGGCGAGGGCCTCGGCGACATTGTCCGTGTCGGGGGGGCAGGGCTGGAAGGGCTTGTAGGCCATGTACTGGTGGAGAAGCTCGAGGTGGTCGTGGCAGGCGGAGGCGATGGGGGAGAGGGAGGCGTAGAGGAGGAGGTTGGCGGGGGAAGAGGAAGAGGAGGGCGAGGGCGACGATTACTCGCCACCATTACCGTGCAGGGCGAGGGCGGCGGTGGGTTTGCGCAGGGCGTCCGCGAGGGCGATGATTACTCGCCACCATGGTCGCTTCCCTGTACCTCGCCGACATGTCCTTGCCATAGAGACCAACAGCAGCTCGGTGCCCCTTGCTCCAGGTTCAGATAGCTGGGGATGAGGTATCCCATGGGAAACCCCTTAAATTAATCTATTTTTTTTCATTTCCCGCGCATTGCTGCCACAACTAAAACTTGGACCTACGGTTTTTTATTTTTTTTTGGATGTTATGCATTGGCCAATACATACACTTTAAAATTTTCATAAGTATATTCTAATTTTTTCTTATATTTTTTAGTAAATCGTAGTCAAAATAACTACTTTTACACATTATTATGTAAAACTGTAACTATATGTAGGTGTATACACACGGTTAAAATAATCGTATGTGTAACCTTACAACAGATGTTTTTACCGTATGTAATTCTCATTTATACCTACAAAATACCTTGCCGTAGGTAGAATCTATGGGTATAAACCCAATTTGTTGTAGTGTTTCCTCACCAAATCCAAGCAACTGTCGCTTGGTGGTGGTTGCTGATGCTGACAAAGCTGCTACTTGTGGCATGTCTTCTTTGCTGAACAGTCGATTGACTACAAAAACAAGGTCTTCTAATTCTGACTCTCTGCCCCAGCTTCTGGTTCTTCAAACAGCAGACTGACTGATGAGATGACATCTTCCTGATCTGGGTCTCTGTACCTGCCTCGGCTCTCTTCTTCTTAATGGGTCGCTGCTCTTCTAAGGACTGGTAAGCTGATTTTAGCGCTTCTGTGGTAGTGTTGTATCCGGGCTGCACAGGCCTCTGATGAAGTGTTCGTACAAGGACCAGGTAAGTGGGCCATGGTCGGATTGTGAAGGAAATGAGAAAGCAGCCCATTCTGAGTATCCCAAGCCATGTTTTGTGAATTTCTTAGTGCTAGCCACAGTCTTGGTTCGCCCTTGGAGATGGGCACCCAGGCCTTTTCCTGACTGATAACCCAGTCTAAACATGATGTTCCACCCTTTTGCATTTGTGCTCACATCTTTCCTGACTGCCACTACAGGGGGAGATCCTTTTGGGCGATTTGAACAGAATGTATAGGCCCAAGTATAGTTGACGTCGAGCACAGAGATAATGGGCTTATTGGATGGCCATACTGATGGCAGCACCCTCTCAACTGCTTCTACTGTATGTGTTGTGGCCACGCTCTTTACTTTGACTATTCGCCCTTGGAAGGGGAACTTTGGCACTGATGTGCTGTGGACGGCACTGCCCCTAATGATTCAATCCATGGGCTCCCTAAGATGGCCTTATAAGTATGATCAATGTTCAATACATAAAACTCCACTGACATGACTAATGGCCCTAATTCTGCTTGTAATGTGATGATTCCGTGGCAAGCACGCCGTGAATTGTCATAAGCAGCGATGGTGGTGGGGGTAGGCTGCAGTTGTCGCTCTGATATGTTGCATGCTCTAAGGGTGCTTAATGGACACACATTAATGGAAGCTCTCGTATCCACTAGAGCTACATCGATGGCCACTTTGTTTATGGTGAGTGTCACACATAAGGGCATTTTTCTGGCTTCTGGGGCAGCCAACTCACCATCCGAGAAGGTAATAGTGGGTCCTTTGTTTACAATTGAGAGAACTGAAGGCAGATTATCCGGGTTCATGTCTTCACTGACCATGACCCTTTGCAGAAAGGCCCTTAGGGCGTCTTGATGAGTCTGTGATCTTTTGATTAGCTCTAGTATGGAAATCTTGGCGGGGGTTTGATCCAAATGCTTCAGAATATCATATTGAGTCCCCAGGACTGGATCGATTTCTTCCATATCTTGCTGCTGCTGATTGCTGGTTTGTTGGGCTGGTTGACCTGGCATGGACACGGATGCGTTAGGGTACATCCGATGGAACATTCGCCCGCTCCGGAGGGCAAGATTATGGTGGAGTGGAGGGGTTGTGGTGTCAAGGATAGAAGGGTTGGCTAGTAAGGGCGCTGGCGCAGGGGAGAAAGGGATGTGGTTGGGTGGATGGATAACAGGTGACATGACGGGGGGATAGGATGGTGAGGTGATGGTAGCAATGTGGGGAGTGAAGGGGGGAGGTACGGTGGATGTAGGCGCGGGGGTAGTGGGTGTGATGTGGGAGATAACCAGAAGTTGGCCCACTTCATGTTCGTCATCGAAGGCCCACTGAGCTTCTGGTGGCGAATGGTGGATGACAGGGTTAACATGTGCGGGTGGAGGAGGTGGTGGAGCTGGTTGGGGGTTTGGAGCGGGCTGATGTTGAGGCATGGGATTACGGATTATGCCTAGGTCGTTCGCCGGTTGCTGTGGCTGCTGGTGTTGTTGTTGTTGTTGGTATTGCTGCTGGAAGGGTTGGTACTGTTGTTGTTGTTGTTGCTGCTGCTGCTGTTGATGCTGCGGCTGCTGTCGCCTCTGCTGTTGCTACTGTTGCCTTTGGCCTTGTTGGTCCCTCAGAGTTTGGATTAGCCTTTTCATCTCTGCCCAGTCAATTTGATTCTGCTCATGGAGGTCATATATCATATCCCGGAACTGAAAACAATCTGACACATTATGGCCCGGATGGCGGTGATAGACACAGTACTTTGTTTGATCGACCGCCATATTCCAGTTTGCCTTCTCAAGAGGGAGTCTCAGGGCATTCAGGGACATGAGGGCTGCAAAGACATCGGCCAGAGACTCGGGCAAAGGAGGGTATTGGGCTCTTTTGGGTCCATTGGGCTTTCTAGGGGAATAGCCATTTTGCGGTGGAGGGACTTGGGAGTACTGGCGCTGATCTTGTGGAGGGTTTTGTCCTTGGGGAGGTGGCTGTCTATTGTTGTTGTTCCATGGCTGTTGGGCTTGCTGGGTGTAGGGAGACCTACCTACCGGGCCATGGGGATTATTAACCGCACCCACCTGTTCATTGATTTGGATCCCCTCGGTGACTGGGCCTTGCGGCTTCTTGGTGTAACGGGCCTTGGGGGTCTCAAACATGGAATGTATAGGCGAGTCCTTAAGTTGGGTCTGGATGAAACGGGCTCGGCTATATAGCTGGTGCATGGTAGAAATATCGTTCATGGCCAAAATAGCTCGGTAGGTTGGAGTGGCATTGGAAATCAATAACTTCACCTTCTCCTCCTCAGGCATGGGGCAGCGGACCTTGGCGGCCAAAGAACGCCACTGGTCAGCATAAATGGAGAATTCCTCCTCTGGCTTCATTTTCTCAACTACCAGATCCACAAAAGAATATTCGGGTCCCACCCGATCTTGCAATTGCTGCAGAAATCTCTCTTGAACAATTTGGAAGTCTTCGGCTTCCCCGGGGGGCAATGAGTAGAACCATTCCAAAGCCGAACCATCCAGGGACTTTCTGAACAAGTATGCCATGAGGTGGCGGTCATACTTGTGTGGTGCGGACTCGTAGACGAAGTCTTTCAGATGAACATAGGGGTCCCCTACCCCAGAGTATCACCGGTAGACAGGGAGCTCCGACTGGGGTGGCACCCGGAGGTATTGGAAAGATGGGAGGGCAATATCAGCTACCTTCCGCGGATCGATTTGTCTCCGGAGGTCATGAAGCTCCTTCTTCATGCTCGTCCACTCCGCAAGGAAGTCGGAGGGAGACTTGACTTGATGTGCAGAAATAAGGGAGCGAGGTTGCTCGAATGAGCGAGACCTCTCACGAAGAAGGGGAGCTAGTTCGGCTGTATAGTATGTAGTTGGGGGAGATCGAGGCCGGACCTCTCGCGGGGGAAGGTAGCTTGGTTGTGAAAAATGAATGGCCCGAGGATGGAGGGGTGTAGGGTCTGCCCCTGATGAAGGAAAGTGGGGTGCTGAAGCGACATGGGTGGAGGAGTCCGCTGGTCGGACTGAATTCTGACCCCGGGGGGACAAAGGCTGTTTACCCTTGGCAGCAGCTATAAACTCTTGAACTTGATCCGGAGTGAGGTAGGGAAGGAGCTGGCTGAATTGTGAGTGGGGGTCATCACCCCCAGGACGAGATCGAATCCCGGTGATGGAGGGAGGCTGGATATGCCCCGGGAGTGTGGCCATGGAAGGTTGGGCCACCTCCTCGAGCAGCCCGAGAGGAAGAGCATCATCGGAAAGGACCCAAAATTGATCCATGTCGAAAAGGGGATTATGATAAGATACAAAGAAAGGAGGGGACTGACTCGATCTCCCTAAACAATGACGCATACACCCCTCCACAAGACTAATAGGGGGTGATACAGACAAACCTAGACTCAATCACAACAAGAAAGACTGAGAGGAGGAGGGATAAACACTCAAGTTGTCATGTTTAAAACGCAAATTTCTTAAGGTTTAAACTTGACCTTTAGATGAATTAATTAAGGGGATGTCACTAGGTCAAGTGGACCTTAATGGGTATGGACTCAAGTCCTCCGGTGAAGCTAAGGAATGGTATGCTCACACGCAAAGGGGTGGCCCAGACTAAGGGGTACAACTGGTACAACCAGCCCGGCGAACTGCAACGTGCGTACGGTCACGGGGTCTTACGGAGGTCCTCGGAAGGTGGGCCCGAGTCAGCCTACGAGTGCTCGTAGGTGAGAGGACTCACTCATCCAAGGGGGAACCTAAACAAATGGGCTTCAAAAGCGTATGCAATGGGCCTAAATGCCCGAAATGTATGCACAAGGTGATAGATGAGAACCAAACAGGGTGACCAAATGGCCCTCGGGCAAAGTCGCGGCGACCGTGTACGCCGCGACCTTATCGCGACAGGGCGACCTGCCGCGATAGGAACAGAGGCCCGAAACACCAAGAGGTCTTCAACTAACTCAAACAGACTACCCTATCCAATGAGAAAAGAACCAAAAAAAAAAAAACAGCAAATCAATACCACATGGACCAGGAAGCACACAGAAACCGAATCATGAGTCAAAACAATAACATACAAAGCATACCTGAAGACGCAATGCCCCTCCACGACGCGACCTTGTCGCATCCTCGCGATACGCCGCGACTAGAACTGAAAACTTACAAGTAAAAATAAAAGGAAAATCCAGACCCTAGCAGGATTTTAACATTCAGAAACACGACAACATATGATACAAAGAGATATCACAAGGATGCATGATCTGATAGAAACAAGACAGGATAGATAGAAGGAAGAGGAGGCTGACCTGATAACGCGTCCTGACCAAAGACGCGACCTGATTGCGTCGCCGCGATAGGTCGCGACAAGAACAGAACACGAAAAAATACAGGGAACAAAGAACAAAATACTAAAAGGGCACTAAAGTGAGAAACAAGGAAAACATGGCAAGCAAGCAGTCAAAATTCCACGAGGGTGGCAGTGAAGGTCCCATCGCGATCGCCAAAAGGTGTAATCACAGGGAAGTGCTTCCCCTCGACACGCAAACACATACTAAATCTAATAGCATGGAAACATGGATGTGATCGCCACCTAGAGCATTGCCTGATGAGAAGAGAATGACATGGGCTAACTACTCTAGGAAAAGGAGAGAGAACGGGGGTGTACCTTATGTCGCGGTGGTCATGGTTACCGCAATAATGTTGATAACGCGTCCCTCGTGATAGACGCGTCTCCTTGTCGCATCGCTCTACACCGTCGCGTTCTCTTCTGTGTGGGAGATGGTGGATGGGACCTTCTTCCCATCCTCCAGCCGGCTAGAGGATGAGAGCTCCTCGTGGATCTTCGCTTGGGTGCCTGCCAAAACAACGAAAATAAGAAATAAAACCATGTTAGACTATATTAAGTGTAGTAGTTATTCTTAAATGAAGGAAAAATGTGAAGCATGGAGGGAACGGACCTGGGGGGTGGTTTTTAAACCCCTTTGGGTGTAGGAAAACGTGGGTGTGTGCTGAATATGCTCTATCTAAGAACAACATGAAAAATGCATGCAAAAGAAGGAGAAAGGGAAAGGGAGAGGATGAGCCCCATTAGGGCGACTCCTTGGCATGGTTGCAGCTCGAAGGATCGTCCAAAAGCTTCAGGAGAGTGCTGGAGTCGCCCTTCTCACGTCCCATACTTCATAGGTGATGAAATGAGGTGTTTTAGTGAAGAGGGATGTGAGGAAAATGGTGGAAAAGGGTGGCTGCGTGGCTAAGTATGGGTGAGGGGAAATTTTGGCAGCCCTTCGGGGTGGTAATGAGGCTCTCCTCGTCCTTGAGGAGGGGCCTTGTTTATATAAAGCTTGGAGTGAGAAATGGGTGATATTATCTCCTTTAAATGGCTCAGAAATAAAAATGGGAGATAAAGCCTTGCTAAAAACAGATGGAGAGTCCTTAGGAATGCCAAGGAGAGTCCCTAGGGCCGGAATCTCGCCCCAAGGGGTGGAGATAATCCCTAGGGATTAAGGTAGATTCATAGGAGGATAAATAGGAGGTTGTTACGGTGGTCAGAGGGTTCGGTCATTGTCGCGGCGTATCGTAGGGTCGCGACTAAGATGCGACGGGGCGGGGCGACGCGACAGCATTGCCCACGTGCATGGATAATGCATGGGCTGTCGCGGCAGCCAGAACCGTCGCGACATAGAGACGCGGCGCTACGATGCATCGCGACAATGAATCCGAAATAATCATGAATTATCAGCCAATCACATGATGAGATAAGAGTTATTATGCCCCAAGGACTCTCAAAGTGATAATGTGCGGGATTTCAAGGCATTTTAATGGTTTAATGGGTTCAAAACAAGGCTAATAATGGGCTCAAGGTGAGTGACCAATTAGGGGCCCACTAAGATAATAAGAAATGTGGTTCAGCCAATTAGCCAGAACCGGGTGTCTACAACCGGTTGACTAGTGGTAGTTGTTCTCCGTGGCTAGTGTCTTTGTCCAGAAAATTGTTCTCTGTTTGTGTTTGCATCCTTGGGGTTCATTCCAGTGCCGTGGTTTACACGGGTTTTCGGTCCCGACGTGTTTAGACTGATGGCCGTGTATTTTACTTTCCACTTCCACACGTACTCTGTTGGTAGAATAGATTTACTTTCTTAAGTTTTGTTAAACCATATATCTATTCTGCTTGTTAGAACCAGTGGGAGATTGTTAGTCCCTACTGGGCTTCTTCGTGAATCTCATTCCCTCCTTTACAGGTGAGACTTCACAGTAGCACTTTTTGCGGCGGGCAGAGGAGATCGGGTCGTAGTAGACAAGGCCCTCGTTGAGCAGTGTTCCTTTTTGTACTTGTGACTCATCACCCTCGGGGTATGCCCCTAAGGGATCTGTTATCTCCTATTTTTAATACTTGTACTTTGTTACTTTGGGACTATACTAAACTCGTACTTGTGGTGGACTCTTTATTTCACTTGCTAGTACATTTTAGTGCTTGATGTCGTCATTTACTTCTGTTACATATCTTGTTAGACTGGTCTGTTAGCCCTTCTGGGTCTTCGGGTCCGTGGGCGGTAGTATCGGCGGTCGGATTCTTGGCTGGAGCCAGGGGTTAAGACGTCGGGGCCGTTACATGCACGCTAGGTTGTCTCGTTCTCGAAAAACGAGGTGGGGTTTGTGCTGTCCTCGTAAACAACTGTGTGTGTGGGGGGGGGGGGGGTTACGCTTGTAACGACCCTCTTCATACCGGTACGATTATACCAATCCCCATCGGTATAAAGGGCGTCGTCACAGTGGGACATGTACCCAACACTAGTCGATAGGTTGATATGTACCTGGATAGCAATAGAGTACAGCGGAATAAAACAATCAACTCAACTCTTACCCATCACTAACACACATTCCACAATCTAAATAGCGAAATTGAAAGACAATGTCCACCTTAATACAAGATAAAAGAACTACATTGTCCAAATATTGTCCATACAATAATCATTTTTCATACTATGAGAAAAGAAAAGTACAACTAGTAACAGCTCCACAAAATATTCTTCTAATGACGATCCTCACCAAGCTTCCTTCTAGAACCCATTACCTGTCAACCTGTACGCCGAAGCAAGAGTGAGTCCAAAGACTCAGCAAGCAAACCAAAGTCTTAAACTTAAACATGTCACACTCACAATATGGCATTAACATTAAAGAGATGCACACTATCATCAAATCACGAAGGTACTCATGGTCCTTAGTCTCAACTAGCAATACATATTATCTTCACAGGAGCATGCTTTAGTCTAACATAATTCTATTCTAAGTCATGAGCATTGCATCATACACATGCACTTATTTAATACACTTAACATATAACATGATTCGTCTACACATTCTTTTAACCATAGATATTTCTACTACTAGAGCATACAATTGAGCGTAAAGAAAAGAACAAGCTAGCACGATGACTACTTGCTTTTTTCATGACCTTTTTATATTTATTTATACAATTTGCTTGCTGTTTTAACATAATAAAATCACATGCACATGGTTCACATTTGTAGCATGACTTGAAGGTTAAAACATGGTGAAACCATTTAGCAATCCATGAGCACTTAAGTATGAAACTTTTATACTAATTGAGCCTCTCAACTAGCATGGAATCCAAATATTTTTCATGCATTTGCCACATTCATAATCAACCTTTTGCAAACGGGAAAATCCTATTACATGCTCACTACCATTTCATTCACGTGAAACTATATACATATACAATTCAATCACAACATGATAGCAATTATCGTGAGATTCTCATATGTTTGAAAGGAAAGTTCCTAATATGGATTCTACTCATTCTTACACGTGTGAAACATCGTTTTGCATACATTTAGGTTGCTGTTTGGATATGCATTCAACACTTTCATGACATATATCATAAGTTCACAATCTAACACACTTACCCCACATGATTGCACTCTTACTCATCACATTGTTCACTTTTGCACATTTGACATGTACACCTACTCACACTTACACCATTTACACGTTTCCACATCATTTACTCTACCACTTCCACTTATCACGTATCACATCGGTTGCACTTACCACGTGCATCATGGGCACTTACCACGTGCCATGTTCACATATTTCACACTTTATTCATTTTTCATTGCTTAACAATTTGCCATGACACATAGTCCTAACCACCAGTAGAGGACACTAACAAATATCTCATAGCTCGTGCTCATCCCTTAGCACAGCTCTCAACACAACTCATAACACAACTCATATCACAACGCATGACACAACTCATACACATACTCACCACCTAGGCAATACATCGGTGAATCTTGGTAACTGCGCAGACCGAAAGAAGCCCTCTCCACCCTATCCAGTGGTACTTGTCCAGCTCCGGGGTTTTCCCAATGCCTTTGGGACAAACTTATATCACATGGAGCCTTCTATAGGGACTTTTCTATATACGGCTCCCGATGACTCTAGGGTAGCAGTGTCACATAGGCACAACTTTTACACTTTACTCATGCCGAGTTTTAACACGTATTTTACACATAACACTCACATCTCCCTCATTTTCTCATGCACAATGTGACTCTGTTTTTCTCCTAACCATGCTACTACAGATGACCATAATTAACATTCCAGAAGTTCCATTAATCAGGTTAAATTGTTCAGAAACCAAATCATTTCATAATAGCTTGCATTAGTCACGCATTTTACATGGAATTTCATATTGCACTGTATAATTGTCCAAATGTCCTGAAACTTTAACCACATACTGGTTTCAGGTTTAGGATTCTGCATGCAAGTTTTCAGATTTTTTTCGGAACTAAAACGAATTTACAGAAAATCAAACATCCATTTCACATGCTATTTAAAAATCCTTATTAGCATGGAATCTAGCATGAATAATTGATTTAACATGCCTCAGCCCTGACCTAACATACATGTATTCGCACGAAATTCTACCCGTATTTATTGCACAAAGCACGATTTACTAGAGAATTTAATAGTCCTACACATGTTCTCTATTTTCCAAAACATAACTCTAACAAATCATATAAACATGGGAAAAATCATAGAAATTGCAGGGGATGACTGATGCATGCATACATGGCTCACAACATTTAGCACTTTCCGACCCTCACTAAATCATCCAAACAGTGGGTCAAGAAGGTCATTGCCTTAACATACATGCATTTTTTTTTCGCAAAGTAATTAAATCGCATTACTCATACCATGCTCAATAACCCATCCACACACCACAATAGATATCTTACATCACGTATAGGGTTTACAGTATATCCTCATCGCGAGAAACACATCGAAAAATAGTCATTTAAGGGAGAAAACAGTTAACGGTTCTGTCCTGACGAACTCAACGTCAATGACCTGGCCACGTACAGGGGTTGACGGCATTATCGCATGCCGTTAACAGATGCACTTGACGGCAGGGTCTCTTGCCGTCAAGTTCCTGTCTGTGTAAGAAAACAGACCGAGCTTGGAAAAAGATTCAGAATAGGGGCTCCAGGACACGAATTAAAATCCACAAAATTTCTTGAGACTTAGGGGACATATCTAGGCTCAAGACCTAGGGTTTACTTGCCTGAAGAAAAACCTCTAAACGGATCAAAATAGCCGATGAAGCTCTCCTTGGCTCTTGCCAAGAAGCCTCCAGATATCCCTTGCTCCGGGTTCCAGGGGGTTGCAAGCCGCAGTCCAACGCCGGGGAAGCCTTCTCCTATGCTTGGACTTCCTCCTTGTTGAAGAAGATCGCCAGATCCAAGCCTCAGAACGCCGGATCTGAGCTCTCAAGGTCAGTCCCTCATCTCTTCTCTCAGCTAGGGTTTCTTTTTAGAAAATGCCAAGAGAGCTCTCTAGGTTGCAAAGAGAGGTGTTTTAAAGAATAAGGGGGCAAGAGGGGCTCGTGCAGGGGCTGAAGGGACAAGTAGAGACGTTGGGAAGACATCTCCCCAATCAGAGGCCTGGCCCAATGAGTGTTCTGTGCGCTCTGCAGAGCACAAAAAATTAGGGATATTGACGTCCACATCCCTGGACGGCTACATAGGGTTGGCGTCCGTCGATATGGACGCTGACATAACATGGGCGTCCATGTATGTTGACGCCAAGACACTCTTCTGCCAGAACTTAAAATCATGCAGAACCATGCTTAACCCACTCATACATGCACATGAAATCTATGTAGTATAGTGTATACACCACTACACCATGTAAATATCCAATAATTACTACTTATCCTACACATACATACATAGGTACATTTAAGATAACAACACGCACATGAATATCTTCATACGCATACAAAGTATAAGGTATAATATGTATATTACTACACCGGGCAATCAATAGCATTTATACCTAGGCATACACAAGCATACATGAATACACGAATATAAGATGTACGTAGATATCTACCTATGCATACACACTTGATTTGGCATATATATAGTATACACACACGGGTGTAGCACACTTGTGTACATTATGTTTGAAATAGATGGATACAACATGCGAACCGATAATTAGATTAACTTGCACAACTTTACCTAACATTGCTTAAGTACTATATGCATAATTTAGCCAATTGACTATCCTCACCTAATTATCATAAAAATACATGCATGTTATTCATGAGGAGTATAGAATCCCAATATAAACTACTAAATACACCTACCATGCTTGAACTCTTTATGTACATGCAATGTACGAAGTACAATGTACGCATTAACTAAACCATGCAAACTTAGGGGACATATCTAGGCTCAAGACCTAGGGTTTACTTGCCTGAAGAAAAACCTCTAAACGGATCAAAATAGCCGATGAAGCTGTCCTTGGCTCTTGCCAAGAAGCCTCCAGAAATCCCTTGCTCCAGGTTCCAGGGGGTTGCAAGCCGCAGTCCAACGCCGGGGAAGCCTTCTCCTATGCTTGGACTTCCTCCTTGTCGAAGAAGATCGCCGGATCCAAGCCTCAGAACGCCGGATCTGAGCTCTCAAGGTCAGTCCCTCATCTCTTCTCTCAGCTAGGGTTTCTTTTTAGAAAATGCCAAGAGAGCTCTCTAGGTTGCAAAGAGAGGTGTTTTAAAGAATAAGGGGGCAAGAGGGGCTCGTGCAGGGGCTGAAGGGACAAGTAGAGACGTTGGAAAGACATCTCCCCAATCAGAGGCCTGGCCCAATGAGTGTTCTCTGCGCTCTGCAGAGCACAGAAAATTAGGGATATTGACGTCCACATCCCTGGACGGCTACAGATGACCATAATTAACATTCCAGAAGTTCCATTAATCAGGTTAAATTGTTCAGAAACCAAATCATTTCATAATAGCTTGCATTAGTCACGCATTTTACATGGAATTTCATATTGCACTGTATAATTGTCCAAATGTCCTGAAACTTTAACCACATACTGGTTTCAGGTTTAGGATTCTGCATGGAAGTTTTCAGATTTTTTTTGGAACTAAAACGAATTTACAGAAAATCAAACATCCATTTCACATGCTATTTAAAAATCCCTATTAGCATGGAATCTAGCATGAATAATTGATTTAACATGCCTCAGCCCTGACCTAACATACATGTATTCGCACGAAATTCTACCCGTATTTATTGCACAAAGCACGATTTACTAGAGAATTAATAGTCCTACACATGTTCTCTATTTTCCAAAACATAACTCTAACAAATCATATAAACATGGGAAAAATCATAGAAATTGCAGAGGATGACTGATGCATGCATACATGGCTCACAACATTTAGCACTTTCCGACCCTCACTAAATCATCCAAACAGTGGGTCAAGAAGGTCATTGCCTTAACATACATGCATTTTTTTTCGCAAAGTAATTAAATCGCATTACTCATACCATGCTCAATAACCCATCCACACACCACAATAGATATCTTACATCACGTATAGGGTTTACAGTATATCCTCATCGCGAGAAACACATCGAAAAATAGTCATTTAAGGGAAAAAATAGTTAACGGTTCTGTCCTGACGAACTCAACGTCAATGACCTGGCCGCGTACAGGGGTTGACGGCATTATCGCATGCCGTTAACAGATGCACTTGACGGCAGGGTCTCTTGCCGTCAAGTTCCTGTCTGTGTAAGAACACAGACCAAGCTTGGAAAAAGATTCAAAATAGGGGCTCCAGGACACGAATTAAAATCCACAAAATTTCCTGAGACTTAGGGGACATATCTAGGCTCAAGACCTAGGGTTTACTTGCCTGAAGAAAAACCTCTAAACGGATCAAAATAGCCGATGAAGCTCTCCTTGGCTCTTGCCAACAAGGCTCCAGAAATCCCTTGCTCCGGGTTCCAGGGGGGTTGCAAGCCGTAGTCCAACGCCGGGGAAGCCTTCTCCTATGCTTGGACTTCCTCCTTGTCGAAGAAGATCGCCGGATCCAAGCCTCAGAACGCCGGATCTGAGCTCTCAAGGTCAGTCCCTCATCTCTTCTCTCAGCTAGGGTTTCTTTTTAGAAAATGCCAAGAGAGCTCTCTAGGTTGCAAAGAGAGGTGTTTTAAAGAATAAGGGGGCAAGAGGGGCTCGTGCAGGGGCTGAAGGGACAAGTAGAGACGTTGGAAAGACATCTCCCCAATCAGAGGCCTGGCCCAATGAGTGTTCTCTGCGCTCTGCAGAGCACAGAAAATTAGGGATATTGACGTCCACATCCCTGGACGACTACAGATGACCATAATTAACATTCCAGAAGTTCCATTAATCAGGTTAAATTGTTCAGAAACCAAATCATTTCATAATAGCTTGCATTAGTCACGCATTTTACATGGAATTTCATATTGCACTGTGTAATTGTCCAAATGTCCTGAAACTTTAACCACATACTGGTTTTGGGTTTAGGATTCTGCATGCAAGTTTTCAGATTTTTTTCGGAACTAAAACGAATTTACAGAAAATCAAACATCCATTTCACATGCTATTTAAAAATCCCTATTAGCATGGAATCTAGCATGAATAATTGATTTAACATGCCTCAGCCCTGACCTAACATACATGTATTCGCACGAAATTCTACTCGTATTTATTGCACAAAGCACGATTTACTAGAGAATTTAATAGTCCTACACATGTTCTCTATTTTCCAAAACATAACTCTAACAAATCATATAAACATGGGAAAAATCATAGAAATTGCAGGGGATGACTAATGCATGCATACATGGCTCACAACATTTAGCACTTTCCGACCCTCACTAAATCATCCAAACAGTGGGTCAAGAAGGTCATTGCCTTAACATACATGCATTTTTTTTTCGCAATGTAATTAAATCGCATTACTCATACCATGCTCAATAACCCATCCACACACCACAATAGATATCTTACATCACGTATAGGGTTTACAGTATATCCTCATCGCGAGAAACACATCGAAAATAGTCATTTAAGGGAAAAAATAGTTAACGGTTCTGTCCTGACGAACTCAACGTCAATGACCTGGCCGCGTACAGGGGTTGACGGCATTATCGCATGCCGTTAACAGATGCTCTTGACGGCAGGGTCTCTTGCCGTCAAGTTCCTGTCTGTGTAAGAACACAGACCAAGCTTGGAAAAAGATTCAAAATAGGGGCTCCAGGACACGAATTAAAATCCACAAAATTTCCTGAGACTTAGGGGACATATCTAGGCTCAAGACCTAGGGTTTACTTGCCTGAAGAAAAACCTCTAAACGGATGAAAATAGTCGATGAAGCTCTCCTTGGCTCTTGCCAAGAAGCCTCCAGAAATCCCTTGCTCCGAGTTCCAGGGGGGTTGCAAGCCGCAGTCCAACGCCGGGGAAGCCTTCTCCTATGCTTGGACTTCCTCCTTGTCGAAGAAGATCGCCGGATCCAAGCCTCAGAACGCCGGATCTGAGCTCTCAAGGTCAGTCCCTCATCTCTTCTCTCAGCTAGGGTTCTTTTTAGAAAATGCCAAGAGAGCTCTCTAGGTTGCAAAGAGAGGTGTTTTAAAGAATAAGGGGGCAAGAGGGGCTCGTGTAGGGGCTGAAGGGACAAGTAGAGACGTTGGGAAGACATCTCCCCAATCAGAGGCCTGGCCCAATGAGTGTTCTCTGCGCTCTGCAGAGCACAGAAAATTAGGGATATTGACGTCCACATCCCTGGACGGCTACATAGGGTTGGCGTCCGTCGATATGGACGCTGACATAACATGGGCGTCCATGTATGTTGACACCAAGACACTCTTCTGCCAGAACTTAAAATCATGCAGAACCATGCTTAACCCACTCATACATGCACATGAAATCTATGTAGTATAGTGTATACACCACTACACCATGTAAATATCCAATAATTACTACTTATCCTACACATACATACATAGGTACATTTAAGATAACAACACGCACATGAATATCTTCATACGCATACAAAGTATAAGGTATAATATGTATATTACTACACCGGGCAATCAATAGCATTTATACCTAGGCATACACAAGCATACAGGAATACACGAAGATAAGATGTACGTAGATATCTACCTATGCATACACATTTGATTTGGCATATATATAGTATACACACACGGGTGTAGCACACTTGTGTACATTATGCTTGAAATAGATGGATACAACATGCGAACCGATAATTAGATTAACTTGCACAACTTTACCTAACATTGCTTAAGTACTATATGCATAATTTAGCCAATTGACTATCCTCACCTAATTATCATAAAAATACATGCATGTTATTCATGAGGAGTATAGAATCCCAATATAAACTACTAAATACACCTACCATACTTGAACTCTTTATGTACATGCAATGTACGAAGTACAATGTACGCATTAACTAAACCATGCAATGAACCTTGTTTACAATTAAACATACACATGCATATATAAGTACACCAAGGTGTTATGCGTGTAGAATTAGGTATACAATTGTCACACGCATAAGATAACATACATACGTACATACACATATGTACTTCATATGCTCTCATACAAAATTCCATGAAATAGGTAGTATAGGATATTCTTCAATATTTAGAAAATACTTACATAATATTACGCAAATATTCTGAGTCTAAGATTATTGGAAAAGAAAAGAGAATATTCATATTACTTCTTAATTAGCTAATTGCTCACTTTTACGCAAATAGACGTATATATATATATATATATATACGTATATGCTCATGCTCAAGAGAAGTATAAAACTTATAGTAGGCACAATGAACTACGCATGCTATGCACACAATAAGCGAACTCCCAACACACCATTCATATACATACATATATATAAAAGAGAATAAAAAATTCAGGGTCTAACAACGCTTGTACCTAGAAACAAGCTAGTGGAAATCCTCATGGGATGTGAGGTAGTGGACGTAGGCGCACATAGGGGTGTGTTTGCTGAACCACTATAAATCCTGCGTGTCTTGTGGTTTGATTCAATCTTTTCTATCTCTATTCTACGCACGTTAGGATAGTTGGTATCACTATTTTAATTGTCATATTCTACTGTGCACATCGTTCTATAGATTGTCTTAATTGAGTCTAATCTATGCTTTGTAAAGAAAATTTTAGATAGATGATAATCAATTCACCCCTCCCCTTTTAGTTGATCATTGCACATACGTTCACATATTTTACTCTTCACGTGGATGTACCACCAACACGTCCCATTCCATGCTACTTCTCTCTAGTTGAATGGACACCACTTGAACACATTCTGGAGCTCAGAATGTAGATGTGGATAATACTGAACACCTTCTAAACAGTGCCACCTGACAGTCCCTTACCGTGATATGTTTACATTGCATGAATGGGCCAACCCTCTCAAGAGAAGGGTCCAAATCAACAACCTTACTATTGGCATGTGATATGAATCATCTGACCTGACCTATTCTTTAGATCTTGAAAATGGGGTTTCAAGTCCAGGCCTCTTTGATAAGCTAGCTAGGGCTACTTGCTTATCTTGACCAAGATATATACTTCTCTAGGTTAAACTGAGCGCATGGAACTTTCTTGGTGTTTTTTAGAGTAGAGATACACCTATGGAAAGTGTAATTGTCGATCAGTCCTCTTTACATAAGGTTTGCATATTTGTTGATGAAGCTATATATGTTTCGTTGTACTTCAAAACCAAAGAATATTAACATTTGCATCTGTCCATGTGTTGGTCGAAAGCTTTTTTTTTTATTATAAAAGTTATCTTTTTCTTTGATAAACTACACTAGAATGCACATCTTTTGAAAGAAGAGACATGGTCTCGCTCCACCAGACCACATCGTCACAAAATTTTTGATGTTAGTGTAGAAAAGCACATCACGGCATACTCATGATTTATGAAGAACAGCTAAAGCATAGCCACTCATAGCAAACAAGAAAATCCTTAAAAGAAACCACCCTTCAACTCAAAGATATGCTACGATGCTGATGAAGCCAATGTCGAACCCGCAACGGTCATTGCAGATTGATTTCAAGAGTGTCCGAGATGATGACATCAGATCTATTGATAACAGAGGAAATGAAGTAGATGTCGTGGATGTCAGTGCCGACATCATCTGACTTGCTAGAAGTCAAGTCTTGAAAGGGAGTTTCAAATATAGTTGTTCATTTCTTAGTTTGAACCGAAAAATCGAATCGATATTAGAATTCAGGTTAATGACTCAAATCAAAATGGATTAACTTTAAATGGTCTAGTTCGATTTCTAAACCAAACCAAACCACCAAACAGTGCGAACCAAGTAAACAAATCAATTTTTAGTTATTTTTTAGTATATTTTCTTTTTTTTATTTTTCACTGGTTTTTGAAGGATTATTTTTAGTGCTTTTATATTTATATTTTATGCTAATAGATAACTTTTAACTACCATTCTCTATTTTTCTAACTGGTTTTTAATTTCACTACTTTTCTTATTACTTTTTATTTTTACTATTTTTCTCACTAATTTTTATTCTTATTTTTTCTCTCCAATTGTTTTCACCATTTTTCTCACTGAATTCATTTTTTACTATTTTCCCACATATTTTTATTTCACTGATTTATATTTTGTATTATTTTCTTACTAGTTTCTATTCTCACTATTTTTCTCATTAATTTTATTCTCACTATTTTTATTACTTATTTTTATTTTCACTATTTTTATCACTGATTTTGATTCTTACTGATTTTTAAATTTTTTCATTATGTATTAGAGCACTTCCTCCTGAGAAAGTATTTTATGTTTTTCGGACTTGTTCTCGCACTTTACAATATCCATATTTTCACCTTGGGCATGCAATTCTTGTTGCCTATATGTGAACAACCCAAAAAGAAGCCTAATAGGTCCAAATTGATGGACCGAACCGAACCAAATCGAAACAATTCGGTTCGGCTCCGTTCGGTTCAATTTTTTGGTCAGGTCTGTTCGATTCTCAATGAATTTTGGATCAGTTTGCGTTGAACTGAAAATAGTTTTAAACCGAATTGAATAAAACTATGAATAGTTTTAGATCTAGGAGTCGACCTTCCGATGCTCAAGTCACAAGTAGGTGTTGAGCAACTACCCCTAAGAAAATCTAAGATTTTGTAGACTTAGCATATATCATGTTTTTGCTATGATAAAAAATTTTAAATAGACTTTCTACAGAGTAAATATATCAATTACATATCACAATATATATATATATATATACAATAGTGTGACAAACTCCATCTCAAGATTTTTCTAAGTCCACGGACTCTCCCTATGTCGTACTGAATCCGACTTGAGACTTCGACTGCTAACTCCGACTTCTTAAGAATCGAAGTTAAAATCCACTCAGGATTTTTTCTAAGTCCACACCAACTACATAATCTGACTATGAACTTCGACTTCTACAGTCGAATGCTTCAGAACTTTAAGTCCTTAGTATCCGACTACTAAAGTTGAATTGCCTTCATTTCCTTAGAAAAATTCTAACTTCCACAATAGTCGAATTATTCTAT